>JAZBNJ010000009.1:6030000-6630000 GCA_037349165.1 Choristoneura rosaceana
TTTGCAGTCATCCGGACAAGGCCTTCGGGAGAGGGCATCTGCATTTCCATGTGACTTTCCACTTCGATGCTCGATGGAAAAGTCATATTCCTGCAGTTGTTCGATCCAGTGTGCCACCTGACCTTCGGGGTTCTTGAACTCTAACAACCACTTTAAAGCAGCATGGTCAGTCCTGATTCGGAACTTGCGTCCAAGCAAATATTTGCTGAAATGCTGCAAAGTTTTAACGACTGCCAGCAATTCTCTCCGAGTGACGCAATAATTTCTCTCGGGTTTCGATAACGATTTACTGAAATAGGCTATCACAACTTCCTGATCTCCTTTGTTTTGTGACAAGACTCCTCCGATGCCAGTATTGCTTGCATCAGTGTCAACAACAAACTCGTTATCCGGGTCGGGATATTCCAAAATCGGTGTTTCACAAAGTCTCTGTTTGAGATCTGAGAAGGCTGCTGCACACTGATCATCCCAATTAAATGGTCGTTTCTCTTCCGTCAGCTGGTGCAAAGGCTTTGCTATATCCGAGAAGTTCTTCACAAATCGTCGATAGTACGAGCAAAGTCCTAAAAAGGCACGCACTGCTGTCTTATCTTTCGGTGTTGGCCAATCCTTAACTGCACTTATCTTCTCAGGGTCTGTCTGGATGCCTTCTGATGAAATTACATGTCCCAAGTAGTTTACCTTACGCTTGAAGAATGAGCATTTCTTCGGACTTAGTTTTAAATTTGCGTCACGCAACTTGGACAAAACTTGCTCCAGTTTCTTAAGGTGGTCATCGAAATTTTTACCTACAATTATGATGTCATCCAGATACACTAGGCAAGTATCACCCAGGAGGCCGGCAAGTATTTGCTCCATTAACCTCTCAAAAGTTGCCGGTGCATTGCACAACCCAAACGGCATAACATTAAACTGCCAAAGTCCTTTACCAGTTGAGAAGGCTGTTTTCTCTTTATCTTTGTCCTTAATTTCCACTTGCCAGTATCCACTTTTCAAATCCAAGGTGGAAAACCATTTCATGCCGTTTAAAGTGTCCAAAGTGTCGTCTATCCTCGGCAATGGATAACTGTCCTTCTTGGTCACGTCGTTGAGTCTACGATAGTCAACGCAAAATCTCATAGTGCCATCCTTCTTTTTCACCAAGACTACTGGAGAACACCAAGGGCTGGTCGACGGTTCTATTACTTTGTCCCTCCTCATTTCCTTGATCATGTCTTCGACTTCTTTTTCTCGAGCTACTGGAACTCGCCGAGGTCGCTGTCGAATAGGCATGACATCTCCAGTGTCGATCTCGTGCTGCACTACTCCAGTTCTCCCGATATCACTGTCATGTGCAGAGAAGACACTCCTATAGCGCTTTAGTAGATTACGCGCCTTTAGAAGTTCTTCCTCCGTGAGATCATTCTCGCAGTTTTCCAATAATTTTCCAATATCCACAACTTCTTCTTGCAACTTGACCTCGTTTGGACCATGGCAACTCCGTATCCATGAGATTGCCTCGCATCTCCCCATAAGGGTTCCTTTACTTAGGACGTGTTGAGTGTCACTTAAATTAAGAACTCTTATAAATGCTGCGGATGACGTCATTACCACTGTGCGAGCTGGTATCCACGGCTTACTGCCATCTATTTTCTCTATTAGCACGCAGGAATGAGATCCTTGTCTCACCCCATGTGGTAACTTCACCGGAACTAGGGCTTGCGATCTCGGTTGTAGTGTAGTCCTTCTAGCGCAGAAGACATGTCCACCCACTTCACCCTCCATAGGAACTTCATAAGCCCCAAATTTCAGCACGCCGCCTTTTAAGTCGATCTTACAATCGTACTTCCTCATAAAATCTAGACCAATAATACAGTCGTCTACGATGTCAGCAATGATGACTTTGTGCCAGTACTTCTTTTCTCCAATCTTTACTGACACTTCTTGCTCCCCTTGGACGGAAATGTTCTGGCCGGTAGCCGTTTGCAGCTGAAGATGCATTGGTCGGACTTGATGATCTCTGATCAGGTGTTTTAGCAGTCGAGAACTGATCACAGTTCGAGAAGCTCCGGTGTCGATAGTAAGGTGACATGGCACTCCGCCAATTTCTCCTTTGACAGCCAGACTGTTCCCGTTGTTTGCCTGGGAGATCATAACTGGGACATTTTGACCACCAGCCAGCACTCGTCCCATAGTCCTGGCTTTTACTCGTTTCCCTGCTGCTGCCGTTCTGGATTACCAGAGCTTGCTGGCCTGTCCATTTGGGCCGAGTCTCGTCGCCTCCAATGTCTTTTCGGGCAGCCAGATTGCATGTGTCCTCGTTCTCCGCAGTTGTAACATCGAGGTCCCGTTTCTCGAGGTGGAGCAATCGGCTCCCTGGCAGTGACTTCGCGTACCCTGAAGGATCTTGTTGGGTCTTGGCGTACAGCTTCCACCTCGAGAGCATGGGCAAGCGCATCCTTCAAACTCCCATGGTGACCCAGTCGTACAGCAGCCCTCACTTCAAAGTCTCGAATCCCATCTATGAATGTCTGCACTAGCATTCCATCCGTAAAAGAGGATGAATCTCGGTATGCTTTTTGGACCAGCTTCTCTATTTCTAGGGCCCACTTTTGTAATGACTCATTACGACCCTGGGTCCTATCCTTCAGTTGAGCTCTGTAGACGTGCTCTAGATGACTGTCACCGAAGCGTGCTTCTAAAGCTTCAAGGAGACGGTCATATGTCTTATCCTTTCACAACGTTTCCAAGATACTGAGAGCTTCATCCCGTAGCGCCAAACTCAGTGCCGTTTTTGCATAATCCTTGCTCCAGCCATTTGTTTCCGCAACCAACTCGAATTGGTGCTTGTATGCGGCCCATGAAGAGGTACCATCAAATGGTGGTAACTTTAACTTTTCACCTCCTGTGGCTGGTGCACCCGATAAACTGGTGGTGCCGTTGGCCACTTTAATTTCCAACTTCTGGAGGCGATTCTCGTGGCCTTCTACCTTTTTGTTGACACCGTTGAGGCGCTGTTCGTGATTTTCGACTTTAATGTCAACTGCCACAATTTTATCCTGGACCTCAGCCATCTCCTTTTTCCATTCTGCGGTTGCGTCGTGTACCTCACGGAGGAGTTTGAACTGGTTCTTTTGTTCCTCCTGTAGAATCCTAGCATGTTCCTCCTGCCTTCTAGCTTGTTCTTTCAGGAGGACCAGAATCGCGTTGACGTCTATTTCCGGCTTTGGGGATACTGCCGCCGCTGTATCTGACGCTGCGGCGGTGTCTGTAGGGTCCCCAGCTGCGGCGCGGCTTCGGGTCTGCATCCTCTCCTTCTCTTCTTCTCGCGGAGTAAGCGGCATTTTCAATCCCACTTCTGACACCAAATGTTACGTTCGTGGGGTGGGTTCGTGATTGAAACGCACTTTTAACACCGATGAATAAGAGTAGGATTTATTTTCACACTGTTACTTAACTTTACAAAACACTTAAAAACAGTTCACAGTAATTTCGCACTCAAAAACTCACTTACAAGTCGCTTTGATTCTCTTCGATGTTTATCGCTCGGTATCGCATTCGAAAAACTGTCTTCGCCGCAACCTCGCCCGGCTTATATACCCCCGGTGAATCGGTCCACAAAGTTCGAGAACAGTCCAGTTAGGACGTCATACCTACATCTCGAATGTTCCTGAAACGAGTAGAGTGTCTGTCTCTTTCATGTGCTATCTCTCTCACACAGTTACTAGAATGTTCCGGAAACAGGATCATCAGTTTGTTTCTCTCACACATATAGGCTATCCTTGTCACACACCTTCTCGAATGTTCTCAGTATAGCTGTCTCTTTCTAATCGTGCAACTGAAGAGCCGAATCACGTAAAGAATACCTAACACAAATCACGCGTACAATATATCCAGAGTTAAGGGTGAGGCACACCAACAGTCCTTTTCACAATACTTCTATTTTACTTTATAAATAAGTACCGAGTCCGACTATATGTAGTTTAGACAGTTTACTGAAATTCTACCATTGTAGGACTGCCATTTATCGATAAGCAGGATGGCTGTACGTGTGCATTTAGGCATGAAGCCACAAGTACTCGACAGCATTGTCTGGACAGACTAATTTTAGACTAATTTCGGAGGGCCGCTGCGCTCCGATCACGTCGCGCATTTGTCAATCTGTTATCAGTTGCTCACTCATGTGATAAAAAGTTATTATTTGTAATTTTATATTGTTTTTTGTTATTATTCTGTATATAGGTTGGTCAAATACAGCATAATCAGTATTAACTATGTATTTTTAGCTGTAACATACCCTATATCAGCACTTGAATTCAAAGGCGTTCAGTTAGATACAAATGATCAACATGACGATACCTGTCACTATCTTAATGATTCGAGCTAATCCTTCCTACCATTGGTATTGGATTGAATATCTCCCTTGGAATCCGGCACAAATCACTCTGAACAGGTTACAATTTACAAGACACAGACTACTTTGTATCCTGAAATTCCATGGGATCGGGATAAAATCCCAAAACTTCAACCATTGGGATTAGAAGCATGAATATTTGGCGTGGGAATTGTCACGGGAACGTCACAGGCTAGTAAAATTACAACAAAATATTTAATGTTTTATTTTTTTAACGAAGACTGCTCATACATTTTTCGTTGCAGTTCAATTACAGTCGGCATAACTGCACTCTGACTGCAATTAAAATGTATGGGCAGTCGGCAGTTGGCAGTTACGTTGCAGTAAGAATGCAGTTCGTCTGTACTGGCCCTTATAGGACTGTGCGCAAATTATCGCTGTGTGACAGAAATTACACTTTATTGTGCCGTAGCATGAATCGCTATATTTATTTAAATGAGTTTGTGGAGAGAATCTTCTGTGCTTGAATTGTGTTCTGTGCTATGAGTAAAATTATAGTCGAATATTCGGCAATTCGACATGTAATTTACGAAATGCGGCGCGGGTCTACCATGTAACGAGCGCTTACGCTCAAGATGCGGTTGCGGCAATTGCTTGCCAGCCGACAACGTCTAGGTGCCACAGTTCTGTTGTCTTAATAAAGACGTTTAATGTTTGAATTTAAACAAACTAAATTTGCGTCTACGACTCTACACTGATATAATAAGCAATGTAATAGAATACTAGCGACCCGCCCTAGCGTAGTTCACATGAGTGCAACTTTTAACAGTAGGTACTTCACGTTTTTCGCCTCCTCTACATAAACTACACCTGCACGGATCCATAGCGCGTTGCTAGTTATAGTTAGGTATAATATATTATAGGTAGATGTCTTATATTTATAAATTATGAAGATTATGATGATTGTGAAAATCAAATAAAAATCCGTTGCGTAATTTATAATAAGCGTACCTATATACATATAATAATATATAAATAGTGAAATACAGAGGGACAGACGGTGAGAAGAGAATTTATTTCGTACTATGTGAAGAAAATGATGAGTATGACCTAATAGTGTGGGTAATTCGCTCAACAAAGTTTGAATTCCAATTACTTTAAGGGGCTGTTTCACCATCCGTTGATTAGTGTTAACTGACGTTTAAATGAGATGCTGTCTCCGTTTTTTCAACAAAACTAATAGAGACTGCATCACATTTAACCGTCAGTTAACACTAATCAATGTATTGGTAAAACAACAGGGGGCCCCCTTAATGTTGGAACTCAAAATTTATTGTAATCACTGGTTGTTACAACACAACAGAAACAGTAAATATTTAAGTCATAATTTGCGCACGAACCACCGGGTCTGTATTAAAATATATGAAAATCGTGAATAAGCAATACAATAGAATGAAAGTCTTACGATTATTTATTTGCAGTCCTACTAATATAATATAAAAAGTAGCCTATTAAGTATTCGTAGTATTCCGATATTCGTGCGTATTTCGAATTCATGGCAGTAAAATAAAAATATCGGATAAATTCAACTGGCATATTTAATGATCAGGGAAGCGAAGTCGTGAGAAAAAATGAGCGTATAATATTTTACGTAGTGGCATAAAGGCAATTTGATATAATATTATACTCTTAATTTATGAAATTCATAGTAATTGCGACTCGAATCTACCACGTAATAAAGCGCCAAAGCTCGAAATGTGGTCGCGGTGATTGCTTGCTAACCAACAGCCTCTAGTCGGCGCACTTTGTGACTTTACGCATTGAATATTTAACTCTTGTCACATTTAATGTGTCCTGAATCTTGCGGTCAAGCTCATAGACTTCATATATTTAAGTGGATCGAAATACATAGAATACAGGAAGCACATAGAATATGTTCAGTGGAACAGGCTCTTTAAAGTGAAACTAAGTAGTTTGTAAGTGGCAAGCTACAGTATTTTTAGTTTGCCTCCGGCTTACTTCGTGTTATGGCGATTATTCGTACGAGTAAGCTTTAATCAACAATTCTGAATACAAGTGTAAAATATCATCAATCTTAAAGTACAAGTATGAAAAGAAATGTAATAACTGACAGGCTGAGCCATCAACGTAGTTCAAGCACTGAAATCTTAAACCATAAATTAATATCTCCTTATTTTGAATGCATTGTTGTGAAAAATTACTGATTTTTCTTATGGACAAAAAAAAAGTCTCAACTTTCACATGTATGCATGACTGCATAATTATCATGCTCATAGCCTAGGATAACATGATTATACTCCCACATACATACGATATTTTGATTAAGATCTCTCTAAAAAATTAAATTATTTGAACCCCGCACTTTCTGTGGCTTTACGCGCCAGGTGTCAGATACCAACTTGAGAACCGAGAATTAGAATAATCAGCCAAAAATCCTAGTTGATTGCATACGAGTCAAGGGCAAAAATATGTATACACTTTAGTACCTTCTCACTTTAACCACTGTGACAGTTCAAATATGACGAAAATAGACAAGGTACTAAAGGGTGTACATATTTTTGCCCTTGACTGTACGCTAATAGTTGGGTATACAAAATTTTGTTGAGCATGCGGATTGCTACTAAAAACAAAAATAATTATGATTAAGATTATGATTAAAAAGTGATTATGGTTAAGAATTACACATAAAACTACCGTGAGGCTCACTCATATTAAATATATTTACCCGGATAACTCGATTTAAGACGTGAGTTATCCGGTTCAATATATTTAATAAGAATTACGCACTTAAAAGAAACTTGTATACTTTATTAATGGCTTATTAAAAGATAACACTATATGTTTAATATTAATCACGTTGGAGAAAAAATAAAAAAAGAAGTTCTTCGTAGCTCAAAATGACCCGACTGCCGAGGGGTGTTTCACATAGTACCATCATTAGTATAAAAGGAGTGCACACTCCCACCGCCGGCTCATCACCGCGCTCATCACCCTTGTCACGAACGCCGTCGATTGCAGACAGTGACCTTTCATTTAACGAATCCGTCCCATACATCCATTACGTGTCGTCATATAATACAGACAAAGTCCATTCAAATCAAAATTTTGACAACTTGCTCCTTTGATATAATAATGTGCAAACGTGAAAAAAAAAATCAGGAAGCAGTAATAAAAAAATTAAAATTATTACTTGTAATACTTAAATTTTGTATGAATAATTATTAAACCAATTTATGATATTTATTAAAATACATATGTGATGATTTCTACACCAGTAATCACATAATTTTCAGAGTATTTTCTTGCCTTGTGAAGCTAATTTAAAGAACTCAGAATCTTCTTATGTTTAGCGTAAGTACCTATACAAAAAAGGTCGAAAATGACTACATTTTACACTTTTTTTCACGTTATCGGGACGGGAATGTAAATTGCTCACACAAATAAACAAAGTTTAACTGTAAAGCCTTTATGTGTGAATCCAAGTTTACTTTCTCAGTATAACTTTTATTCGTGTACGAGCGTATGACTTTGGCTTAAACGATATTCTCCTTATTGGTTTAACAAATGGCACATTTAATAACTGTACTCATACCTTTAAGTAAAATTAATTTATTACTCAAGACCTAATTTGAATGAATAAATCTGAAGTATTCAACCCGCAATATATTTCACTTATGGAAAAGTAATTTAGGAAATTTAATGTAATTTATATAATAAATATTTTGGTTCTAGTTTTTGCTCGTTTAGCATCGCATGCTTGTTATTTTGTTTTTACAGTTAAGGCCTGATGGAGCTGACATTTTCGTTCATTAATCAAAGTTCCGTAATAAATAAAGAATTAAAAATAAAACTTTATTCTACTCATCCGTCGCACGAATTCCCATAAACAAAATATTTTAAAAAACAACACAGACTATTGACAAAACGACTGATTTTAACATCAACACAATCACTAAAGCCAAAAGTTATTCTTACCGCTCGTCCTTGGACTGAGGCGAAAAGTGCCAAGAGCGTAAAGGATAACCACAACATTTTGTAGCGCGTAGCACGGGTCGTAGCGGCCGGCCAGAGCGGGCGGCGTCGCGTGACTGCCGCTACGCGCCTCTACGGGCTACGAGCTACGCGCCGACCTCGACGCTCGGACCTTCCTTGTACATTATGTAAACAAAGCATACGACACTAAAATGTAAAAGTAGAAGTACCTTGTTGTTGTTTAGAAGCGAAGGTCAGTGAGGAAATAAACTACCCACCTGAACTACTAGTAATATTCTACCATCGAATTAACCGTCCAAGTTGTTTATTTCGAAACGTAAAAAATTGTGTAGTTTACGTGGAATCAGGAGTGTTTTAAAAGTAAACCTCATTAATTTACTTCGAAAACACCAGGAAACGTGTTTTTCAACACAAACAACATAGTAGTTGTGTATAATTTCTATAATTTCTAACGAATAAACGTGTATAATTTCTAACGAATAAATGAATTATGAATTATTATGAATTTAGTTTTTATAGAGTTGAATATTCTATTTGAATGAAACTACACTACAATAAACTGTCATACACATACTTAAAAGTAAGTACAATAAACGTGTATAATTTCTAAAACTGGAGCAGGGTCTGACGTTGCATATCTTAGCGCATAAAGCGCTAAGAACGCAGGGCTAAGCTCCAAGGTCTAGTCTAGAAAAAAAAACGAAAGAAGCTTAAACAGGGCTTTTTATCAAGAGAAATATAATAAAAAAAGTGTTCGCTAATTATGACAGATGAAGAGCTCTACAGCCTTCTTCCCTTAATCAGTAGACGACCGTTACCAAGTAAAAGTAAACATAATCCTTCTGAGTCAGCGCAACCCGCAGCAAGAGAAATGGTCCACTCCACCGACACCGCTACTGAATACGAATCGCCGGTCGTGGGACAAAAGCATCTCTGTCATAAGAGTAAATATACTAGAAGCGAAACCCTATTTATTGTCACTTCAAACAATAGGCGGACACTAAAACATTTTAAATAACTACTACATTCACGTGATGATGATGTCTGTTGATTTGCTCACTTTCTCTGATGGCGAAAGCCGATGGGAGATATGCATTGTTCTGTATGCATTATAATTATCGGATACACTGTACTTAGAGCTACCACAAGTTTTAATAGGGATGACGACTGGGTTTAAAATATATCATTCTATTTAGTCCGACAGTTAGATTATGGAAAAATGTGGTACACGTATTTTTTGGTTTATCTATTTATTAAAAATCGACAAAGTTATAGATCATCAAACTTTCGTAGTGGGGCTTGTGACGTCACTATAAGGTAAAAAATCCTACCATATAGTGACGTTACTCGAAAATTCTAAGCACTGTATCCTCGTCATTTTTTGTTTGTCAAACAAAAGAAAAAAATGTGTGCAATATTTTTAAATTATCTACCTGACGGACTAAATTTTTTTTTGTCGTCTAGCGCGTTACAGAATACTCTGACAGTTGCGCACCATAACCCGTGCGTTATGGTCCTCACACTGCTCCTTGCTCTGCTCAGCGCACTATCGCAATGTCACTTTTGCTAGTTGTGAGCATGATGCACGAGAGAGAAGCGCAGGGTATGACGAATAACGTAGAACGTACCAATTTCACATGGTACTTTAAGAGTGTGCGGCGCAGACATCCCATTTTCCACTAATATAATAAATGCAAAAGTCTGTAAGTTTGTTTGTTTGTTTGTTACTTCATCACGTCTAAACCGCTGAACCGATTTAGTTGAAATTCAGTATATATACACATAGTTTGCGTCCCGGGGAAGGACAT
Organism: Choristoneura rosaceana; assembly: GCA_037349165.1. Lineage (NCBI taxonomy): Eukaryota > Metazoa > Arthropoda > Insecta > Lepidoptera > Tortricidae > Choristoneura > Choristoneura rosaceana. The sequence continues at coordinate 6,040,156 of JAZBNJ010000009.1, forward strand.
AAGATAGTTTTTATCCCAGAAAATGCCATAATTCCCGCGGGATAGTGAAAACCGTACACGCGGACGGTGTCGCGGGTAACGGCTAGTATTTAAAAAAAAACCCGGTTCCTAGTGACAGTTTTACGACGAGCAGATGCAGCAGAGTTACTCATCTATTAGTTCTTATTCTCGCACCCGTTGGCGGTTTCACTTCAACACTTAACTGATACCTAGGATGTTATCTCGAAGAATAGAGTTATTTTTGTTTGCGACTTCTCATTTTTCTTTATTCGTCGAGTTATATACAGTAAAAAGTGTTTCTAAAGTCACACAAACAAGACACAAACACAACATTTAGTTAAAGCATCGTGCCGCGCAATAACGACCGTGACTTTTATTTAAATTAACACATTTTTAAATATTTGACGGATATGTAGCAATGTATCGTTTTTATGTCGAATTTTAAATTTAGAATTGAGAAATTAAGGCTGTACATGAGGCTGGGAGGCAGGGGCTGTTGGAGTTTCTTTGCACGATAGATCCGGAATACGGAAATTCATCGAACAACTAAAGTCACCGAGATTCTTTGTCGAGATTTACGGAGGATTTTTTTATTTTTACACTTTTAACTAACATTTGCCATGTTTTAAAGACACCATCGACCCCGCTCGCATTAAATATGTTATTAAGATATTCCACTTGTGAATATTCGTGCTGCTAGAACCTAATACAGACATAGTCACAGTTGTAAGACCTTGTGCTCTGGTAAAATAATTTATTTACCAGAGCACAAGGTCTAGGTCAATTTATTCTCATCCAAAGGCAAGCACTCCAAAGGTCACCGTCATCAACCTCAAGCCGACTCACATCATTATTTTAATTGACAAGCAGTAGATACAGATCAGATGATAATTTATTGTTAATATCTTGGCAAAGCTTAAACGTATTATCGGCATTAATAATGCTACATTTACAGTGACACCGTAATTTTCGAACAAAACTTGTAGCACTTAAACTCAAGAATCACCAGGTAAGAAACTTCCGCACGTGACGAGCGACGTTGTTCATAAAGTTTTCAACGCATGACTAATGACACACAAGCAGGTCTTAAGTAATTTATTTGTACTAAAACTTCCTTTTTAGGTTAAAACAAAATCTTTGATTTGTTGTAACAAAACAGAAAAGGGTTTAGCAGGCTAAGGAAGGACATGTGGCCCCTGTGAGGAATAGATGAATTGGTAAATTTTAATTGTTCGCCGCCTCATAACTAGTAAATAACTCCAATTAGCCTGCTAAACCCTTTCTATACAAATTAATAATGACGACATTTTGACAGACAGCGTACTTATCTTGTTACGGCTCTGCCTCATTCATCTAATTTATCTGTTATTTTTTTACCTACTTAGATCGTAATCATAAAAAACAATACCTCTCCTTGCAGTCGGGTAAAAAAGTACAATTTTTTTTGTAATGCTCTAAAAGTAAGCTCTAGTTTTTTTTTCATAATAAGTCAGTGATATCACGTTCATGCACTGCACCAAATTTCATCTTGCTACCTTTTGCGCAGCACCAGTAATATACAGACATTCTTGATAGTATACCTACATCCTTAAACGTAAAGCTTTTTGTACCTGCACCATTTTACCGGCTGAAATATCGTTCCATGCACGTATGCACTATAAATTTAAAACTTTCAAACATGTTACTCTTCTACTTTTAATGTTAAAAGCAATTATCATACTGTCACGTATTTTTAAGCGCGTTCGTAGCTCCTTATAGTAAAATTCTTGACGCTAAGTAATACCGCTTAGTTAGTGATAATTTGTAATTAGAGACTTATAAATTACGACCTGTGTTAGCCAATTATCAGACGCCGACCTAACTAGATAATAACATTATCAACTATACCTACTAACGTAAAGGGCAAAAGGGACTACGGGGAACGGAAAACACTGTTTTCTAATTAAAAATCTAATCTAATCTAATCATCTGAATCTGAAACTAGTTATACATTGCAATTCTACGATCACTTGAAAAACTTGGAGCTGCAGTCAAAAGTAAATAGACTAAGAAACAGAAAAGTGATATAGCATTAATGAATTTAACAAACAGTACATATTTACATAGGTAAATGTAAAGTCCGGACCTGAATTTCTATTTCAAATGGTAGTAATAATCGTATTTAAACACATGAAAGTGAAAACAAAAAAGATCTAACCTAAGATACCTTAATTAAATATAAATTTTACATATTTTAATGAAAGATATTTTTTACGCTTGACACAATTCACAAATTTAAAATTTATTTAATTACCATTTTGATGACCAATTAAGTAGTGAGCGAATCCGACTCACACTTGGCCGACCTTTTAAAATGTCAAGCATGAAAATGAAGACTTGAAAAATCAGAATATAGGACAGAGATTTAAATAGCATTCGATCATTCCTACCCAAAGCGCGTTATTTCCTCAATTTGAATTGAGATTATGCAGGAGAAATGGTTTTATCTTTTATGCAAGGCTCGACGGGCGTAATATTCTTGCTGGCCTCATCGTTTGCCGTGTCTAACTCGCCCCTAACTTTTTTCATTAAATGGACCACACTTTTTGGTCAGCGTGAAATATTCTGAAACAATTCCAATTACAGTTTAAATATTAAATAAGTTATGACATTGAGATATTTCAAATATTATAACTACGGCGGAGTGGTGAACGAGGATATTGAAATAAAGTGTTTATTTTACGCAAATTTTGTTTAGGAATGTAGTCAATTACGTTAATCTTATTTTATTACATTTAAGTTGAAGGTTTTATTTAGCAGTACTTTGCGGATAAAAGAAAATTTCACTACTCCAAAAAATAATCTCTACTTATTCTATTATTGACATTAAAATGGATGGTTGCTCGCGTATTAACTTAAACAAAACGACGAGTTAATCATTTTTCATGTAAGAGATAGAAATAAAAACCGGCCAAGAGCATATCGGACACGCCCAAGATAAGTTTCCGTACCCATTACGAAAAATGGAGTACTATTTTTCTAAGGGTTTCGTATTGTGTACGGAATCTTCCAAGTTGGGGTATATTTTTGGATGCAACAAGAATAAAAATTCTACTACTGCCTACTATTGTGTTCCACTTTTGCACCAGAAGGTGCTCTGGCCATGTCAGTTCAATACTTTTCATACGCGTCTATTGTCTAATTTATGCAGCGAGCACCTCGTTCCGCTTCGTCGTCACTAATAGCTGATAGTAGATATAATTCATTAGTACTCTGGTGCAAAACAACAGGCTTACATTCGGCCTGTGAACAGTCGATTTTTCTTAGTTATTGCGATACTTCTTATGTCCGCTTCACATGATGGGCTTACGTCTGCCAATCTAAGGGTTCCTTCCTTATATTAATAGTAATTATGTGTTAAATAAGTACCGTCCTTCTATCACACTCAAACGTATAACCCTCAGGTTGCCCGACATTGGTTCAACTCAACATATAAGTAGATTGGACTTTACACGTAAAGCCTGAGCGAAAAAATGGAAAGCCGCCGCGTGGGAGCATATCTTTCCAAACATACGCTCCCTTAAACTGTGTCAGTGCGACATATTTTATGTATTCGTTACATATTTTTAAATTACAGAAAGCCCACATTAAAAGCAATTCGAGTGCTTTGATGTGTGATAATTTTCGACGTCTCCCTAATCCCCCGTCCTGGGTCCCGAGCTGTAACCTACTGCCTACGTGATCTGAATCGTAAATTGATCTTTATAGAACCCGCCGAATATTTCATTTTTCTTAAATCAGAATACCTTAACGTTTAATCTCATAATCTCGCGTTTCTGTGTGCTTATATTGCTTATGGGAAGTAAATGACTACATATTACTTTTAATCGCGGCCTAGCACGCAAAGAGATTGTTTATTAGATTCTTGGATGAATAGAGCTACCTAAATAAATTCAAATGAACATGATTCTTACAATAAAAATTAGGTATTAATAAACGTTAGACGTGTAAATGTCGGTGGCCGATTGTAAAATCCGCCAGATCACTAAATTCCTAGGCATATCGTGAAATGGCGCCATTTTATGATATGCCTAAAAGTTGGCCAGGCATATCACGATGTGCCTGAGAAACAGTACGGCAGATCGATTAGAGCAACGCATTCATCGATATTCCGAGGTTTATATCGGGCACAGCGTATTTGCCACAAGAAAAAATTAGGTACGTACAACGAGCGAAGCGTGGAGTGATTAGTATGATTTGTGACCACAATGCACGAGCGAAGCGAGCGAAGCGATCGTGCCGCGGCATCTGCCGGCGAAGTGCAAGATAGAACCGATATGGCGGCGTTTCATGATATGTCTAAGAATTTCATGATCTGACTAAACTGGCCAAATTAAAAAATGGCGGCGTTTCATGATATGCCTAGGAATTTCATGATCCGGCAAATTTTACGATCGGCCGCCGATATAAACATAATACCTATAGACATACCTACTCATATAAGTATTTACTGTTGTTACGCTTACGAATATAGGTTAGTCCAATTTGCAAGCAAATACTTAGCGTTGTCGGCACTTCACCGAAGTATCTCCATTGTAAGGGGGCAGGAATAAAAATATCCATCCTTATTATGAGGCAACCTTTTTTCTATCTAGCCAAGTCGTACTTGAAACCCCAACTACGCGATAGGGAAAAACTAAGTGCACTTATTCTTAGTTGTTAGTGATTCAATGTAATCTTATGTATGTTGTGTATCGTAGGTACCTAAGTATAAGCACAGAATAAGGTAAGCAGCCGCAAGCAGTTTATACCTAACTTCTTTTAGCACAAAATAAACCCCGGGGTGACAAATAAATACAAAAATATGACGTTTCTACGATCACTTCAGAATTATGGTACCTACGTGTCTCGGAGGAGTTCCAAGCGCAAACTGGTTTTTAAAAATGACTTCCTGTCATTTTTTCACCCCTAGATGGCGCGGTCTCGTCAAATGAATACTACCTTTGGTTGTTTAGAATTTTGATTGGCGTAAACAGATCCGATTCCATCCACTACAAACATTTCGAAATTAATCCTTAAAAGTAAAGGATTATAAAAAGATTACTCAGTTTTATTTTAGATTTTTTTTGATAAGTATTATAACTTCGTAACAGTATTATAGTACATTACACTGTACAATGGTCAACAAAATAGTCCCTAAACACTAAGTAACGTACGTCCGTTACTATAATTTGTAACGCGAACTAAAAGTTTTGTTGCAGCTTCAACTCCTAAACTGTGCTCATGCACTGTTTATGCTTAAAGTTTAAGCAGTAAAAGATAGCTTTATACAGATTTCATTACGGACATTTCGAAATCCACTGCTCAAATATCTAAGTTTTTAGATTTAGATAGGTAGGTACATCTACATAAGAACCCGCCCGCGCCTGTGACGTGCAAAATTTTTGAATAGGACGGACGCATCTCTTCCCGTGGGTATCGTAAAAGGCGACTAACTAAGGGACCTGGTTTGAGAATGGGCAGCGGCCTTCTTTATTGCCAAATTCGAACTCCAGACTCCAGCACTGCAGTGTGGACACTAGGGACAGCGATTCTTTCCAGAAAAGACCGATTTTCGAATCCATCCGAATCGAGGCCTGAAAAGTCGATTCACAAGAAAATGTTCTCTATAAATGGATCTTTCTTATAACGTTTTAAACTTTCGTGATTCTCACTCATAGTCAAAATACCACCAACGGGATTTATCACGCTAACACACACAAGTAATATTTACTTCGACGTTTCGGCAACATTGCAGTCGCCGTGGTCACGAGTAGACTGAAGTGTGCGGTGTCAAGTCTGCCTAGCAGCGCGAGTTCTTCGAACTACCCGCACTTGATCACTAATAGTACCGGCACTCGTATCATGAACTGCCCGCACTTGGTCATTTTTATTTATCACCCTATCACACCGACACACAACACTAACAACGTCCGATGTGGTCCGATCGTCCCTCCGAACATTCATCCCGACGGCGACACTTAATAATAACAGGATTCCACGAATCCTCGAATCGAAAATCTTTCTTGATTTGATTTTCTAGCTCGTATTTTCAATATTTAAATCCAATTATGGAAGAAATTACATTAGTAATCGAAATCCGCAGTTCGTATTATACTTTCCTATTATACCTAGTATTAGGGTAATAAATAGCGATAAGAAGTTCTAATTACGAATTTCGACAAAAAACAATAAATTAAAAAAATCTAAAACCGACTGCTTTAAAAATACTAAAAAGAAGAAAACAAGTCTAGTGGGCTAGAACTTTGTTCAGTAGCTAGGTAGGTAATTAAAGTTCTACAGTCGGGACCCATTAGGTAAGAATTTTTGAGCGTCACTATATAACTTAACAAAGTCTAGTGGACTTGTTTTCTCCTTTTAAGTATTTTTAAGGCAGTTGGGTTTTGATTTTTTTAATTTATTCTTTTATTTCACACTATTTTAATAGTTCTGTGAAAATGGTAGATTTAGACTATGACAACCCATATATATTTAGAATGTGCTAGTTATTAGCTTTCATTTGATACCCTACTCGATAGATTTGAATAAAAATATTTTTTGAAAACTTACAATAAATTAAGCGCCAAAAATCCGCCATTTTGATTTTTCAAGAATTTCATGTACCTTGTGTCACTCGCGTTATCAAGACGAATCCAATGACGTATTATTTATCAAAATCGGTTCAGCCGTTCAGTAGTTACGAGAGGACATAGGAATAGACATACATACATACATATGCGTTAAATCTTCGTAGTCGGGTAAAAAAATAGTTAGAGCCGAATCTCGATTCGGAATTCTCGATCTTTAATGTCAAAATATCGATTCACTAGATTGATTCAGTACTCTAAATCAATGTTAATAATCGATTTTTTTCAGTTGAAATAATCCATTCTTCGATTAATCGATCTGAGATCGCCATCCCTAGTGGACACCACCGCACTTCTTTTCCAAGAAAGTTGTCGTGCAGGTTCGCTACTGATCATTAACCAATGACCACCTCCATTCTGTCAATAATCTAGCGAATTAGAAGAAGATAGGTGATACCTACTTAGGAAGTGATTTGAAAATAATTCTAGAACACTTATATTTAGGTTTCTCAGAGTGAAGCCAGGCGAACGTAATTTTTTGAGTCGTGAGCCGCGTATTTTCAGTCGAGTAATTATTTTTTATTCAAAACGCCAGTTTGTGCCACACGGCAACTCATAATGAGTCAAAAATTTGTAGTTAGATATCTATATCCATAGAAATCAATCTATATTCAGAGATATTTTTGATAAAAAAATTTCTCGCAAGCTTATGAACTCGACTGTAGTACACAAGGGCGTTTTGAATCATTCATCATTCTGGCGTCAGACAAAGTTGGACTAGAATGATGGACTGAACTGACGCCGGAAAAGGAAATGCGTGTAAATATGTAAAAAATAAATATAGGTATCACGGGACAATCAACCAATTGACCAATTGACCTAGTCCCAAAGTAAGCTTAGCAAAGCTTGTGTTTTGGGTACTAAGCAACGGATAAACATAATTATATAGATACGAGTATATATATACTTAAATACATATTAAGCACCCAAGACCCGAGAGCAAATATTCGTAATTTTCATACAAATATCTGCCCCGACACGGGAATCGAACCCGGAACCTAAAGCTTCGTAGTCAGGTTCTCTAACCACTAGGCCATCTGGTCGTCTAACCGCTGCCTTAGATTCGCAGAAATAGGTAAGTACTTTTAGTCTGCTTAAGTAATTCAAATGTTATCAATGCCTCTTCCCGTCTAAAACTTGAGAAAATCAGCAAATGTATATTGTTTTCCAGAAAATGACGAGTAGGTACATACATTTAGTAGTCGTATTTGGATGTGAGATGGCTCCTAAAGGTGGCCAACGCATTCAGAATATGTAAATAGCACACTTAAATAATATAAGACCTCGAATAGATACATATCAGTCAAGAGATAATGGACCTTTTGTCCCTTAAAACGATGTGAGATAACAACAGCCGGTGAAGTAAGTCCATTTCTGCGACTTCCCTTCGAAACGTGACCGAAATGCAAATCGAAAATTTGTAAAAGGCGCGTCGTATATACACGAGTATAATCACTACGAAAAAAAACCTTTACTCAAATACGATATACCAACATAGATCATAAATTTTTAAGCACTCAATATTCCTAATTTTGCCATATTTGTACAAGATGAGATTGAGATATTTATACATGATTAGCTGTTGCTCGCGAGAGCTATACAAATTTCCGAGATAAAAACTACCCTATGCTCTTCCCCGGATCTCAAACTATTTTTATACCGAATTTCATCGAAATTGGTTAAGTAGTTTAAACGTGAAGAGGTAACAAACAAACACGCATTTATAATATTAGTGGGATTATTAATTTGTTACCCATTCTTGCTGTTTATTTACTTAATATTTCAACTGGTACGATTTTGGCTACAAAATTACAAACCTATCTGCTCTTTCTAGAAAACGGTAATAACATCATATCGGCTATTTGGACCGGCGAAGTATGATTGCAAATTTTACTCACAAATACGAGTTCACTTTATCGCTTTGATGGCAGTCTCGGCTTGTTTATCGCTCCACTTTTATTAGTGGCTCGCGGATCGCGGTACTAACAAGCGGGGCTCGAAACATTCGCTATTATGCGGCTTTATCCTCCACTACTGTATTAAATCAAATATTTACATTTTAGTAACATTCAAGAAAATGATTTTGTGAGTGCTCAGCACCGGAATACCTATACCTATGTAGCTATCAACCCTTTATTGTACGACATCTTTCTATTCGGTAAATTAGCTTACACATGACTGTGTATTAGATCGTATTTCATTGCGTGATTTTAAAAACGTTCCCTAAGGAAACTAGGTTATTTTTAAATACTGAAGCCGCGGGTAAACTTTAGTAAACTATAAGAAGTCGCTATATGTATAAATCGATATATAAATAAAAAGTCGCTATATAGCATAATTATTTAGTTATACTCGTATATAGCGACTTCGCCTGCAAAGAATTCGTTTATTGTACGCCATCGGATATTATATAGGTATAAAATTTTCCGGAACAAAGACTATGCTATGTCCTTCCCTCCGCTCGTGTCTCAAACTATCTTCATTCGTTACAAAAAAACTGTTGACCGTAATTTTGTCTACGAATAATGCTATTCGGAAACTTTACAATTTTTCGGTTTATTTTCCGAGATAAAAACAGACTATCTTATGGTCTTCTCAGAGTCTCAAAGTATCTCCATACCCAATTTCATCACAATAGGTTGAGTATTCTAAGTGTTAATACGAAAAAAACAAACATACTTACTTTCGCATTCATAATATTATGAGTAACTAAGGATATACATACAGCAATGGGTTAATACCTTTAATCTCACTCCGGAATTTCACGCAGAGAGACTTGATATAGCTTCCCCTTACTTTCCGATGCTCATTAATTTTTTTTATTTTCCAGACTGTACGATTTGATGCTGCTTTCCCTAGTTCATGCATTCCAATATCTACCAGAGAGCAAAGGTCCACAAACAAATGCTGACCAGAGATTCCAGTACCAAGCCAAAATAACCCTGGCTCCGTATCACGCGCTCGTGTTCTACTCCGGTTGGTTCTGCTCAGGGATTATCATTGGAAGCAAAACCATCCTTACGACTGCTAGTTGTCTCTTAGAACCAAATGCACAAATAATTGTTAAAGTTGGAGTAGAGTCTATTATTGATGACGGGTAATAACTCTGCCTATATTCATCAAGGAAGCTTAGCACCACTGATCTTAATCTATGACTCGGTCTTGTTTTTTTTTATTGATGACGTTTGTATTAAAGCTGGAATATAAAACATAATACAGTATTATATAAATGCGTCTTAAATAATTTAGTATTTTTTTATATTTCAGTTTCGTATTACTTTATCAAGTGTGTGTAAATAAATAAATGATAACTTCCTATTGCACACTACTTGCAGTGCTTTGTATTTTTGCTTTGTTTTTTTTTTTGTATGTATACCTATTACCGTATATACCGTAGTATTAAAGTCATCTTCATACTAAAAAAAAAATCTCTACCAGTCCAGTTAAGTGTGTTGCTAAATTTTTGATGCGGCTCTCGGTTCGGGCCTTAGATAATATAGACGTTCGGGCAGACTTTCATCAAATTACTGTCATTGGCAAAAACCCAAATTTGCTGAGAATAACAAAGCACCTTGTTCTTTATATAGACAAATTGTACCCGTGGTAGAAGCAAAAAAGCATGAATTTTACGAACACCTAGGACAACTGGATAACGATATCGCTCTTTTAGTACTTGAGGTAAAATATTTTATGTTTTTACCCCTAATCCTTTAGTTCTTTAAATTATTTATACATCGGAGATAGGTTCGGTATCGTAATGTCACCGGCAGCTTGTTCAAGGATCTTTGATAAAACTTTATTATTTGTAAGGTTTTAAAATGCTCTATTTTTCGTACCTACATATTTTGATCATGAAACTACCGTGAGACTCACTCATATTAAATGATATTACATACCTACATATTTTAACAACTTCTGGAAGTAAAATTCTGATTTCAGCACCGAAATTGTCTGAAGTTCTCAGTGCTCTTTTTGAACCCACAATACCTACATAATAGGCCTGATATGGGTATGTGTGTGGTCAGCAAGGCTAGTTTGCTAACGATGCTAATGCGAACAGATGCTCGTTTGTCATTTCGATGGGCCTAGCCGGGGTACCTTGTTTTCATAAGTCATTCAGTCACTCCACTTCGATTAGATTTGAAAATAAAACGGACGTGCCTGAAAGAAGCACATACTTCGCTTGTGTGTGTAGATACATTAGAACTAATTTTCACATTCAACTATCTTACCTACCGTATAAAAATAACAATATACTTGTTTGTAGCTCATTGGCGCAGCATGTGAACAATGCATTATTCAACGGACGCCTCATTTACATTGGCCGTTTGCCTGATATTGTCGTAAATTGCTTAATCAATACAATAACCTATTTAACTGGGCTCAAATACTTACTTTAATCATTTACACCCACTCATTTTGTCATTTAAAGAGCAATTAACTCTAGGGGCGATTTTAAATTCTCACTCGTGAAAATAGGTACTCTATTAGAAAATAGTAAACATATTACGATAAAGAGTAGGATAGCAAGAACTTTCCGTTTCCACTGATTTGATTATAAAAGGGTATTGATCAACGTTTTACACCAAACAAAAATGATAATAAGTTAGATGACACCGTAAGACTCTAATAAATAATACTTAATTTGAAACCTCTGAAAGCCCACATTAATTTTCAATTACTTTGCAAAAATTTGATTTTCAATTGCTCTGAAACAAATAAATAGTTTGTCGAATGAGTTGACAGATAAGTGAAGTCGTTGCCATACAATATCTATGAAAGAAGTTAGTTTTGAAAGCTCAGAAAAAATAAGTTGGTACGTCACTTGATTGGTAGAGTCATCTACCCCATTGATTGATTCAGACATTACTTCGCTCAGAAGAATTTCTCGTCTGCTACGACAATTTTTAACAAACTAATGGGGTACTTAGTTCATTTTAAATGATACCGAAAAACATTTAGATGATTTGCATGAAATCACAGTAAATGATTTTCCTTGCCGACTAATCTGAAGAACTGATACGTAGTTACTTACCTTACCTTTGCTAAGTGCAAAATGTTCAAGTTGAAAAACTTCCATGTAGGTAAGTACTTCTGTTTTCTTTACTGCTTACTATTGTGGTATACAATAAAGTGGCATTGTATTATATTGTTCATTTAGCAAAGGTCACACGGTATAAAAAAACAGCTGTGATTTCACGTAAACCCGTATAAGTTAACATTTTCTGTAAAATGGTTTGATGATGAGAAATTATAAAAAAATTATAATTATTTATCTTTCGACAGCATCACGTGAAGTTCAGCGATAGCGTGCAGAAGATAGTCCTAGCGGAGGCCGATGCCGCGCTGCGCCCCGCCAGCTCCTTCACCGTCACAGGATGGGGGAGGTCCTATCAGGTGCCACAGATTAAGGCCTATTTAAACCGGACCGATATCCACCACGGAAGTCAAACCATTTTTTGGTTATCTAGCGCGGCGGGATATCGCTTGGGTATTACCACCACCTAGGTATGGCGGTAGTGGATACCGCTTATAATCCAGTAACTTTGTCGCCTGAAAGTATGGGGGCAGTATGCGTCAAATCCGGTAGTTCTGTAATTTTGCAGACTTGTTTATGATGTTGGCCTAATGAATAATCCAAGTTTGTGACCTCGAGCGCCGAACGCAACTTTGTCAAAAATCGAAAAAACCGCGAAAAAATCGATATTTTTTTCAAATTTTGGCGATATAACCCTAAAGGACTAGTGTTTGAAAAAACTTTCTTAGAACGTTTTAAAGAAGACTAAATTTGCTACAACAGGACCCAATAGTTTCTAAGATTAAACCTTTCAAAGTTTATCATTTTTTCGAACTTCGCAATTTAGGCAACCACAACACCTATAACCTTGACGAGCTGCGGTACCGACTATTCGCTAGGGCTGCGACGAAAACAAGCTTCAATCTAGCCAGGTTACCTCCCACAAGAGACTCTGCTCGATTTCACTCCTTGCGGACATACCATCAGGTAAAAATTTGTCCTTGCATCAGTAATTCACATAACATATCATTCATCATTTTCTATTCTCATGTACAATCTTCTTACAGGTACAGGCTTGGTTGGGATTCACACTTAACCCTGGGGGTGGCTATATACACACCACAAAGCCTCAATCCCAAAACGATGACCAGAGATGCAGCCCCACAACACCTCTTGCAGATGATTACTTGCGGCTGCACGAAGGGTTGTGGGATCGCGTGCAGCTGCAGGAAGACAGGATTAAAATACTCATCAGTCTGTAGGCACTGCAGCGAGGCCTCTTGTGACAATATACCTGATGTTGCAGTAGTAAAATCCTAGAAGGCGACGATCTGTCCGATGTCGAAATGGAGGATGACTTGACGGCACAAAACGTCGACGATTCATTACCATCCCCTGATGGGGATATGCCATCCCAATACGTCGATCCAGATACGGACGAACCTCAACCGGGACCTTCCAAAAGGGCCAAATTAATTTGATTTTTTGATTTTGAATATTACTCAATTTCCTAACAAATAAACTTATTAACTTCTGTTGTACTTTTCTTTTTTATTTACTTCATTATTCGTAGCTTAGCTTTTACATCATCGTTCACACTCCTCATTATCTTTTTTAACGTCCTATCATAAAAGTACAGGGCTTCGATAGTATAATCAGGGTCAAAATTCATTCGGAACGACAGAATCGCAAAAAATTGAATTGCGGTTTTTTCTCGATTTTTGACAAAGTTGCGTTCGGCGCTCGAGGTCACAAACTTGGATTATTCATTAGGACAACATCATAAACAAGTGTGCAAAAATTCAGAACTACCGGATTTGACGCATACTGCCGATGTATAAAGTTACTGGACTATTAAATTTGAATCAGCCTCGCGCAACAACCCAAGCAAATGAAAAAAAATAGATTTTTTTTAAATACGAGTACTTTTCGCACGAAGGACAAAGGGCCACGCAAAGACCTGCTGCCCGGAGCCTCGCAATGAGTAAGGCCGCCGCTGTCTATAGTCGTCATATCAGCCGAAAGACGTCCACTGCTGGACATAGGCCTCCCCCAAGGCTCTCCACTCAGACCGGTCTTGTGCATTTCGCATTCGCTTATCCAGGTCGTCGCTCCATCTTGTTGGAGGACTGATGGCCGATGGAGTCAGAAGGTTCTCGAATGGCGTCCGCGGACCGGGAGACGAGCTGTCGGTAGGCCTGTCTATAGTACTTATATATAAATACTAGCTTATGCCCGCGACTTCGTCTGCGCGGACTTAGGTTATCGCGCGTTGGCGCCCTCTACCGGAATAAAAGGTATCCTATGTTGATAGTTGGGGTTTAAGCTACCTATGTGCCAAATTTCATCAAAATTGCCCCAGTGGTTTCGACGTGAAAGCGTAACAGACAGACAGACAGACAGACAGACAGACAGACAGACAGAGTTACTTTCGCATTTATAATATTAGTAGGGATTATTACGTTGATAAAAATAAGGTCAAGTGCGAGTACTTCGAAATATTCAATTTGACACAAAAATAAATAATATTATCACTTTTTTTTAGCTGGGTCACATTTATTGAAAGCCATACATTCCGACATAGATCACAGATTCGATACAGAGACAAGATCAATTCAGATACATCAAACATAGTGGACCTTATAGTTCAGTGATTTTAATTTCAACGAAAAGACAATTCTTTTTCATTATCCAGATTAAACGAGACACAAACTGTGCAAAGAATAAGCTATTAGCCTTGCAAACATATTTTGAACTTTATGATAAAATAATCACGGTTCACGGTGGATGCAGGCCGCTGCAAACCGAAGCAACTGGAGGTCTATGGGGGAGGCCTATCTCCAGCAGTGGACGTCCTACGGCTGAGATGATGATAAAATAATCGGATTTGAAAATTGTAATAAGAACCACGGCACGTGTCATCGTGAATGACTCTACCTATAACACTAATCAATGGATGGTGAAACAGCCCCTCTATTTGTATTCGGTACTAATTTCAAAATAAAAGAAAACTTATAATACTTAGTCATTACATTACGTATTTTTGGCGTTTGTAACAGCATCTATCGTTGAATACGTGCCCTTATTCGTCACATGAGTTTGCTAACGATAGAGTCGTGTTCGTCGCTCGCCATATTAGGTAGGAAATAGTTCACTGACTTTACAAAAGATGGCGCTGCAAGTAGTATTCAAATGTAAAATTTGTCATTTCATTATTAATTTTTTAAAGGTTTTTCACAGCAATTAATAGAATAATAAGCCATGAAATTTAGTAATTTTCAGCAAGGACTACTTTGAAGTCTGTATAAAGCTCCTGGAGCGCCGGCGAACAGTCTGCATTGTGATCCATTCAGATCACATAAATGAAAATTGTTACACGTCCATGAATTATCTTATCAGGCAAAAAAAATATTCAAACAAAGCATAGGATCTTGTTCTAGATCTTAGCTATGCAGCCTGGAAGGAAATAGCCATATATTACATTCTAATTTAAATACCTACAATAACACTAAAAATTATGATATTTTCTATAAAACAATTAAATAGGTACGACATTTTTTAATTTTTAACACAATAAGACAATTTTTGAAATTGAATTATTATGGCTATGGCACAATGTACCAAGATAGTTTATTTGTTTGTTTATGTGTTTGTTAACAAAAACTGGGTTTTGAACGTGAATCAGAGCACGTCGTAAAATATTTTTTTTTGCGAATTTAAACATTTTAAATATACAGATCGATAGAGCTCGCGAAACTGATTACAGAGGTGGTAAAAACGGTGTTCTGCCTTTTCGCAGAATTTCATTTGGCCGAATATCACTTGCCAACGAACTTTTCGCCGAAGATTCACTTTGACAACTAACTATTACCAACTTTTTATATGGCAACGTGTCATTTCGTCGAATTATTATATAGCAGAATATCATAATGACTCAAAACGTTTGGAAAACTTATCATTTGCCAAATCTTTCACTATGTGAAACAACTATTAAACGAATAACGTTTCGTTAGTGTGACAGTTCCCTTTTTATACATAAGCCAACTTTTTATTGAAAGTAGGAGTTTTTTCAATTGGCAGTAATAATTACAAATCAGAGTTTTGTAATATTTATAGCAACAGAAATCTAAAGTGTGTCAAAGTCCAGTTAGGTGCGACGACGAGCGAAGCGAGCAGGAGCGTGTTAGGTCAACGGTGAGCAAACAGCGCACGAAGCCGAGCGAGCGAAGTGAGCGTGCCGCGGCAGCGGCCGGCGAGTGCCAGAATCGTATTTTTATTTTTTAATATTTCTAATAAATCAAAATATTGAACTGAAAATGGTATCCTTGTTAGTAAATAAATGTTTTCAAAAATTGACTGAAGATTCCGTAATTAGGGGTTTTTAGAAATCTAACACACACACATAATTGGTACAAGATTGATACTGTGATCATTGCCGTATTGTATCAAAAAGTCAAACATTGTCAAATGGACGTTTGTCACAAACGCTTTAGGTATTAGTGCACAAACAAAAACACAGTGGAAATGCTGCGCGATTACTTATTATATTGCATACCTAGTTACTAAACGAAGCCCTTATTCAATAAAACAGTTGGGAAACATTGTACGACGAAAGGAATATTACGCCAACCAAAACATTCTACTAACCGAAAATCGGCATTTTGAAAAGTGACTTTATAATAAACAGGCCAAACGTACAGTTCGTAACTGTGAGGTTGGGAAATAAAACTATGCATTTTAATAAGTTGGCAAGTGATCATTCGGCGAAATGAAATTCTGCGAAAAGTTGGTTGGGAAGTAATATTCGGCGAAACAATTTTCGGCGATAAATTAGAGAACCGGTAAAAACTCATTTTGGTCAAAATGGCTTTTACGACATTTCATACTGGAAGGGTCGATATTTCCATTTAAGATGTTTTTTCACTAAAATTCGAGTTCAAATTATTTTTGATTCGTTTATCAGACAAATAGTGAGACAAAACCTTTAATATTTAATAACATTATTTTCATCATTCCAGCCACAGCACCGAGTAAAGAAACTAACACGAATGCCACTGGTTTTGCAAAACAAAGAGTCTTGTGAAAAGGCGTATGAATTGAAGCTCACTCCGTCTATGTTCTGCGGAAGATATCAGCAAGTATAATATTAAATTTAATTTTCTTCAAATAGATCTTTTCTCTTTGCACGATCACACTTAACCAACATTATTTTAGCGAAAAAAAAACTTTTATGTTGTTATTGTATAACCCAGGTGTTTTCAATCTTTTGGTTTTGATGGCACACTTTTCATTCATCAAAGTTTCACGGCACACCAATAAAAAAAGTCAAGCGCGAGTCGGACTGACGCATAGAGAGTTCCGTACAGTATACCTGTACATGTAGTATAACATAACGGACAGCGGAGGCTTATCAATAAATAGGATCTCGTTGACACCTTTAGGTACGAATTGCACACGCCACGCGTCAGTTGTTTCGTACTATTTTCTCGATAAAATAGCTATTCATGATTTGAATAAAGAACTTAGCGGAAATAATCGCGACACACCTGAAAATTTACGCAGCACACTGGTGTGCCACGGTATAACAATTAATTTTAATTAATGACTGTGTTTATTTACAGAATAAGCGCCTAAGTGATAGCGGTGGTGCCGCCGTCTACGGCAACCGTTTTTTGGTGGGCATCGTCTCTTACACTGGCCCAGACAATAGTGATGTTGCTGTTTTCACCAACGTTTCGTATTTCCACAAGTAACACAAGTAGCATTTTTTTATTTTAATTTGAATAATCTACAGGGGTGTGAGACATGAAGAGGGAGCAAATGTAGTACTAGGCAATTAACTAAAAAAACAAAACCACCAAAAAAGATTTTAGACCACTTCATTGTCTTATCAAAAAAAAGTACAAATAAATAAACTCTAAATTAACTATTTTCTTTCTATTTGTTTAACAGTAAAAAATAATTTGATATTTTTTTGTATCAACGTAAAAAATGTAAATATTATTATAGTAATCATTTTTGGTAGATAGAATTTTTTGGCATAAATATAATAGTCATAGCATCTAGCAATCTGTTAAATAGATATAAGCCATTAACCTTTCTGTAATTTCCCCGCACCATACTCACCCTGGCTGGACCTCCAACAAATCCTACGTTATTAACATACAATTTTTTTAGGTGGATCAAGATAAACACAATAAGGTTCCTTCGCAAGCATTGCAAGCCAATTGAGGATACGGTTGAAATTTACGGCGAATATGCATATGATAACACCTAATCACACGGCAAATCAGAAACAAAAAAAAACATTAATACAAAAGTAGTTATCCACAATAAACTATGTAGAGTTACTAAGTGTTGTATTTCATTATTTTTATCATCGATACGTCAACTCATTGATTCGGATGCATTGATTAGATCTTGTGCAAGGTCCACCCAGATTGCTACCACTATCTTGCTCGCTAATCCTGCCGTGAAGCAGCTGTGCTTGCAATGTTGTGTTTCGGCATAGAGAAATTACTGGCATTTGAGGTATCCCATCTTAGACCTCTAGGTTGGCAACGCATCTGCAATACCCCTTGTGTTGCAGGTGTTTAAATGTGGTGATGATCTCTTACCATCAGAAGATTCACTTGCTCAATTCAATAAAACAAAAGGACAAACCGATTTCGACTTAATTTTTTCAATTACTTCTTATAGTTTGTAAGGTTTTGTACCTAAAAATAAAATCATGGAACATTTTACGATCACTTGGTTGTCTGTCTGTCTGTCTCCCACAGACCATTTGCTCCGATTACTAAACCGTTTGAATTAACTTAATAAATTATGTAAATCTGTGACCCAAATACGGATACACATGTAACGTCTCTAAATAAATGAATTTTAATCATGGGGACCCTTTAGGAGATTAGATAATTTAAGAAAAACTTTTGTAAACTACATCGTGTGTATCTAATGAAATAGGGCTTGTCGTAGTGAGCATTTCAAATATGTTTTAGGACAGATACGTATTATTTAAGAAAACAGACGAAAATTTATTATTACTCCTCCACTTTGTCTCGGAAAATATGGGTTTAATTTTTATTAGTACAGTAAGTGGTTATAAGAACCATACATGTGGTTTAAATATGGGGCATAATTTAAAAAAAACATAATTCTTAAAATATTCCATCGTACACTTTCCATGTTTCACACTTGTCCGGTTTTAAAATGATAAATCAAATCTTATACAGCGTGTATTTTTAATACTACCTCAAGCTTTAAGGGCAGTTAGTGAAGGCCCTAATAATCACATTTTATTATGTTTTAGTAAAAAATTTAGACTTATTATTTTCCTTACAAAATTAATTAGCACACAATGTACTGTTACGCGATACTATTTTGTTTTATTCAAAACGTCGTACTTGTTGACGTGACAGCTGTCACAGAATGCTTTTCTCTTCTTGTACGCATTACATTGCTGCTCGAAAATATTTCAAAAATTAATTACCTCTGTTAGTTCATTTTAAATTAACAATTTGTTGTGATATCGGTTCACATCACTTAAATCTTCGTCTGGTTACAGTTTGAGGTAGTATTAAAATACACGCTGTATATTCTATTACAGCGGTTCCTTATCTGATTTGCTACAGGAATAAAAAAGTTTATAAATTTTTCAATTACACGGTCTTTGGTCTACTAATATTAAAATATAGAAAATATTAGCAATTTTGTAACCAAATTCGTTTAATTTTCGTTTTACATCATCAATGCAAATCATAGACAATAATAACTTAAAAAAAGGAACAATAGAACAGACAAACAAGGTTTCATATGCACAGTCGTGCACATCCTCCCCCATTTTACAAGAAAACAACTTTTTTTAAGGGCCGACGTAACGTCCCAACGGCAGTTCTTATGTCAACCACTCTTAGCACTCCATCTCGGCCTGGGAACGTACGTGAAACTATGCCTCGTGGCCACGTGCCCCTCGGTAGATCTCCATCGGCAACAAGGACAGGGTCTCCGATCGAAATAGTTGGAGTCGGGAGGCCTCTGACACGGCGCGGGGCAAGGGTTGGCAAGTATTCCATCACCCAGCGGCGCCAGAAATGATCCGCAAGTCTCAGAGCCCTGCGCCATCCGCTCCTGCTGCAGAGGTCTGAATCCGTGAGCTGGGCCGGTATCGGGCGACCAGAGGAAGATCCCAGTAGTAGGTGACTCGGTGTAAGGGCCTCAGGGTCAGCAGCGTCGGGCGACACGTGTGTGAGCGGACGCGCGTTTACAATTGCTTCGGCTTCGGCCAAAAGTGTGGCAAGTACTTCGTCAGTCGGAGCTCGTTCGCGGAGGGTAACCTTTAATGCTAATTTAACGCTCTTGACTAAGCGCTCCCAGGCCCCTCCCATGAACGGCGCGGAGGGCGGGATGAAAATCCATTCAATTTTTTCATTAGCGGCATAGTCAGCAACGGCTTCATTATAAAGTGCACGTAACTGTCGGTTTGCGCCGACGAAGGAAGTTCCGTTATCGGAGTATATCTGGCTCGGGGTCCCTCTTTTAGCGATAAAACGGCGAAGGCACATAATAGCAGCATCGGCAGATAAGCTGTAAACCACTTCAAGGTGTAATGCCCGCGAGGTCAGGCAAGTGAATAATGCGACCCATCTCTTCTCTCGTCTTCGTCCAATTTTTATTTTCACTGGTGTCGATTTTTTTTTTTTTTTTTTTTTTTTGTAACCAAATTCGTTTAATTTTCGTTTTACATCATCAATGCAAATCATAGACAATAATAACTTAAAAAAAGGAACAAAAATACATAGAAAAAGAAGGTTCTATATGCACAGTCGTGCACATCCTCCCCCATTTTACAAGAGAACAACTTTTTTTTTTTAAGGGCCTACGTAACGTCCCTGCGGCAGTTCTTATGTCAACCACTCTTAGCACTCCATCTCGGCCTGGGAATGTACGTGAAACTATGCCCCGTGGCCACGTGCCCCTTGGTAGATCTCCATCGACAACAAGGACAGGATCTACAATCGAAATAGTTGGAGTCGGGAGACCTCTGACACGGCGCGGGGCAAGGGTTGGCAAGTATTCCATCACCCAGCGGCGCCAGAAATGATCCGCAAGTCTCAGAGCCCTGCGCCATCCGCTCCTGCTGCAGAGGTCTGAATCCGTGAGCTGGGCCGGTATCGGGCGACCAGAGGAAGATTCCAGTAGTAGGTGGTTCGGCGTAGGCGTGGGCGAACTTCTTGTGATAATGGCCGATCAGCAGGCGTACGGCAGGGTCCTTCCCGTCGAGCAGAATAGGGTAGGTGGTTTGAGTAGAAACGTGTTCAACAGCAGCTGTGCGCCCCTGCAGATACAGCAAACCATCATGGTTTATAGCTAGTGACAATTTCGCCAGACGACTTTTCGGCGATATGGGCCGGCCACGTAGTAAGCATTGTAGTTCACAGTTGACAGTGTTCTTCTGACTATGACGTAAAATATGGGTTTCCGCCGATTCTAAAGCTTGAACATTAAGTTGCCGCAGGGTAGTCTGAGATGTGACCGCCGAAGAGTTATATGGGGGGAGGATAAAGTTCCCAGAATTTCCCCTGACCCTTGTGATGCCTGCAGCAATGAACTGATGAGCTCTAGCAGTTGCCCTAACTAGTTTTAACCAAGAACTAAAATGTGTCGGATCCGCGACTACAGCTACGGGCAATTCGTTTACTTCATTGTAGTGGCAAGCAACATTACTAAATGGTGAAGTCGAAGATGAATTTAAGCGTGCAGATGATGATTTGATGGTGCGCTCTGATGGTTTTAACTCTATTTTAACGAGTGGTCCAACGGTGCCACTATTTGCTGGATTAGGAGGCCAATCACTTGGATCAGTGAGCAAAAATCCTGGGCCAGATATCCAGCGTGACTCTACTCCAAATATACTAGGTTTAATACGTGTAGCATCGTCAGCAGCGTTAAGGTCCATGGGGACCCACCGCCATTCGGCTACAGAGACTACAATCGGTGATAATATCCCTAACGGATCATAGATACGCATGACTTGTGTAAGGGCTTGGCGCTTGGTTAAAAGGGCACATGAGTCTTTCGATAGGTTGTCATGAAGAGGTTGCCAAATGAGACCCAAAGTGCGGGAAATGGCGTCCTTACACAAATCCACGTCTTGTGTTATATTGTTGACAGTGTCTGATAGCAAATCGTCCGACAACGAGGCTACAGTTTCTGGCTTGTTTGTAGTCCAGCCGCGCATTTCAAACCCGCCACGTTTATAAATGGTTACCACTTCAGTGGCTAGACGGTTTGCTTTCTCCACGCTGTCAACACTGCTGATAAAATCGTCCATGTTGGTATCGCTTTTAATAACCTCCACGGTCTCGGGGAACTCTTTTCGAAACTCTGATGCGTTTAGGTTGGTTATATAGATTGCAGTCGAGGGACTTGAACAGGCACCAAAAATCATTGAGCTCATGCGAAAGGTTTTAATAGGGCCGGAAGGATCGTCACGCCACAAGAATCGTTGAGCGTCCCTATCTTTATGTATTATTTTTACTTGTGGAAACATTTCCTTAATGTCAGCTGATAGGGCGATCCGTCCTTCCCTAAAACGCATCAAAATACTAAGCTGATTTTGTAAAAGATCGGGCCCTGTAAGTAACATTGAATTTAGAGAAACTCCCTGAGACCGCGCAGCTGCGTCATGAACGACACGAAGTTTTGCGGGTTTATTGGGATTTATCACCCCAAAATGTGGTAAATACCAACATATACCCGAAGGTTCTACTCCGGTGCATTCTTCGGCGTAACCTTTATCTAGTGTGTCCTGAATATTTTTTCGGTACCGCTCAGCATAGTCGGGCTCCCTAGACATCTTTTTTTCCAAGCATTTGAACCTCGACAATGCTAAGGGGTAACTGTCAGGCGCGGTTGGTTGGTCTGCCTTCCAAAGTAAACCTACTTCAAAACGCCCGGAAGGAAGTCGACGAGCCGTGCGATCTAATATTTCTAGCGCACGTTGATCATCGGTGCTACGTGCCTCGTACTTGGTGATTCCGATGGTATCTAATTTGTACTGAGCTTTAATAAGCTCTTCGAGCTCAGACCTAGGGTTTTCAGACTCAATTGAAAAGGCGTGATATAGAGAGTCAATTGGCTTAGTTTTAGAACTGGTGAATCCAAAAAGAACCCAACCTAACGCCGTTTGAATTGCTGCAGGTTGCGACTTTGTGCCTTTCCTGGTGGCAATCGCAACCGACAAATGCCAGTTATCAATCCCTATTATTAACGTAGGAATAGCATTGTCGTAGCACAATTCAGCGCATATGTCTGTTAGGTACGGATATTGCCGCAAATCAACTGACTTGACTGACTGCTTGCATGCTAGTCCTAAGTTTTCAATCGACCGTGCTCTATGTACTGTAAATGTTTGACTAGTGTGTCGGCCTTTTATCTGAAAATCAACGTATTGTACTGACGCTTCTCGATGTAAACCACCCACACAATCAACGTGAATTTGCCCCTCCGGTCCTTGTACACCGATACGAGAGCAGATGTCAGAATCTATAAATGATGACGTCGACCCGTCATCCAAGAGGGCAAACGTGTCAACACTTCCTGCTGGCCCGGAGACTGTAACTGCAACTATCTTCAAGAGAGGCCGAGATGTAGGGTTAACGTTGATTGGACTAAGAGAACTCGGGTTGGCGGTGGTATGAGCGGTAACGTCCCTTTCCTGGTTTGTATCGTTTGAGCTAGTTATATTTGACATTAATGAGGGTGTGGCTTGTGCGTAATTAGCGCGTTCATTTTTGCGATCCGATGTTACGGGAAGGAAGTTAGGATTGTGTAACAAAGTGTGATGTTTGCGATGACAATCATTTATTTCGCACTTATTTTTATTTTTGTTGCACAACCTAAAACTATGCGAACTTCTTTGCAAACATCGATAACATATTTTATTTTCTTTAACGAAACTCCACCTATCATCTACTGTCATTGCTTTGAAGGTGTCACATAATGACATGTCATGACTTTGTTTACAAAGTGCACACACAATGCTTTGATATTTTTTCCTGTCTTTAGCTGTATTACCTGTATCAGAATACTTACGTGGCCCTAGTTCTGATTCCGATGTAGCGTGCGTGCGTTCTCGCTGCATGTGTGGGACATCGGCCGACGAATCGAACTTTATGTGTAGATCCACTTCTCGCGACAAAAACTGGGATAATAATTCTACTTTTGCGCTGCTAGACGGCGCCGCGGTGGAAGCCTGTGCTGCGGCGTAGTCTAGCCATCGTGTGCGTAGGAGCGGATGAAGTTTATTGATAAGTGCGCTAAATAATTCCGGTGAACGTAAATAGTCGGTTTCGTTCAACAGCTTCACTACTTCAACGCAGTTACGCACACGAGCGGCAAACGTCGCTAAATCCTTTAGGTCGCCGGTGATTCTGGGCAGGGCGCGAATCGCTGCAACTTCCCGCAACACTATCTGCTCTGGTCGTCCAAAACGTCTGTCCAACTCGGCTATTATGATGTCGGGTTCTGGCGCTGTTGCGAGGAGCATGCAGACCGCATCACGCGCGACCCCTGTTAAGGCTGCACTCAATCGAGCTACATTTTCTGCTGCTGAGAATGATTTGTTCGAGTCAAAGTATGACCTTTTAAAAACAAGCCAGTCCATAGCGGACTTGCCGTCATAGGTCGGAAGTTTTATTTTATATTTATTGGGTTTACTAGGTTCAACTTTATTTACCAAACGTTCAAATGTCTTTACTAATCGAGACACGTTATCCACGCAGTCATGAGAGCAGAAATTGACTGGAGTAGTACAGTCGGTCGCCTCGTAGATGTCTCGGCAATTATTGGGCTGGGACATCGTCGGCTGTTTCGCTGCTGATAGGGATGGTATGTTCATCGTGTCATTCTTGTCGATATTTAAGCTCGGTAAAGGAACCTGTAAATAGTAGGCAGTGTTAGTAGGCACATGTTGAGGAATAGTATTGGTATTTAACTCACCTGTTCCTGAACCTACAGTTGGGTTGCCGATTTGGTTATAACCATAAGGCAACATGTTAAAGGTGTCATTACCAATTTCGGGCATGCCAGTACGGCTGGCTGTAGATTGCACCCATGCTTTGATACTCTTTTGCCTCCTACTACTAACGGAACCATGTTCACTACACGCGTCAATAGCTGCGAGCTCAGCCTGGTATTCCAGCTCGGCCGTCCTCCGCTCGAGCTCCACTTTCCTGGCATCCAACTCCAATTGTGCGAGGTGGCGGGCGTGCTGTGCCTCTGCTGCGAGTTTCCTCGCAGTAACCGTCGCCGAGGAGCGGCTCGTGCGCGATGTTGTCGAGCGTGTATTAGAGGGGTTGGCCAAGGGGGCGGCAGAGGCGGGATCAGTTTGGTGTTCCCGCGATGTCTCTGCTTCGCTCTCACTGGGACCTTGAGGTACTTGTACGTGCCTTAAAACATTACCTGAAGGAGGTTCCTGATTATCTGTAGCCGACTGTACTAATTTTGTCTGGCTACGCGTGACAACCATTTTGTAGGATTATAATATGTACACTCCACTGTATTAAACTGGTCGTATTTGTTATATTAAGCGAAGGACCATTATTTGGTCTACTAATATTAAAATATAGAAAATATTAGCAATTTTGTAACCAAATTCGTTTAATTTTCGTTTTACATCATCAATGCAAATCATAGACAATAATAACTTAAAAAAAGGAACAATAGAACAGACAAACAAGGTTTCATATGCACAGTCGTGCACACGGTCATACCTAATTATAATTAATATTTTTTACGTTTACAAACACTTAAATGCAAAAAAAAACATAAAAATTGTAACATAGTTTAGTTATGTATACATACGTTGTTCAATTTCATAAAAACGTCGTTTTGTACTCCTCTTTAGTTTCTTCGTGTTTTGTTCTGTTGCAGAATTTTTCTAGGAATATCGTTATTTGGTCGTCTATCCATTTTCGGAAGTACCACACGTTGGAGTAAACGCTGGGCTTGTCTTTCTTAGCACAGCCGTCGCCGTGCGACACTATCCCCACTATCATCCTGCGGAGGTGAAAATTGCATCAATACAGTTATAGGGTATACTCAGTAACCTCGGTAACGGAAAATCTTCGGCAGTCATATCGACAGGACTACGGCATATACAAAAAATAAAAATATTATAAATATCGTACTATATTTCACGCCGTGGATATCAGTGTCGATGGAAAAACAGATGTTTGACCATTTTTTACCACAACCAATAGTTTGTTAGTTCCGCTCTTTAACGCATATCGTACTCCTATATGCGTGAAAGAGCGGAACTACTTACGTTCGCGTTTGTAGAGTATTGGTGCTTCATGATCCATATCCGTGCCCATGATTGATGATCTGATGACTGTCCTGACCGGGCTCAATAATGCCCGCGATTCCACATCAAATATTAACAAAATTTAAATAGCATTCCTTTCACTACGATTAAATCTAATTGGTTCAACGAGTAGCTAGAGGGTTTTCTTAACATAATTATACATGTACAGTATACTCGTATTTCAACTCCAAATCCTGCTTACAATGATGTTGGAACTTACTTTGCAAGCTTGTTTCGTCGCCGACCAATTCGACTCTACAACGACTCTCTGGCGTGTGTTTACCGAGAACTACTTAGACCCTAACCCGGGACGACGAGCTCGCCAACTTTTTCTCGAAACTGTTGAGACTGCCAATGAAACTTATGTGCCAGGGTAACTATGTTTGCATTATTGTTGTTTAAACGACACATTTTATTGCGCGGTTTGGACCAAGCCATCAAATTAAAAGCCTTTCTGAATATCTCTTATGCTACGAGTTGTTTTCTATGTATGTATGTAAACTCTTTATTGTACAGTCGGTGCCCTAACATAAGTATCCACTTTTACCCCTACAACTAGTATGAAAAAGTGGATGCATAAGTTAGGGAACCGACCGTACAAAAGAAAAGAAACAAAACACAATTTACAAACTTTGAGATACTTGTAGAAAGGCGGACTTATTCCTTTAAGGGATCTCTACCAGTCAACCTTTGAGTAGACGAGAGGAGTAACCAGTTTTGTTTGCCAAAGTTAGTAAATAAATAAATAAGCCAACCCAATAAGAGTACGACTCTCGCGATTAGGGTTCCGTACAAATTTGTAGGTAAGGTTAAAATAATTCAAAGTTATCACGAGTTCCCTACAAAATCTCTTTATATTTCGAACTAAATCAATATATTTTTATGCACTTGGTAATTCGAACGAAAAAAATCATTGCTATATAACAAAACGACGCGTTAATTCGAATTCATCGGCGTCCAATACTCGACAATTCAAAGTTGCAGAGAGAAAGAGGCGGAAAGATTGTAAGTACATTTTGCGACAAGTTCAAACTTGTATCATGTGCCTTTGTTTTTGTTATGATTAGTTTGACTACTTATTTGACACACACTTCTCACGAATTGGTTTGTTTAGTTATCATTAATTTACTCTTACTCTTTCGTTGGTACCATTTGATATTTCAAACACTCGATAATTCGTAATATTTTTAGAGTCCCTCGAGTTTAGAATTAACGAGAGTCGATTGTGTCTATTAATGACCAGTGTCAGCAGTGCCCTGCCCCTAACAGATGCAAAAACAAGTATTCTGTAAGAGTTTCGTTTTTCCCGACTGAGGCACGGAACACCAAAAATTAAGAATTTATTGGTTGATAAATATTATGAATATAAAAATAATTAAGAATTTATCGATGCATATTATAGTTCTAGAATGGACAATACCAACAG
This sequence comes from Choristoneura rosaceana, assembly GCA_037349165.1. Classification (NCBI taxonomy): domain Eukaryota; kingdom Metazoa; phylum Arthropoda; class Insecta; order Lepidoptera; family Tortricidae; genus Choristoneura; species Choristoneura rosaceana. Next base: position 6,067,629 of record JAZBNJ010000009.1, read on the forward strand.
TTAAAATCACCGTTTAATAACTATATCGCAAATAATACGCTTCTGCTGTCCGTTTGTCCGGATAAGTTGATACATTTAGGGGTATTTAACGCTACAGTGAATCAATCGGCTTTTACTGAACCAGTGAACTACATCTTCGGCCTCATTTGAACCTACGATTAGGTGAATCAAGTGTGAATGAGATGACAATCGCTGCACTAATAAGTTTTCAATTACAAAAAATGTGATTTTCGTAATGATTTTCCTTTGCGGGCCTTACAATGAAAATGAAAATGAAAAATAATTTATTTCGTAAAAAACTTATAAACAAGAGTCTACGGCTCTGGATCCTGTGCTAGGAGTTCCTGTGTTACAGGATCCAGGAAGGAAATAAAACCGATTAATATATGTGTTAGATAACTACTACTAATTACTTCCTGCTATGTGAGCTATTACAATGCTAGTAGGTAAAAGATGTGAATCAACTCACGATTATTTGTCGTACCTAATGTATTCGTTGAACTAGTACCACTAGGTACAGTCAGCTGCAGAGAAAGGGGACCCCCCTGTAATGGCGTTAAGTATGGATACCGCCGTTACAGGGGGGTACCTTTTCTCTGCAGCTGACTGTACCTATTAATGTTCTCACCCTTTCCATTCGATGCCTCCCCCGGAGTCCCCCTTGCAGGTGTCGCGCACCCCGTCCCCGTACAGACAGAACATGTCGCGCGTAAGCCTCAGATTGTGCAGACGGCCACACTCCTTAGCAGGTACGTACTGTAGGTTCGTCATCAGCAGCCCAAACTTGGAGATCGGCCCGCCGTACTTAAAAAATGTCACAAAATAGACGGAAGAAACTGGTATATTATTAGTTACAAATGCCTTACATTTGTCGAAACAAGCGAGATTTTCGGTCGACCTGTGGATACAGGTGGCAAGTTGTTGTTCATTAGGTATGGGTGTGGTTTTCTAAAGAAGAGGCCTTTTTTCAACTGATGGTAATGATAAATGATCAAAACAATGTTTAGATTATTTTCATATATAATAGTTGAAAGAATAGTACCTATAGGTATTCCAACTTAGACCACTAGGTTGGCAACGCATCTGCAATACCCCTGGTGTTGCAGATGTTTATGGGCGGTGGTGATCTCTTACCACCAGTACAGGAGACCCACTTGCTCGTTTGCAAAACGCTTCACCAAAGTGACACAGCCTTTGCCCGCGACTCTGTCCACATAGATTTTTACTAGCTTTTGCCGCGGCTTCGCCCGCGTGGAGTTCGGTTATCGCGCGCTGTTTCCTCGGGAACTTTAAAACTGCATTTTTCCGGAATAAAAAGTAGCCTATTTCACTCTCTGGCCCATCTATTTCATCTATTTCATCTCTACGCCAAAAATCAAAAATACAAACATATAAACACACACACTTTCGCATTTAAAATACTAGTTGGATATAGTAGGACTAGCTGTTGTCCGTGAAATCGGTTTAGCGGTTTCAGCGAGAAGAGCCAACAGACAGTTACTTTTGCATTTAGAAATATTAGTAGGGATGGGGTTTTATAATTTTTATAAGAATAAAATCTATCGCAAGCAATGGATATAAAACATAGATCACGATAGATACCTTTGTCCACCCCCAACCTGTTGCTGTAAAGTTGGTCTCTTTTGTTGACATCCACGCAGCAGTGTTAACAAGAACAGCCTTTGATGTCTTCTCCGAGAAACGAATCGGTCGATCGACAAAGACCACAGCGACGTCGCAAGCAAAAGGTGCTGCTTTATTGTAATCCTCGTGTGCCACATAATACCACACGTTGTACCTGTCAGCGGCCAAGTCATAGGTGTATCTGGAACCTGAATACTAATGAGATGTGTACGTACTTTCTGTTTACAAACTCAAAATACAATCAAGTCTTTTTCTATTTCAACTAAATTAATTCAAAAAGTTAAATTAGAAACGTGAGCTGGGGAGTAAAATTCTTGTAGAGTCGTCTTCATATTATTATTTATCTTTATAAATTAAATTATCATTTTGGTCTTAAGCAAGTCTCATGCATTAAAATCCTAATCCAGGGTTATTCATTAGTTGCATCGGCCATAAGTCGATGATCCTTTTGCCTAGCGGTGATCCTAAACCTCTAGGCTACTTATATGGTATAAATAAATAGTAATGAATAAAAGATTGTCTCGGCCGCCAACGAATACCATTGTTAGAACTCTTACTGACATGTAGCTCCATTTCATCTACATCTTGATTGTTTTCGAAGCAATGTGCAGCAGTGAGAACACTCCAACTAGAAAAGATGCTTCCCGCACACATGGCACCGTAATTAAACAATTGTACGGTATATGGAAACCTTTCTAAAGGTACTGCATGTCCTCCTACAATTTTTCCCTCAACGTATATTTTGCCATCTTTCACCGGAGCTCTGTTGCACAGAGACACGGTTATACAAAGAAGTATTGGTAAACCAAATTTTAGCGTGAAACTTATTTGGCATGACATTTTCAGTAGGTACCTAATTATACGCACAATATGTGTGCTTCTTTTCTCGGATGCTAAAGAATAGCGTGCCGTGTTCATGGAAGTCATTAAGTCGTAATAATTAGCGTTTAATTTTATGCCGCTTCGCAAAATTTACGACTCATTCCGTATTTCAAAATCAAATTGAGCTGTGACGTTTTCTTACTGCTGTCAACCAGGGTTTTATTTACCTGTAGATATTTCACATGTTCTATCACATCCAAAAGGGTTGTATTAGATGATGATGAACGTAATATATTTTATGTAGGTACATTAAAGATAATCTTGAATAGTAAGGGTGTATATTTAGAACAGACCCCTTTTTATACCTAGAATTTTGCGTTTGCACTATCAGCCAAAAGAATTAAAATGACAATATCTTCCGTGGAGTTCCTTGACTGTTGCCTTAATCCAGTCTTTGTAGTGGTGAACATTGACGTAAACGCCTGGAACCTCGTGGCAGCCACCCCCGTGGGACACAATGCCCACGACCACGCTGGGAATAAAACAAGAACGCATGTTAATACTTCGATCAATAGAAAGAGACATGTACATTATTAATGGCTGTGTGCCAACCACCGCTTGACCTTGCCACCTTCATGTGCCTAATCGGGCTTTACGACGTACAAAATTTACATTCAATTTTAACAAAAGAAAAGTTCTTTCAATTACCTTATATAATTAAATTACATTATTAAATACTATATTTATTACGTACTGAAATGTATTTAAAAAATCGCTGGAATTTGTTATACCTCTTAATTTGTAAGGAAATACCCATCTTCTATATAAAAAATGCCCGAGATAGACCGCCAAACATTTTTTATAAATGCATACGACAAAGCATTATTATTCCGACTTAATGAAACGACCTGAGATAAATTAATCAACAATTAGGTAAGTACTTACTATACTTCTGCAAAAAACATCTGGCGCTCGGTTAACTTTCAGACACTTGAACATTTTTGTTAAAAAATAGATTAGAGAGAATTTAAACGCCTTAAATTTTAACGAAACTATCTCACATCGAATATACTCGCATTTTTAGTGCGTCGGTATTTCGGTAATCGACAATTTTAACAAAAAAAATAATTCTTACTTTTTCCACACTATTCCTCCTCCAGAATCACCTTGGCAGGTGTCTCTCTCCCCATCTCCATATAAGCAAAACATTTCAGGACTAAACTGCCACCCCTTATAGTATGTCTTACAGTGTCTAGGCGATACAAATCGCAAATATGTCTCCATAAGACCGTGTTGTGATACTTCCCCGCCGTACTGAAAACGAATTTGGTGTTTTTAGTAATTCTCGTATACACCTTCTTCATGGCTCCAATATATTTGAACAAATTACAGGACTTTTAAATAAAACACATTAATGAGATGATAAAAATATGTAACCGATGTCTCTCCCCATCCACTAGCCTTAAACATTGTTTCGTTCTCTCTCATCCAAGTCTCTCCGTCACTGAGCACAGCTTTTTTGGCGTAGCGGCCGAAGACAACAGAGCCATGTATCAGAATCACGGCGATGTCATTGGAGAACAGTATTGTCTCATTGTAGTGTTCGTGTATTATGAAATCCCAGATGTCGAACTGTTGTGCGGAGCGGTCGAACATGTAACGAGCGGCTGTGAATTACAGTTATTATAATTATTCACTGCACTTCTATCACTGCATCATATGTCAATATGCCTAAAACGATACCTGCCCATAGTTTCATTTCTCCAATGTTCTTATTAATGTCAAAGCAATGAGCTGCTGTTAGGGCAGTCTTTATTGTTAAAATAATTGCAGAACAAAGACCGCCTCTATTGAAAAACTGCGTGTTAAAAGGATAATTTTCAAGATCTACGGGCTTTCCGCCAACTATTCGACCTTCGAAAATGTCAGGCAACACTGATAGATTAAGAGTCACTTCTCCCAAGTCTTTTAAATGACAAACTACTATATTCAAGACAATAATTAAAACAATAGCAATTGATTGGTAGAGCATGATGAACGCCAATGTTCATACAGCGCAGGCCGTTAAAAATAGGAAATTAAGGTATAATACAACGTTTTACCCGCCTTAGATCCAATCACAGCTAATTTAATAGCACTGTTAAAATACTTAGGTAGCGATACAGTAGAATCAACCAGTCTTAAATAAATTATTTACCATTTCCTCGAAATACAACAAAAATGTGAACAGCAAATGACAAACCACTATTCAGTGCTACAAAATAAAGTTAATTTTAAAACTTTACTCATTTAGTTAATGGCACGCACTATTTAACTGATAGACACGCTGCCGCTGGATGTTTAAAGAAAACATTTGGGTTCACAAAATACAAGTTTATTCGAGTTATATCGACCTAAATCCAACAAATCCACCGCAGGATAATTTTACAATAACAGGTTGCCAAGTGCGAATCAACTTGTAATGACAGTAAAAATGTTATTGCCGTTCCGTTTATTTTGTAAAGTTCATTGAGTGCAAGTGAGACGGATGATTTTATTTGGAAAGCGCGTGTAAAGATGAATACGGTACGGATGGAATGCCAAGCCCGCCCGCCTTCGCGCACTCAGTCGCCCACCGCCGGTCGCCGACAGCGCCGCGCGTGGCCTCTCCGCGCACTAAAACATAACCTTAAACAACCAACTTACTATATATAAAAGAATACCATAACTTACCCCTGCTTTGGAATATATCAGTACCAGTGTAAACCGCTCAAAACACGGTAGCTAGAGAATGAAAGTAAACGAGCAGTTTATTTTACAATCGTTTCAAATTTCGACGAGTCGAGTTGCACCCCAAATCAAAACAAATGTGTATATCGATTCCGTGATTACAGCTGTTATAAAAGCGAAAGTTATCATCGCGTCGTTAAGTGCTTCATCATTTTGTAGCTGAATAAAATGTAAGTCAATACAGTCAATAATGCTTTACAGATAAATGTACCCGGTTGAAAAACTGTACCACTGTGTTTATATTCTCTTTCTACTTGAGCCAAATAAACCTTTCTTTCTCAATCTCTTTCTCTCTTTTCAGTGGTGTTCATGTTCTTTGTACTACAAGCTATTAAAGAGTTAATATTATAATGAGCGTAAGTAATATTGTAGATAAATATGCCTAACAACATAATTTCGATCTTATTTTAGACAGTTAAAGAAAATTCTTAAGATCCGAAAGTACCCGTAGGTACCAGTATCACAAAAAACAATAATTCTAATACAATTTCAGTTCAAAATATATCAAGTACACAAAAAGTAAAATTTCTTTTTTCTTATTGAGTAGGTATTTTCTTCCCGCAAAAATATAGATATATATAATTCTTGTTAATGTTCAGAAAGAACAACGAAATCCCAGGGTTCGTGACATTCACCGCTAAGAATTCCGCAGTTGTGTGACGCGGCTTTATTTTGATACTTGCGTGAGAAACCTTCGAGACGCACCTCGACTGCAGCGCACGTGACGCAGCGGTAATGCACTGCAACACGTGCTCATTGTGTTCTGAATCGCACTCAACGCTAAAAGCAATGTGGAAGGACTGAAAAACTGTTTGTGTCGAAACGAAAAGACTACTCAGAACCTTGGACTATTCGAAATGAATATCCGTGTGTATTTTCTTTATATTAGGAATTTAAAACTACGAGTAGATTTTTAATTACTTATAGAGCCTCAGGGCACCAGTTTCTTTAACAGGAACTGAATTTCATTGTCTCTATTATAATAAGAGATGAGAAGAACACGTACGAAATTGGCAAAGGGATGTCGATGAATTCAAACTCCAATCAAATGACCTTGAAGGTAAAACAAAATATTTCAAATGAAAAGATTAGGTAAAGCTATGTTGTAGTCTGATCTTGTAGTAGTGGTTGATAAATGACTTCATCCATAAATGCCAACTACATGTTACCTTTCCACCCTATTAATTCCCTGGACCCACGAACCACCCACAGTAGCCTCGCGTTCTCTCACAGTCGTTACGTAGACCATACCTTTTTGCAAAGGTTTAATGCAAAGTTAATAGTCCAGTAACTTTATACATCGGCAGTATGCGTCAAATCCGGTAGTTCTGAATTTTTGCACACTTGTTTATGATGTTGTCCTTATGAATAATCCAAGTTTGTGACCTCGAGCGCCGAACGCAACTTTGTCAAAAATCGAAAAAACCGCGAAAAAAACGTATTTTTTTCAAATTTTGGCGATTATAACACTAAAGAACTAGTTTTTGAAAAAACTTTCTCAAAACGTTTTAAAGAAGACTAAATTTGCTACAATATGATACAAGAATTGTCTCTGTGGACCCAATAGTTTCCAAGATTAAGCCTTTCAAAGTTTATCATTTTTACGAACTTCGCAATTTTTTGCGGTTCTGTCGTTCTGAATGAATTTTGACCCTGATTATTCTATCGAAGCCCTGTACTTTTATGATAGGATGTTAAAAAAGATAATGAGGAGTGTGAACGATGATTTTAAAGCTAAGCTACGAATAATGAAGTAAATAAAAAAGAAAAGTACAACAGAAGTTAATAAGTTTATTTGTTAGAAAATTGAGTAATATTCAAAATCAAAAAATCAAATTAATTTGGCCCTTTTGGAAGGTCCCGGTTGAGGTTCGTCCGTATCTGGATCGACGTATTGGGATGGCATATGAATCGTATGTCGAATGGTAATGGATCGTCGACGTTTTGTGCCGTCAAGTCATCCTTCATTTCGACATCGGACAGATCGTCGCCTTCTAGGATTTTACTACTGCAACATCAGGTATATTGTCACAAGAGGCCTCGCTGCAGTGCCTACAGACTGATGAGTATTTTAATCCTGTCTTCCTGCAGCTGCACGCGATCCCACAACCCTTCGTGCAACCGCAAGTAATCATCTGCAAGAGGTGTTGTGGGGCTGCATCTCTGGTCATCGTTTTGGGATTGAGGCTTTGTGGTGTGTATATAGCCACCCCCAGGGTTAAGTGTGACTTCCAACCACGCCTGTACCTGTAAGAAGATTGTACATGAGAATAGAAAATGATGAATGATATGTTATGTGAATTACTGATGCAAGGACAAATTTTTACCTGATGGTATGTCCGCAAGGAGTGAAATCGAGCAGAGTCTCTTGTGGGAGGTAACCTGGCTAGATTGAAGCTGGTTTTCGTCGCAGCCCTAGCGAATAGTCGGTACCGCAGCTCGTCAAGGTTATAGGTGTTGTGGTTGACTAAATTGCGAAGTTCGAAAAAATGATAAACTTTGAAAAGCTTAATCTTAGAAACTATTGGGTCCACAGAGACAATTCTAGTATCATGTTGTAGCAAATTTAGTCTTCTTTAAAACGTTCTAAGAAAGTTTTTTCGAACACTATTTCTTTAGGGTTATAATCGCCAAAATTTGAAAAAAATACGTTTTTTTCGCGGTTTTTTCGATTTTTGACAAAGTTGCGTTCGGCGCTCGAGGTCACAAACTTGGATTATTCATTAGGCCAACATCATAAACAAGTCTGCAAAATTTCAGAACTACCGGATTTGACGCATACTGCCTCCATACTTTCAGGCGACAAAGTTACTGGATTATAAGTTAATAACAGTGCTAATACAAGGTGGAACAAGCATTTTCCATTTAGATCTCATTCCCACGAAATGCATGAATAATTAAAAAAAAACTAATATCATAAATGTAGTTGAGTTTTTAAATATTCCTTGACGATTCCTCTTTCAAATACTTAATCTTGTTTTTTTCTCAAATAAAAGGGACACATGAGCGTAAGGTCGCTCAATTGACATTACTGTCATCTTACTCACTAATGGGCGTACAAATAAAAGATAAGATTATAAGATTTTTATTTAAATACAATTAGGAGAGATGCCATATGACCAGGAGACGATACATATTCGTTATTTGGTTAAGCCTACTCGTATGTACCTACGTTATGTGTAGTTTAACTTCTGACTCGCCTCGTTCCGGCCATTAGGCGACTGAAAGTTATGCGTCACTACGCCGCTTAGGACTTAATTTAAGCAAACGCTAACAAATTGTATAAAAGATGGCGTTCTCGAATAAACGAGTTGTGTTCTGTCTCATTACTCTTAATTTAGTTTTATCTAAGCATAAAAGTTTTGGGTACTATCGACCGGAACAAACGTCTCTATTTCAGACCAGCCATTGTAGTTAATTCGATAGCCACAGCGATGCGTCATTCTCATCCTTGTTATTTGTTCTGTAGGAGGCGGATTCGAGATTTGTCTCAATACACAAGCCATGAATTGGCATGAGCGGTTGAGCCGACGTAAATGAGTTGTAAACTCAGTGGTTGAACCACAGAAGCGAGTGCGCGCGGGCGATCAGCCGGCGGTAATCGCGTCGCGCGCCGCGCTGCCTCCGGTAGGGATGAACATCAAGTATTAGAGGGTATCAATATTTTATAGATCTCAAGGATATTTCTAATATATACGCCAAACGTATTTAATTTCATGATTAAAATTCAACCTCTCGTATGCCAGGAAGTAAAAAAATCTGTAAGTATTCTAATGAAAATGAATGAAAAAGTATTTATTTATCATCAATGTTACATTGCTTTTATAAGTACATAGCCCTGCAAAACTGTTTACACAGTTTGGCTGCAGGATACAGCCTCTATTAAAACATGAAAAAATGTAATCTTATTACATAATAGTTTATAGGTAAGTAATTACAACTGTCTTATGGAAGACTTTCTATTAGGTAATTTTTGAGTATCTTTTTAAATTTATTTTTGTTACTTTCTAGGCGGATGTTATCAGGTAAGGTGTTAAATAAATACGGTAGTCTTTTGTTTAATGTTCTGTCGCCGAAGTAGTTAGTCACTCGGGGCACTTCATATTTACCTGATGACACCGACCTAGTACTATGACTGTGGTTGATCAATACCAAACTACGCTCCAGATTGCTATGATTATTTATGGCTATTAGGTATTTATGTTTTAGTCTAACAGGAAGTATTTTAAGGATTTTAAATAATTTGTAATAATCGCCATTACAGCTCTGCTTAGTTTTATTGTTTACAAGTAATTTTAAAAATCTTAGTTGCAATGCCTCTAGTTTATCGATGTAGGATTTGAATGTTAGGCCATAGGAATCGAGAGCATAGCTCAATATTGAGTCTACTAAGGAAAAATAAAGTTGTTTGAGAATATTTTGTGGTGTTCTGAAACTTAAGTGATAAAATTTACTAAGAAGAATTCTAAGTTTACCACAGAGATAATTTATGTGTTCATTCCAAGAAAAGCTTATGTCAACTCTGACACCAAGATAAGTGACAGAATTAACTTTTTCAATGGGTTTACATTGGCAATTAGTTAGGCTATTATGTATACATGAAAAACTATGAGTGAACATGGGTGGTGGTGTTTCCGTATTACAAGTATATGGTGACTGTATAATCAGAAGTTTTGTTTTATCCGAATTTAATATAATACCATTATCATGGGACCATTTGACTACTGCATTTACGTCTTGTTGTACCAAGCGACACGTCTCGGCAAGATCAGTACCGGGTCTTAGAGTACAGAGGTCGTCAGCAAACATGTGTGCAGTGCTGTTCTGTAGTACCCCACACAAGCTGTTGACGTGCATTAGGTAGCACACAGGACCACATACGGATCCCTGTGGGACCCCGCAGCGGACCCGTACCTCGTCACTGAGAGCGTCGCCTAGCTTCACACGGTAGGAACGTGATGTGAGATAATCGCGGAACCAGAGATTTAGCGGTTGCCCCACACCACATTCGTCCATTCCATTCAAAAGGGTGTCGGTTTCTAGCGTATCAAATGCTTTTTTGAAATCGTAAAATATAGCTACAACAAATTTCCTATTGTTTAAATGTGTATTTATCTCATCTGTGAATCTACTTAATAATGTATTAGTACTTTTATTTTTTTGAAAACCGTGTTGGTTGTCATAAAGTATATTATTTTTTTGCAGGAAGGAACTTACTTGATTAACTACGCATTTTTCAATTACTTTGTCTATACTTGATAAAATGGATATTGGTCTGTAATTAGAAAAGTCTCTACGATCACCCTTTTTGTGGATTGGACGAACTAAAGATTCCTTGAGCTTGTTCGGGTATTTATTTTCAATCACTGAGCGGTTTATAAGTTTGGCTATGATCGGGCTGACTTTGTCTACAACTAACTTTAAGTCGGACATACGTACGAGGTCGCACCCAGGAGCTTTATTATTATCCATTTTATTTATGACACGTTTAACATCTTCGCTACTTACTGATTGCCATCTCATACATACGTTCGACTTATGTACATACTCATCCCTTTCCAGCCATTTATCATTACAATTGTGTTTTATCTGTTCAATTTCATTGCTAAAATTATAAGCGAACTTGTTACAAATATCTTTTACACTGCCCTGTTTTTCCATACTTTTTAATACTGATCTATCTATAGACGACCTTTCCTTTCCTAATAGATTATTAATTTTTTCCCACACTTTTTTAATGTTTCCGTTACAATTAACTAGTCTCGCTTGTTCCAAATGATATGATACGAGTAGATATTACAAATCCATGGAGTTTAACTAACTGAATATACTGGTATATTTCAATCAAAAATAAAGATAATAAAAATAAAAGATAATAAATTTCGACATATTCACTGTTGCCAACATATGAATGTACCGTAAGGTTGGGGTACTTTGACCAATTAGCCCATATAAAAGCACAGAAAAACATAAAACAAAAAACTGGGTAAGTGTGAGTCAGACTCACGCACCGAGGGTTCTGTGCACATTTATAGGTATGTAAACGGGAATCGTGTCTTGAAGATATTTATCGATTTTTTCCGAGTGATTTAATACATTCAGTGGATGTAGAGCCCTATGCTCTTAAACAAAATGTGTGGGGTCGGATCTTTGGTCATTAATATTTACAACAAACAGACATCAAAAAATCAAGATTTTCAGAATTTTCTGGTTGCTTATGTTATAATAGCTACTTTCATACCAAATGTCAAGATTCTAGGACAACTGGAACTGCCCTATAGGTTTTCAGTGCACTGCTATTTGTATGGAATGGAAACACGTTGTTTAACGACTGTAACTTTTGATTGCGTTGACTTGGAAGTTTGATTTTTTCAGGGCTTCAAGGGACCGCAGATTTGAGTATTCAATATAAATTTCAGCTCGATACGTTTACGCGTTCCTTAGAAAAAGGGTCTTGACTGACGGATGACAAAGTGATGCTATAAGGGTTCCGTTTTTTCCTTTAGAGGTACGGACCCCTAAAAACGTGATCGATCAATTAACACCAACCACATGACAAAAAAAGAGCCATAATTCTCAAAGCAATAATATTAAAAACAAGAAACGAGTTAATCCCAAGGCCCAAAGTTACCCTTCAGGGCCAAAGTCCAGATAAAATATCTGACACGTACTTCCGGCCCTAGAAATAGAGTCGTATCTGATATTTATGCACGCTTGTTGTGTCAGAAACTGGTGCTGGTGACTGTACCCCTACCTTACGGTATGCGTTTTCATAACTTTATGCATTGCTACTGTCACAATTTCAATGGGATTTGAATATTCATGTGAGTTTACGGCATGTAAAGGCTCCGAATCCGCCTGGTGTTGCAGGTGTCCATGGGCGGTGGTGATCTCTTACCATCAGGAGACCCACTTGGTCGAATAAAAAAGAATATGCTTTGCATAACTTGTGGTGTATGAGTAGGTGAATTTAAATGACCTGTAATATAATACCTACCTACATATTGTTATAGAAATTAAAATTTACTTACCACCTTTTTAATTAGGTTCTAGAGATATATTCCAAAAGCTGATGGTAGGGGCTAGCAATACGTTTTGACCTTGAACTCTCTGAGGCCCTGATCCAATACACATTAATCCTATCAAACAGGAACATTAAATATTTATAATAATGGTCTTTTAAAGATGAACGAACGTGTGATCGTAAAGCCGTATACTAAACATCGGTGTTATTAATACTTGTCGTTGCATCGACCTCTATTTTGCAGTGTTGGAGCGTCCACGGACAATAGGACACGAATACGTAAATAATTCCACTATCCAAGCAAATGGTCGAGGCCGTGCTATAAATAAAGGCTATTAAATTTATCTGCCTTGTGAAAATATACAGCCCAAGCTCAAGCACAAGCTCAAATCCATATCCATACTAATATTATAAATGCGAAAGTGTGTTTGCATGTTTGTGTGTTTGTCCGTCTTTCACGCCATAACGGAGCAACGGATCGTCGTGATTTTTGGCATAGAGATAGTTTATGGGCCCGAGAGTGACATAGGTTACTTTTTATCCAGGAAAAATTCAGAGTTCCTGATAATCAAATACCACGCGGGCGAAGCCGCGGGCAAAAGCTAGTAAGAAAATAACTACAGAACCTTAAAAATCAGTGCTATTGCTATAATGACGCAAGAGATAAGAAAAACAGCTTCATGATACGACCGTTTGTACTTAAATTTGTACCTACATTTCGTAATGCTACGGTTATGGTTTTCAAATTACTATTCATTAAGTATAATTTTCTGGTTTGCTTCATTTCTTTGTGTTTTAAATTTGTTCATATTTATTTTATCATCAATCCAAGAGACATGGCAACCCTATTCTTCTATAAATTAAGACGTGTCGTAAGATTGATAGTAGGTACAAACCAATTGCTTGGATATTTTATCGATGTACTTGCGAGTAACAAAGTGTCAGTTGAGGGAAGATTCCTGAGCAGGCATTTCAATGGAGCGGTATAACGAAGTTTAAGACTTATTAGATTACGAGTACACCCTTTGTCTCGGCTCAGTTTGCGTCACAGTACTTTTCGCTGTTCCAAATACGTCAAAATTGTTTTTCAGGGACTATACGTTCATTATTACCCAAATATGTACCTATACGAAATACCAACTAATATTTCTGAAAAAAGAGTAGGTATTTTCTTCACCTAATATATATCATTATGCGCTCTGTTATAATGTGAATGAAATTTTATACGTCTTCGTTTTCGAGTCAGTATTATATTTATTTAAATTTCACTTAAAAGTACAATACACCCACATTTACACATACATTTACCTATTCTGCGATACCTATGTATTTATCGTTAAATGCATTTACTCATACATTTCAGTTATTCCTGCATACAATCCTACCGCCAAAAAAGTTTAATGCAATCGAAATATGAGTAAAGTTTTGTCGGTTCATTGTCCAGTGACGATGCATGCTAATTCTGACCTGACAATGCGTTGCTTGACGATTCACGTAAACAAAACAATGGCTTCCCTGCAGTGGACTCAGCGGACTCAGTGCTGACGGATAGCAATCAACGGAAACGCTCTGAAATAGGTACTTTGTGCGTCTTACACATTAAAGGGTTGGAAATAAAATCTCTTATTGCCACAATATGTAAAACAAAGACGTTTCCCTGCCTCCGTTTTTAGAATATTTTCTAGACCCCGCCGCGGCAGAAACGGCTGCTGTGACAAAGTAATTTTATAGTTCTTTCTGCGTGCTTCTTTTACTTATACTAAACTAGCTGTTGCCCGCGGCTTCGCCCCCGTTGTATTTTTTATGTATTTTCTTCCATAAAGACCTTCTCCTGACAGTAACAAACACAATAAAAAAAGAATTAGTGAAATCGGACCAGTCGTTCCCGAGTTATGCGCTTACCAACACATTTTGCGATTCATTTTTATATTATAGAAGATTACATCTTGCTGTGACTTGAATCACGTATAGGAACATTTAAAAATTTAAATTCTTATTTCTCATTTTCATCGTGATTTCCTGAAACAGTACCTATACTATTTCTTCCATTGTTGAGGGTCTCCAATGTGAGAGATGGCCACAACAAAGAGATTTTTTTTCAAGCACATGGTATCAAGTCCGTTTCACAGTTAACTAAGGTACCTAGTACGACGGTAATTGTACTATCAGCTTTGAGATATTAAAATTATTGATTGATCCGTACGCACTTAATGGTAATGTTAACCTTACCGATATTCATATTTCAATTATTACTTAATTAAATGAGATAATTTCTCAGAGCAATATGATATTTCAGTCATCTTCTAAAAATACTTCAATAGTTGCGAATCTTTATTTTCATCCGACTGCCCCAACCTTGACCGCTGCGTCGCAGACTCGCAGTACGGCCGGAAAAAACCAACGCAATAATTCAATCGCACACAACGATTTTAATTAGGTTCATATATGTTTCACCTTGAACGCCATCGATATATATGTAAGTACTAACATAGAATATAAGTCAATGTTGAACGCAAATGTTCAATTTACTCAAGAAATATACTTTATAGGATTATTGTTTATTAATTTTATTTGATATGCATGCAATCGTAAAAATTTTCTTTTCGAATAAGCCAAATTATATCAAATGTAGGTATCATTATACCACGAGACTTATAAATAATGTTGTTAATACACACTAATTATTTTCGTGGTAATGTTGAATAATTAAATGCTAAATAAAATAATCATAATTGAGAATTAAATTACTGTGTACCCATTACTATACCTTAGGTAATTAAAGACCGTATATTTGTTATTCTAAAACGTAAAATTGCCAGCGAGCACTTCTGTCGTTCTAAAGGGTTGGTTGGAACAGAGGCCATATTGCCTAACGTTTCTGACGCTCGTAATCGCAATCAAGACAGTTTTTGTATGCGAAATCTGTCATTTTATTGCGATCGCGAGCACCAGAAACGTTAGGCAATACGGCCTCTGATATAGTACGACGTAAAGTGAGCAACCAAGCTATATCCGTCATTAATCAGGCTCTACGATCCGTAACTAGGTATATATATTTATACGTGTTCTACAACGTAACTTTGTCCTAAAAAGATCTGACGGGTGTTTTCTAGAAAGGAACAATAGGTATATTAAATATAAAATATAGGTAATTTAAAATAGAGATTTTTTACCCATACAGTAGTTGGACTTGTCAAGTGGTCTTAATTTCTTTCATGTTATTTTGAACAAAGTTAAGCATAGTTAGAGCTCTATGTACAACAAACACACAACGAAACACTTAGCGGCAGACTGCTATGATTTAATTTTCTTCAATTCCCGGGACCTTAGAACATTGACATATTTACGTTATGCTGATTGCGCATAGCCTATCTGGTGGTCTTTTATATTCACTGTGTCTATAACAGGGAACACGCACTATTACCCCAATCGCAATTATATCTGGAATGAATCCAAAACGCGGTGTTTATAAAAAGCAAACACAAACAAAACTGTAGAATACACCTACATTATACAAGTTTTGACAAAGAAACAAAAGAACGTCTGGACTAAGAGCTGGCACTGACTGGATAGAATATTCACAAAGCGGCAAACGTATTCTTTGTACATAAAGCGTAGCGTTAAGCAGCTTTTAACGACGCTTCGATTCGTACTTACATAAGTCGTTTAAGACTCAGTACAGTCACTGTACATTTTAAAAACACTCTGTAAATCATCATCATCAGCCTATGTTCGTCCACTGCTGGACATAGGCCTCTCCCATGGCACGCCACTGAGCACGATCCTCGGCCACGCTCATCCAGCTCTTGCCAGCCACCCTGCGAAGATCATCGCACCACCGAGTCTTAGGTTTACTCTGTAAATAATCAAAAAGATTCACTGCCAATAAAAGAATCTAAAAGCGAGTTACTGCACTCGGTTAAGTGATTCGTTGCACTCTTCGATTGGTGTCGAAATTTTTTTTTTTTTTATTCTACTGGAAGGCAAACGAGCAAGTGGGTCTCCTGGTGGTAAGAGATCACCACCGCCCACAAACATCTGCAACACCAGGGGTATTGCAGATGCGTTGCCAACCTAGAAGCCTAAGATGGAATGCC
This sequence comes from Choristoneura rosaceana, assembly GCA_037349165.1. Taxonomy (NCBI): domain Eukaryota; kingdom Metazoa; phylum Arthropoda; class Insecta; order Lepidoptera; family Tortricidae; genus Choristoneura; species Choristoneura rosaceana. The sequence continues at coordinate 6,083,985 of JAZBNJ010000009.1, forward strand.
TCAAGTGCCAGTAATTTCACCGGCTGTCTTACTCTCCACGCCGAAACACAACAGTGCAAGCACTGCTGCTTCACGGCAGGATTAGCGAGCAAGATGGTGGTAGCAATCCGGGCGGACCTTGCACAAGGTCCTACCACCTGCAGAAATGTCGGCCATACCCTTGATTGACACAGTCACAGATTTAGCTACGTATATTTTAGTCACACTACGACTAGTCGACCTTCTGTCGTACACTGATGTCGCTCCGATAGACAAACGATAGTCGGAATGGCCACAAGCTTAGTTATTGCCTTTTACGCACAAACCAAGTCTATAAGACCTCGAATCATGGCTTGAGTAGCCGCTTACTATGCCATCTGTTTACACAATGTTGCGATTTTGACCGTGACTCTAGCTATTTCCAAGTGCTCACTGGTTCGAATGACAGGGACGCACCGAATTCTTCTAGTTTATAGATAAGTATTATGCTGAGTCTGTTATCAGAGAATGGTTGGCTTCTACAACAAGACTCGGATATAAATCAAGTTTTCAAAGATAAAGTATATAAATTGATCGCGCAGTACATACGCAGTGGACCTAGACATACAATTAATAGAAACACTATTTCGAGATTATTATCTCTGATTGTTTAAGTTATAAATACAGTCAATTGACACCAAATATGTATAATAGAGCGGATAGGGCGCTCAAAACTATATCGTCTTCTTTTCAAGCGCATTATTATACTCGTAAGTAAGTGTCTGTTCAGACTTTATTGAGCTTCGCTACCTGATGACTGTGTCCAAAACATTCAATTAACGTCAGCCAATAAAGGACAATGATAACAAAACGCTTGGAATTATGAATACGAATTAGCGAGTTCCTTTGTGGCATAAGACGTGTAAGGGTCAATATTACATAAATAGATCAGCACTTTAAAATTTCCATCTCTTATGTTAACTAGATTATCAGGTTTGTTTCTTATCCCGCGGAAGTTTAGAACTTTTTAACTATAACTGACAAAACCTAAATATATTATGCTATACGAGCGTAACCAACGAGTGTGAAACCAATTTGCTGACTCGCTGAGTATTTTTTTGCTGAATTTACGCGTGTTCTGTGCGGTTTGTTTTTATACATATGCATATTTGTTGAGATGAAACAACTTAATTTTGACATCTGAACAAATTGACTGATAAAAGTGTCACTTTGATACCAGCATTATCTGACCTTAGAGCTTCCGAGCTCGTTGATTGAATGAGTAACACTTAACACGCACCTACATTTGAATCTTTCCTTAAAAACATATTTGCTTCCGAAAACAAACTAGCTCTAAAAAAAATGTAAAATAATTACATTCACCCGCTATCAACTGAGCGATACGTCTGCCTAAACACCTGAGGTGCCGTAAGAAAAGAGTAGAAATCTTGAGCTTGCTAAAACAGCTTTAATATCGCTAAAGTTAAGGTGGATATTAGAAACACAATGTGATAAACCCCTCATGATCTTAAGAGCGTTTCGATAACATCTTTCGTGTGGCGTTTCTTCAGATATCTGCTATTTTTGTTGTCAGTGCGAGAGGCGGAGCGCGCGCGAGTGGTCGCCGACGGCTAGTGCGATATATGAAGCGAACTCCATGCGGTTCCCTGAACTATTTTTAACGCAACATCTGACATATGCATTCTTAAATATAAATACAGAACATTTTTTCGTCTGAGTTTATCACCGCTGATTCTGCCGAGTGAAGAGTTAAGTTAAGCAACAGCCAAATAAACAATTTGTGAGTATCGCATAGCTATTTTTTGCAGCTTTTCTATACATCATGATCATGTGTTTTGCTCTAATTTAATATGATGACAATGATGGTAACAATCGAAATAACAACATAGTATAGCTCAATAATATCAGAAACTATTTAGTACTGTGTTATTTTGTGATTAATTAATGCTTGCCCCACAATAGCAGGAACAAAAGGCATTGTTTTGCACTTAGTAGGTAGTTACTAGTTTGACACGCGAGTGTAATCTGTATACTGGACTGAGTCAACGAGTGGTAAACACAAACCATTTGGTGTTTATACATATTATTATGTTTTATTAAGAGGATGGTCGGCTGTACAAACCAACCAGAGGTGTCGGTAACCCCTTAACCGGAACGTGTCCTTTTAGCATTCAATTTTATTTAGTTTTTGTACTGTTTTGTTTAGTTATTATTCTTTGTTGTTAAAGAGCCACTTTAAATACACTTTGTGAAAATGCTTACTAATAAAGCACAAAATTACAAAATGTTATTAAAAAAATAATAATAAAAATTGTACTGACTGATATCAAGTATTTTAAGTAGGTAGGTACAGTTACTTACGTGAAATGCAACTATAATTTTTATCGTATTAAAATGCTCATTCACAAATAAATGTAAAAAATAGCAAAAAAATACAGAATTTTTTTATGGTCCAAGAAAAAATATAGTATTTTGTTTTAATGAAGGTTACCTTCTTAAGAAGCCCGTCACCCTAGCAAAATACTGTGAAAAACACGCATTAAACAAAATATTTATAAACAGCTTACGGATTTTCACAGTTCTGGCGCTTCTCTTTCAATAGCCCGACAATAATAACCCATGTTTACCTACATAATTACACATAACTACGCAATAAATATACTAGAAAAGTAAAGGGCACGGAACTTGAACAATAATTGGTGGTAGGACCTTGTGCAAGGTCCGCCCGGATTGCTACCACCATCTTGCTCGCTAATCCTGCCGTGAAGCAGCAGTGCTTGCACTGTTGTGTTTCGGCGCGGAGTGTAAGACAGCCGGTGACATTACTGGCCCTTGAGGTATTCCAACTTAGGCCTCTAGGTTGGCAACGCATCTGCAATACCCCTTTGATCACTTTGAAGGTATTTAGGAGAATAAAAAGCTGGTCAAATACGAGTTAGGGTCGTAGGTACGTGAAGGGTTACCATCATCATAATATTATGTGTAATAGGTATACCCACTACGCGCTACGCGGGCGATAACGCTGTCCGTTCATGCACACGATTAGGTATGTTGTTGGTAATAGGGACATGACAAAATATTATTACTATTATTATAAATTATGCGTTAGAACTAGTTTATTGAATCATATTTAATATATTGACTAGGATAACTCACTTCTTAAATAGAGTTTAGCCCGATATGTTTCGGGCTAATCCGTAGACCTTCCTCTTAGGAGCAACGCACTAGGTGGCTGCTGCAACACGTGCATTGCGCACTGCTGCGTGCGCGGATTAACTACGCGGGGCTACGGATTAGCCCGAAACATGTCGGGATGAACTCGATTTAATACAGGAGTTCTCCGGGTCAATATATTTAATATGAGTGAGTATCGCGGTAGTTTCGTGTGCAAAATTGCAAATCTTTATTGAATCAGGCGTTACTTTGCGGAGATTCATATCAATGAACTAAAATAATTTCTTTGCTCACCCGCGACCTTATGATAGCTAAGCTTATGCAAAATATGCGTGTTCATGCAATTCCTCCACCTCCACGCATCTATCAACACCACCTCATGACACTGACGCGATTCGAACTCAACCAGAGCTCGCCTTCAGAGCAACATAATCGTACACCATGCTACCAGATGTTAGGCTAACAAACCACAACAACCGTTTTAATGGTCACTGTGACTGCTGTAATCCCACCTATATTTTTTCTCAAACAAAACAAAACTACCCACAAAGTATTAAAAAAATTTAATCGTCATATAATAAAACTGCCTTGAATTTTTATTTACTTACTGTCAAGACATTTTTTACTAACTGAAATTAGACCCAAGCCGTAGCAAGGGAGATGATACTAAATTTACCTGCTCATTAATAATAGACCCCATACTATTGTACCTAATTATCTCCGCATGCATTCTAGAACATCGAGACGAAACCCCTTGCCCCAAAAATATAACACTTCATCTGTTAGAATCAAATCATTCTTTATTAAACTCAGATTCATGTGAAGTGTTACATTTTTTGCGGCAAGGGGTTTTGTCTCGTTCTAGAATGCATCGAGATAATTAAGTACATACATAACATCTACCTGATAGTCATGCAGAACCGCATTAAAATTCGTTTGGTACTTTAAACAATCTAAGCGTATACAGAGTTACAGTTGGTGGGAAATTAATAATTTTGTTATGTTTGTTTTAACTTTTCCCGGCCTCTGCAGTAATATACTATTACAGATCTTGTATGTATGTTGTTATATTACTGTTCGTGATTAAGTAAATCACAGATTACAGTAATAGGAGTAGGTAATTCTGAAAAAATAGTATTCAGAAATAAAACAATTGTACCAAATAATAATTAATTAGGTATGAAAAATGTAACACTTGGCACATTTAATTCTGTGTCAATAATTATCGTAGATAAATAGATCAACTTAATAATATTTTAAAAATTGTTTGCAAATAATAATGTTACACTGATATTTGCCAATTATTAATAATGTCACTCGAGTCTCTAAATATTAAGACTGCTCGTAACAACACCGCTGCAATGACGATACTTCAAGGTAATTTTAGCATTATTTATACAGTTGTGAGTAATTAAGTCCCAGGTGATATTGATAATTAATATTCATAATCATTATTATTTCTTATATTTTGTTCTGTGATAAATAAGTTTACATATCTACACGTAACTATCGATGAAGCAGCTTAGGACCGCCTGTGATACTTTTATCTTATTATTTTGTTTATGATTTGGACCAGCCTACAAAAAGAAACGTGACAAGTTCATATACATAAAAATAAAGTATGAAAAAATTATAACATGATTATCTATTATGGTACGAATGCATCTTGGGCCCGAAGTTATGTAACATTTTGTTCACTGTAATGAGCGTACGTTCACACAATAATGAGAGGCGCCAAGTACCTATTTGAATCAACTAGGCTGCCTGCCTATTGCCAATCGATGTGGTATGCGTGGCATCCTATTACGCAGTCTGATTTCTTTTTCAAATTCAAATAATATGGGTGAATATTCGAACGTTTTGACCGCTTGGTTAAACCTCATTACCATTCAATATTTATGAGCACAGAAGGGCAAGTCGCAAGAATTTTGATCATGGTAGAGCATCATCTCTTTTAATAATATTTTTTAATATTTACTCATATACATACATATGTAAGCTATATATATTAGGTTATGTCCGCAGGTTAAACTCCTTGTTGTAGAATTCCCCATCCCGTGCAAAATTTCGCATAGTCCGTCCTTATCACGGAGTACCCGAATATATACGTAATAAACTAAAGGCTTCATGTAATCAAGTGCAAACGCGAATCAAATAATTATTATTTGGACCAAACCATAATGATAAAATAAACAAAGCTGTCGAATTAAGCTTATCCGGAAATTGGGGTTGTTAATAGAAACTTCCATCGATAACCCAAAACCTATATAAATGTTATCAACAAAATCACTACTCTTCTCTGAGTACATATAGTCACGTTATCATAGCAGTAGGCTTATCGCATCGGATCGACAAGCTACAACATACAATATCATAATGCCATCAATCATTGTTGATTTTCTTCTTGGAGATAGCCGAAGATTGGGAGATAGGCGGCTTCTGAATAATTTGTATAAAAATACATCAAGGTAAATATGACGATATATGAGGACTTAATGAAACACGTGTATGTTGGTGGCTGATCATAAAATCCGCCAGAACACGAAATTCCTAGGCATATCGTGAAATGGCGCCATTTCATGATAGGCCTAAAAGTTGGCCTGGCATATCACGATGTGCCTGAAAAACAAAACGGCAGATGGATTAGAGCAACGCATTCGTCGATATTCCTAGCTCTATATCGGGCATATCGTGATATGCCAAAAAAAAGAAAAATTTAGGTAGGGAGTTGTTAGTATGAATTGTGACGACAACGCACGAGCCGATCGAGCGAAGCGAGCGTGCCACGGCAGCGGCCGGCGAAGTGCCAGTACCGTTATGGCGGCGTTGCATGATATGCCTAGAAACTTTATAATCAGCCTAAACTGGCCAAATCATGAAATTGCGGCGTTTCATGATATGCCTAGGAATTTTGCGATATGGTGGATTTTACGACCTACTGCCGACCTATATATACATGTATACAAGTTGTCCGCTTCAGTCTACCATTTGATCTGTAACGCTCATTGGATAGCTGCCGGATATTGTCATCTTCCGGAATTCGCAACTTTTGCCGACCGTTTGATCCCGTGGGTGTTACTGGCTGCTTTGTTACAGAAACCAATCTTTCTAGCCTTTTCGATACACACTGCAACATATACAAACGAGTTCTGCGTGGCTCTAACTGTATTTTTATGAAAAAGAGTTTAAGAGTAATTAAATAGTTAACTAGTTTTGGTAACGCTGAATTGAGTAGAATATTTGAACTATTTAAGCTATAAATTTCTCAGTAATTTCACATTATGGCATTATTTAATAGGAGTTAAGTATATTAGTTTACAGTCAGAAAATAAACATTTGCAATATTGTCCGTTTTCTGGCGGTAATAAGTACAATATAGTACAATCATGCAAATTTCGACACTAATAAATTGTGTTATTACAAACATATGAAAAGATAATAAATACTTAAATGTAACTCATACACGCGAAAATGTGGTAATGAGCAACACAGTGTTAGCATAACTGACGTAATAAATAGGTACATCTGCAATTTAGCAAATAAGAGTACCTACGTACGTACGTACACTTTAATGAATATTTAGGTACGTATTTGTACTGATGCATGACTGAAGTACGTTTTGTTTGAATGTATATTAGCAATTACCTAATCTCTGGAACTGCCTACAGGCCTGAGAACTGAACAGATTCTGAAATTGGTTTACAAGACACATGAACTTTTCATAACGGTGAAGTTCAAAAGTTCCCGCGGGATACAAACGAAGTTGTGTAGCTAGTAGATAACTTTTATAATTATTTAGCAGTTATATGCACAGCAATTGAGCTAACAGAAAACTCACTCGGAAATCTGTTATATTATAAGATTTATGAGTAGTTTATAATTTGATAACGCAAACTTTAACTACATATTTCACCTACCTACTACTTACTCTGTCTGTATAGTTTCATAACATATTTTTACTTTGTTTCAGTTTACTTACGTGCAGAACCGAGACCAATCATGTTCTGTGTGTGCAAGAGATCGAGGACGCAGAACACAGAATTCATTCTAAACCATAGATAGGCCTAACAATGGTTTATGAAAATAGATAATACTAGTAGATAACCCATTATTTTTTATATTTACTATCCTAATTCCTTCAAATATTCATTGCCGAGCTTCCTATTGTTCTTTCCACGTCTGCATTTATTGAAACACAGCTCGACTTTTAATCAAAGTATTCTCATAAATTTACAAATACGCATACACATCTGCGCGATGTTATAGAAGTTTTTATACATATATTACTGCATTTCAATATAATCATATCAGAAATTAAATTGCCTTATAAATCGATAAGCTATACTGAACAAGGTGCCAAAAAGACCTTGCGCGATGTCTCACGGTGGGGTGAAGAGTGCGAACGGGAAAGGTGCGCAGGCGCCGGCGTCGTCGCGGGAAAGCTCGGAGAGCCCGCCGCCGCCGCCCGACGGCGGCTGGGGCTGGATGGTGGTGTTTGCCTCATTCATGATCCACATAGTCAGTGAGTATTTTCAGTTTCACCGCACTTAGACTGTGCTTTTACCAGAGACGAGCGAGGAAGCAGAGCGGTTTGCGAGGAAAATATCTACAAATAATCATAAATAAAGCAACGCCAAGCGACACGCTAGAAATCAAATAATCCAATAGGAGGATTGATCTTCACACACCGCTCCGTTTCTCACACATTTCTGGTGTAGGTATAAATGCGCAGCCTTATTGCTGTAAAATCGGCTTAAGCCTTTGTACTCGCTGTGCGAGGACATCAAATGGCGTGGAATTTGATTTTAGGATCTATCACACGGCGGCCACGCCGTACGAAATACGCGTTCTTAAACTCGAACCGGTGCGGGGCGGAGCGTGGCCATTCTGTGCGTTAGTACTATTGTATATTCTGTGGCTCTATTACAAAGCCAAAACAGAAACTAATTTAGGCTCTATTACAAAAACAGATCGAGCTCATGTCGATGCCGTGTCATGGTGGTGAGAGTAATGAATATGAAAAACCGTCCCGGATTCTTCGAGACAGTCCTGCATTTCGTGCTTCTCTTCTTTTGAATTTGAATATTGTATGTATTTGTTCCAGTAAAGGCTTAATGTTTACGACCAGCCTATCGCTTGCCTTGTAATTTTCTCTCCGTGTACCTGTTTTCTATATCGCTTACTATTTGTGTTATAATAAAGAGGCATTGTATTGTACGACTCACATTTTGAGTGAAACCGAATAGAAAAAGCATCCGATCCAAAGGGAGTGATTTTACGACAGTAGGTATAGGGCATGGATACCGGTATACCGGTATACCGAAATACCGGTATACCGATAAAAAAATTCGGTATTTTGATACCGGTATTTGAGGATAAAATACCGGTATTTCGGTATTTTGAAAAAAGTGGTCTATAACTAGCAAGGATGTTTAAAGACTGCAAAGCAGAACGCTCGATTTCTATGGTTCATAGTGTTGTTCATACTAATAATCACGAATCACGAATAATCGGAATTACTCGGAGTAATCTCGCTTGATTATAGAAAAAATCACCACAAAATCAACTACGCAAGACACTGCATGCGTATAGGCAGCTAGTATTTAGGTGGTTTTTAATGATACAGCTTTCGATTTTTCGTCCAATGTTTTACTTAAATTCCTAACGGTACTCGCGCGCACACGTACAGACACATCACGGCAGAACAGAAACGTTGTATGAAAATGGAGGTACTAGAGGCAGATTTTTGGATGCAGCTTACAAGTACCTCTTAAGCATCCTACGAGCGTTGATCAGAAAGGGCCGTTTCAGCTGCAAGTTACATATGTCACAAAATGCGAATGCCCGATACTCAAATTACCAGACAAATCAATTTACGCAAAGTACCAGAAACGCATATGCGTTTCGTCTGGTCATATGACCAGAATTCCATTTCGCGAATCAGCGGACGTTGTGAGAGATCATCGCATCACTTTTTATCAGATTGCAAGTGACCAGTGTGCTTATTACACTATCCCAGAAAAATGATTATTCCTGACAACCTGGGCCTATATTACGAACATTGAAATCCGCACTTCGTATCAATGCAATACAATACAATACAAACACTCTTTATTGTACACCAGAAATAGTAAGCGATACAGAAAACAGGTACGCAGATAAAATTACAAGGTAAGCAATAGGCGGCCTTATCGCTTAAGAGCGATCTCTACCAGGCAAACTTTTTACAGAAAGAAGGAAAGACTAGTTTACAGCAGGTGGAGCATTAACAGTAGATCAGAAAATAAAAAAGCAATAAAAACAAATCTACACATACACATTATTGTACACGTCTAAAATAAATATAGGCAATGGGATAAACAGTCACATATCAATAAACGAATAAATAAATAAACTAGGATAAAGCTACTTAAATATTACACGATGACAGATAGTGCTCCTTAAGCATAGATTTAAAGAGTGACAGAGATTTTGGCCGTCGTAAGTCTATTGGTAAATAATTCCACAACCGAATAGCCTGGACCCTGGACAGTATAAGAATAGACATCATTTGAAGTTAGAAAGAGGCACGGTAAGAAGAAAGTTCTGAGAGCATCGAATAGAAGTTACGTAGCTAAATCGCTCTTTGAGGTAGCGAGGAGTTGCAAGGTTAAAGAGAATGCCGTAAAGTAGGTGGAGAATGTAAGACTTACGGCGAAGGCGGATTGGGAGCCACTTGAGCTGTGATCGAACTTACGTAGACCAAATATAAACCGAATGCATAGATTTTGAATTCGCTCAAGTTTATTAAGCTGCTATCGCGTGTCGTCCTTTTCACTCTCGTGTTATGTACTATATGAGTGAAAGGGATGACACTATACGAAGTGCGGATTTTGAATTTCGTAGTAAAGGCGCTGCGTACGATTCGGATCAATTCGGGGCGAGAGAGGTAAGGTAGGTAAGTTGATCCGAATTGTATTTATTATTCAGAAATGAATTTTGTCATTAATTTAGGTACTTTTCTATTGGTCCTCGTGCGAGTAAACTTTCAACGGATATAATATAATACCATCGTAGTGTAAATAATCTGGTAATTTGCGAAACCAAATCAGGTAATTTGCATATCTGGTCATATGCGTATCTGGTAATTTGCGACACTGATTCAGGTAATTAGCGTAAGGTAATTTGCGTTTCTGGTATTATGCTTCTGAAGGGTTATTGGGATCATTTAGACAGTAAAAAGCTGTATTTTGAAAAAATACCGAAAAAATACCGAAATTTCGGTATACCGGTATTTGGAATTTCAATACCGGTATCAATACCGGTATGAAAATCCTTCCGGTATTCCATGCCCTAAGTAGGTACCTAAATAGTTAAAAAAAATATTGCTGCTAACCTGAAAGTGACATTTTACATATTGTATTGGAAATTTTGCTAAAATTATGTTTTTATGAATTAACAAATTTAAATTGATTCACTTAATCACCCGTACCCAATTCAGTAGAACCACATCAATTTATTAATAAAGCAGAATAAATAATAATCATTAGTAATTACAACTCGAGTCCTGCAATTTCACATAAGAACTCATTCATTCGTTTGTTTTAGTTTAGATAAACTTTAATTACAAGCTAGCACTAAGTATTGTGCAGATTTTAATGTACGTCATAAATTGATTTTTCGTTAGTTTATATGGAGTTCTTTTGATTGAATCAGTGCAAGTACAAAGTGCAGCTCTTTATCAGTGCGCGAGTTATCAACGAGGTTAGTCACAGGTCAGAGGCCATTGCGTCTCCTTGCTCTGTCTTATGTTTGACCAAGGTATCCTGTCGGTAAAATGGATTTGTATTACATTTGTACCCATTTAAGACGTCCACGTTGGACATAGGTTTCCCCCATAGGTTAAGTACTTAATGCCAATGATATGTTTCTTAATCCTTAACGATATTGATTCAATAGGCTATCCTTTTATTTTTTTATACCTAGATACCTACTGGTTGCAAGAGTGCGTTTTCAATGATGCCATGCCTGTAATAAAGATGTCAGATAGCATAATATCCGTCTAAATACAAACAAAATCTACAGAATGTCGCTGATTCTAGATGTGATATATTAAAAAAATAACATGAAACAGGCTGCTTTAACCTTTTCTTTAAAAAAATGTTAAATGACTACTGCCTTAGATTTGAAAGACACGATACGGCAGGTTGGTATCAGGCACAGTTATTCCATTTTCGTGGTACTTGCCCGTGCCGGCGCTGGCGCGTCCCGCTCAGATCGCGATACCGCGATACCATAGTTAGTTAGGAGAAGTATGTAAATTCAGACCCTTCAGGAGATTTAACTGCCTACTTTGGAGGCTTGGGATTGTCGATGTCTATTTTAGATTAATTACCTACCGGCAAATAATTTTAGTACGTAGCCGCCACATGTCCACGGTGCGGCGTCGTCACCCGTTTTCGTTACGATACGCGGATGAAATAGTTTACGTAGCAAACCTACATTCACAAAAATTGTTGCGCATACTTTCCGCTAGAGGCACTGTCCGTGTTTCAATACAAATTGAGATTTTAACGCGAACGCGATCGAGAGGTCTTTTGTGAACGGGAAAATACACTATAAAGGATACAGAAAACTGCGCGGGTGCGTGCGTACCGGCGCCAACCAGCGCGCCACACATTTAAGCCGTAACGTGCGATGTACTTTTGTTGGTAGTGAACTTACTTCTCCTCTTTTACTATGACGATACCGTCGATTAACATTTCGTACATTCTCCGTAGACTCGAATAAATTATGCGACAAATTTAAATGGCTTTCAATCGTTCGGGCTTCTAATTCATTTACAAAATACTTATGTACGTAAATCTAATATTTAACACTATGCCAAATACCTACTCGTATGTGAAACTCATAATTGCGTAGAACACAAAATCAATTTTTAACATTTTATGGACCTCCACGCCTCCAAAAAATCATGTGGCAGTACCAGACACAAAACTTGGATATTACTGTTCATTTAACTTCCCATAAGGTTTCGATTGCAAAAACCATAAAATATAGTAGAAAGATCCAATTAAGTTCCAAATATGTACAACTGATAATTGATCTCTTTTATAATTTACTTTTAAAACCGGCCAAGAGCATGTCGGACACGCCCGAAATAGGGTTCCGTAGCAATTACGAAAAACTTAAGTAATATTTCTTGAGGATTTCGTATTTTGTAAGGAATATTCCAAGTTTAGGTATATTTTATACCTTAGGCCGCTATTTACTCTTAAACTACTAATAATTCTCAAGAAAACTTCACCGTTATAGTTTTCCTTGTAAGTTTGATATACTTACTACCATCTTGAATTTTTTCACATTTTCCACCCACCCGTTTAGATTTTAGAGGGGGGGACGCTCGAATTTAATGAAAATTTGCACTTTAAAGTTGAATATTTTGCAAACCAACCACTAAATCAAAATAGTATATTTTTTATCGAGAGACTAAAATAAGCCAATATATACCCGAGGTGGTTAGCCACCCGAGCTTTAGCGAGGGTGTCTATTTATCCGAGGGTTTATATTGACTTTTAGTCTCGCGGTGAAAACTCTATTTTTCACTTCGATTGCGAGAAAAATAGTCAATTTAGTACAAAAAGATTTAACAAAAAATAAAAATAAATCGTTCTAGATTTCGGCGGCAAAAGATTATCAATTATGTCTATTACTCTTTGGTCAACATCATAATTTTCACTATCACTTGATAACATTGTGAGAATAATCAATTTATTTTAATCGTTTATGATTTACGCTCTACAACAATTTCAAAGTTTACACGGTAAGTATTTTTTTCCATCCAGACACAGATACTACCAATACAGATACTAACAAAATAGCACCGGCGAAATGGTCCATACACAAACGGAAAAATAGAGTGGCGCCACCTTCTATGCGGAAAAAGCATAGAACTAAGACCACGTAGACTAAGAACGTAACATTTGCGTCATGAAAATGGTCCACACACAATCTTATTTTTTGCAAGTAACTGGCTGTTTGAGTTTATCTAAGTCACTCGAAGTGAATTAAAAAATTAATTACTTTTACTCCCTAGGGACTAAAGTACTCACTTTACTCCCGCCTTGTAAGGCTATATTGACTTACTTTTAGAGCATGAGAAGTGAAAAATCGTATTAGCAAACCCCTAATGATTTTAAAAGGCCTATCCAACGACACCCCTCACTATACGGTTGGATGAGAAAAAAAATCACCCCCACTTTACGTCTATGGGAGGAACCAGAAAATTTTTTTTTTGAATTTTTTATTGTACAGTCAGCTGCAGAGAAAGGGTACCCCCCTGTAATGGCGGTAGTATGGATACCGCCGTTACAGGGGGGTACCTTTTCTCTGCAGCTGACTGTACCATTTTGTTAGCATAGTTTACATATATGTCGGAGCGTCGGAACACTGGCCACACCGGTGACTGTCGGAAAAGATGTTTATTTTAATTTAAGATCGAACTGTCAATAGTCAACTATGATGATTGTTTAATCAAGTTCATTTAAATGGTTCTTTAATTATTATTGCTTTATCGAAACGTCAAGTGATGACAGGTCATGTCAGGTATCACTTGGGGGTGGTCTGTGTTTAGTTCATACTGAATCTGCGGGTAGGTCGATATAAGTCAGAATGACATTTACTGTCGGATATTAAACGGGGACGACAGTCTTGATCGAGGAGTCACACTGAGCACAAGTGTCTAACGTAATCCATTTGCATCGACTAAGTGCTTTGAGTTTAATTGCCAATTATTAGTGATTTTGTGTACTTAGTGCTTGTGCACCTAATAGCAGTCCTTATTTCTGAGATTGAAAGATATTTGGAATATAGACCACGCAGTGTATGGGCATAAGCACAGAACTCTCCGCGTTTTGATAATTGCTTAGCATCCTTCGTTACTTACGAACCGTGCAGTAGCTTCAATGTTAATTAGAGCCTTAATTGAATAAAGATTGGCTTTACAAGAGAAACACGAGTGTTATCATTTCTATCATATTGATCGTCCTTGAAGAGAGCTAAAGAAGGAGACCAGAACTTGGCTATGCTGAACATGTATCCTGACACATCTGCGTACCTGTCTATCTATCTCTCTGTGCGATTATAATTCGACAGGTAAATAATGCTACCCACTTAAGAAAGAAAAGAAAGAAAATAGTATCGCTCTCTTTACCAACCCACAACACACTCGTCCATTCTCCGATATCAGAAGTGGGATTGAGGACGTTATGCACCACAAGAGAATAGTGAAGATACTTATCTTATATGAACAATTATCGCCGAGTAACGTAACCAGAATTTTATCTAAAGATGAAATAAGTACCTAGTATCTCTCCGTGCTACTAGACGAAGAGGAGAAGAGGTAAAGAGGAAAAATGATGAAGAGGAGAAAATAACGAATACTCTGGAGTGAAGGATCCTGCAACGAGCGACTGCGTCTGCTGTACCTCATGTGCCACCACGTGGCTTCTCGTGTGGTTTACAGTTCCTGCTCCGAGGATTCTGAAGGTCATGTAATCGTTCTATTCTTCTCTGAAGTAATTATGAGACTGCTTAAGTTAATTCTTAAATCAAGCAGCAACCAAACGCGATTGATGTTATGTTTCAGATTCTGTTCATTGGGTCGACGTGTACTTCTTTGGTTTCAACTCTGCTTCGGGCGACACCCAGCGCCGAGTAGACATGTGCTCCATTGGGAATCCGACTAGATGAAAACAATCTGGTGAGTCGTTTTCATATTGTTGCGATTTTGGGTGATACAAGTTGACATCAGAAACGAAAACTGTTTTAATTTAAGTTTCGTTACAAAGATCACGTATTTTGGTTAACACGTTGAATGCGGCTCTAAATATTAAAAACTATCCACAAATGCGGTACGTATCAAATTTGACTCATTGCTGACTTGCCGTTCCTACGTTACGAATCACTTTCAATACGTAACTAGACCTACCTTCACCGGTCGGTATTTTTTTGGAAAACGTAATTAAATAAGTATTTATAGCCAAAATCGAATGGTATTGAACCAAACTACACCCTACTTTCATAGCACAAGGGTCTTAAGCATGGTTTCTGAATTATTAGGTATCAAAGTTATGTATTGAATTTGATTCGTATAGCACAGGAGTATCTAAATTTGCTAATTCTACGAGTTAAAATTGATTCGTACCGCACCTATTTAAATTTAGTCGATAAACGAATAGGGAAGTGAAATGAACCAGATATATATCGACTGTCGATGGCAAGCGTTTTGGTGAAATTTATTAAAACTTTGTTAATTTATTAAGACAATTTGTGGGTTCGGTTGATTTTTCGAAGTACCGGGAATATGGACAGGGACCATCGATATATATGTACTTACTAGATATCGCGATCCGAACACTCATTGTGTTCCACTGCTTTGCACCTTGCACTGTGCAAAGGACTTTAGTATGACTTTGACATTCATGAGCGGCGGACGAACTAGTTTTTGATTCAGACTCCGAATGTAGGGGTGAACCTGCACGTAAGTAACAATTCACTACTCAAGTAAGTAAAATTACATCTCGTTCAAGTGATTACGCAACTAATAATATTGTAATACCACAATAAAAACATTTTTTAAAATAAGACGTCACGCCATCTTACTATCATAGACTAAAAACGTGCAGACGTTCCGTTCCCATTCAGAATTGGTTGTAGTTAAAAAATTGTGACTGAACATGAATGACAATTCGTTTAATTGCTTTATTTATACCCAATTTGATATTTTGAATATTTATTTAATGTTCTTTCTTTTTGGTCTAAATAATATCAAAATTTTTTTTTCGAAAATATCTATTTTGCATCTGAGCATTATAATTACGTTTTGTAGGTAAAATAGCTGTGTCACTTCTGCGGTGTATAATCTATATAGCGATGACGTCTTGTGACAGTCCGGTATTTGAACATATTGTTGACATGAACGTGCGTGTCCATAGTATAAAAGTCAATGACAGGGACACTGACGGCGTTCATTACCTTATTTTCCAAGATTATCACTTTTAAATTTTCAGAACATAATGTTCAAGTTGAAACTGTATTTTGGTTTTCTTGCAAAACTCGGTCTATAATATCCTACATGATCATTTTATATTGATGGCGGAAGAAAGTAGCTCTCAATATATCACAACTAATTATCTCAAGGTGCAAGGTACTTCACTATTTTCTCAAATGGCGGTACGTGTTATAAATAATACGTATAGCACTGAAGTAAGACCATAAAAGATGATACGTTCAGCACTGAAGTGAAATAATTACGATACAGTGCGTTAGTATTAAAAATAATTCGTACTTTCAACATAGTATTCTCGAGTAGTACTTGATAAATCATGCCCAAACGTATATTTGTCTCTTTCAGGTTGTAAGATTTGTGGTTTTTATGGCTCCCGCAAGTTGGGACAGGTAGAGGTTATCGGCTGCCGCACCGACGCAAACTACGCGATCGCTTATTTTTGATACGTATAGCACTCAACGTGTTAAAATGATGAGCAGTTCGTATTTTGAGATCTACATTGGAACCATAATGCTAGGCATCATATCATCTCTCGGGCTAGCGTAATAAATTTACAGTATAATCGTGATCGTAGTGATGGTGATGATCATGATGATGGTAATCGTGATAGTGATACCGATGCCGATACTGACGCTGACGCTGATGCTGATGCTGATGCTGATTTTGACGCTAATGCTGATACTTATGTTGACGCTGATGCTGATCCTAATGCTGATGCTGATGCTAACGCTGATATTGGTGATATGTATCACAGAACGTTTCTCTGCTTATTTAAGTATTGTTTCGATTGAACAAAGTACCTATCACTTAGTTATTTTGTGATGTATGCGTGTGTGAACTCGCTGTAGGCGGTACGAGTACGAAAAGAAGTTATAGTTAGTTAACTACATAGACTGTTTGTCTAGCCTAAGCAGTAAGTTAGTTTGGCTAGTTAGTTGGCGACCATTATTTTATTTTCGAATAAAGGTAGTTTGCATACCTACATTAAATTCATAATTTTGTTTCATATAGTTTAGTTGGACCAATAGTTGGGTTGGACCATCTAATAATTCGAGCTCTTAAGATTAACAAGCCATATTCATTTGATGTTCGTACGTATTGTTAATTTCCTAATGTGAGTGTCTTTGGCTCAGACTGCTTGCACCTTCGGTCATTCGTAGGCGTAGGCGTAAAATCGGGCCTCATTTCCCGTCGCAGTTCGGCCACGACTGTGAGTGGCGTGCGTTTGGTTCGCGGGTGTAAGCGGTCGCTGCGATCGCTGGATGGAAGCGATGGGTTTTGTGCGAGACGAATACTGGATGGAGGTATTTCGTGCGATATTGTGTGCAAAGGTTGCTGGATGGAGGCAACTGATGGATAAAATAGAGCACTGTGCACTCAAGTGATATTGAAAGGTCGATAATGTTGTGTATTGATTTGCGTTTTGCTTGACAAGTAAAGACCATTCTTGACTATCGTTCTAGTAGTATAACGACTTAAAAAAAAAATCGACAAAGACTTGATAGATTGTAGTGTAAAAGTATTTTAAAAAAAATGTGTAGACAGTATGCAGTCTATGCGTATTGGTTTGTTTGACTTTAACATCGGATGTAGATTAGATGACAATTGCACCTATTTTCTTTTTTGTACAATAAAGAGTTTAAACAAACAAACAAACAATTGCTAGGAATATCGGACGGAGGTAATTCATAGCTGAAGTTTGTTTGGGTGCTATGCAAAGCAACCATATTTTTGATTTTGTGGAAACTGGATGGAAGTTTTTCACAAGCGTGTGTTATTTGACTGGATGGAAGTCATTTTAATTTTTGTGCGGACTGGATGGAAGTCTTGCACAGGCACGTGTTATTTGACTGGATGGAAGTCTTGCACAGGCGCGTGTTATTTGACTGGATGGAAGTCTTGCACAGGCGCGTGTTATTTGACTGGATGGAAGTCTTGCACAGGCGCGTGTTATTTGACTGGACGGAAGTCTTGCACAGGCGCGAGTTAATTGGCTGGATGGAAGTCGTTTTGAATTTGTGGAGACTAGATGGAAGTATTTTACAGGCGTGTTATGATTATGATCCTAATGGAATTAGTGAATCAATGATTTGTTCATTTTATTTGTCATGTGAATAATTATTGCTGGGCGTATGCAACTGATAAATGATGACGTTTAAATGTTTTGACAGGATATTTGACAAATTGAAACGGATTCAGTCGTGTTAGACTCAAACACAGTTAGAGTATCAAGGAACTGGTGTTCACTCAATAAACAATTTGTTTTCTAAGTTCACTGGTGAGCGTATTTGTACTGTGGTCACAATGACTGGTATTGGTCAGACATTGGTTAACAGCAATTTAAACATTCAACTCTCGTGCAAGTTAAAGGCTTGCCTCTGAACATAATTTTCATGCATTACCTGATGAGCATTTACAGCATAACATTGGCAATGGTCGTAAAATTTTGGCTAATGGTTTAGATGTAACCGTAACCTCAAATTACTTTCAAAATGTAGAGTCGCACCTGTGTCGCCAGACTATAGTCTGTGAGAGTCGACGGTAGAGTCGACGGTAGAGTCGATGGTAGAGTCGATGGTAGAGTCGACGGTAGAGTCAGTCAGAAAGAAATGCACTGTTGGTTAAGTAATGAGTCTATTTTCACTGTCGTTAGGTAGTGATACAAAGCGCTACTTTATCTTGCACTTATAATGGATCGACAGAAATAATGTAATCACTGTATTGATGTCACTTATTTTGAGTTGTTTGCACTTTAGTTTTGATTTGTTTCCTAGTAAACTTTAAGCTGCCATTGTTTCAAGACTTGAAAAGTAGCGACTACTGACCAAACATTACTAGTTGGTCAGGATAGCCGAGCGAGCATATTACTTACGTTGGACTATTTCGTGAGGCGAGTCGTAGAGATGGGTAGTTGGTGCAACAGCGTGCTAATGTTACCCTTATTATCGTTGAAGCAATTGGTATTACTGACAGTTGAAGCAATTGGTATTACTGATGGTTAATGGCATTACTGATGGTTAAAGTGACTGGTATTACTGATGGTTAAAGCAATTGGTGTTGCTGGGCTATTTGTAGCCTGGGCACACAGAGCTAAAATGTTCAGCTCGTGTGTTTGCATTCAGTCAGGAGTGACCGAGCGTTATGATACTGTGTGAGAAACTTTTGTTTCAGATTAACACACAGAGACGTGTGTCTCGCAGGATGGCCGTGTCGGAGCGTCGGAACACTGGCCACACCGGTGACTGTCGGAAAAGATGTTTATTTTAATTTAAGATCGAACTGTCAATAGTCAACTATGATGATTGTTTAATCAAGTTCATTTAAATGGTTCTTTAATTATTATTGCTTTATCGAAACGTCAAGTGATGACAGGTCATGTCAGGTATCACTTGGGGGTGGTCTGTGTTTAGTTCATACTGAATCTGCGGGTAGGTCGATATAAGTCAGAATGACATTTACTGTCGGATATTAAACGGGGACGACAGTCTTGATCGAGGAGTCACACTGAGCACAAGTGTCTAACGTAATCCATTTGCATCGACTAAGTGCTTTGAGTTTAATTGCCAATTATTAGTGATTTTGTGTACTTAGTGCTTGTGCACCTAATAGCAGTCCTTATTTCTGAGATTGAAAGATATTTGGAATATAGACCACGCAGTGTATGGGCATAAGCACAGAACTCTCCGCGTTTTGATAATTGCTTAGCATCCTTCGTTACTTACGAACCGTGCAGTAGCTTCAATGTTAATTAGAGCCTTAATTGAATAAAGATTGGCTTTACAAGAGAAACACGAGTGTTATCATTTCTATCATATTGATCGTCCTTGAAGAGAGCTAAAGAAGGAGACCAGAACTTGGCTATGCTGAACATGTATCCTGACACATCTGCGTACCTGTCTATCTATCTCTCTGTGCGATTATAATTCGACAGGTAAATAATGCTACCCACTTAAGAAAGAAAAGAAAGAAAATAGTATCGCTCTCTTTACCAACCCACAACACACTCGTCCATTCTCCGATATATATATTCGTGCAAAATTACAGCTTTCTAGCATTGATAGTCCCTGAACAAAGCCACGGACGGACAGACAGACAGACAGACAGATATGGCGAAACTATAAGGGTTCCGTTTTTGCCATTTTGGCTAAAGAACCCTAAAAATGATACCAAAAAGGACTCTTAAATTAGGGGCGAAACCAGTTAGAACTTTACCCAAAATATATGTTCAGTACCTAATCTTCTTTGAGGTATTTTTGCTAAATTGTAGCTCCAGTTACAAAATATATTTTTCATCTCTCCTGTTCGGAAAGTTTAATTTTCATGGGTAGATAGCCGGGTGGAAAATTGCGTTTTCTCCTCTAGGGTGGAAAGTATTTTTTTTTTAATTTTTCGGCTAGCCATGACATTGAAGATAATTGAGTTACGTCAATGACAATTTTTTTTTTCACGTTTCGGCATGGCAAGTGGCCAGTCGAAAAGGTACCTTTGGAGGTTGGATAGGTATAAGTAAATTCAATTTATTATTATTCTCGTCTTTTTGTAGTAGGTATTTTAGTTTCCTCACAGTCGAAATGAAAAGTAGAGTGTCTAACTCGGGTGAAATAACCCATTTCCCCTCGAACTATTGGCGCTCTCACTTCGTTCGAGCGCCAGAAATATCTCGGGTGAAATGGGTCACTTTCCACCCTTGGTTATCAATCTACTATTTTTTTATTAAATAATAGACTGAAAAAATATCGTTTTTCCTAAAAGATTATTCAGTCTCCAATATCCTACCTAATCGCCCTAACCTAGATAGATATACCTACCTACGTTATAGCTTTAAAGAGCGTCCCGGCGTGAGCCCAAGTCTCACGTAAGAGGTTTATAGATCATTTAACATTCGAATAAGGATATCTCTAACACAATATTTATTTTTCGCGCCAATTTGGGCCATCGTTACACTTGGACAAACATCTTCTATGTCATCTTAAAGACTTAATTCAACTTGGCATGTTTATTTTGTTCAAACATTCGCTTCTTGAGACCGTTTACTTAATTATATTAAAGTGTATACCTAATATACCACTATAGAACATTACACAGAACAATGTACGGCTTTGATATGTTCCAAGACAATAATGTAAGATTATGATGTTTGGTTTGGGTTTCATACATTTTGTAGTTTAAACAAACCAGAAGTATTCTCTTTATTTTATCTCATGTGAGAAGCAAGTTTGAGACTTCATGAGATAACTTAAATCGGTCAAATGCATATCGTGCCACGCTGAGTATAAAGTTCCGTCTTATGCGGCAAATATTCGATAGGTATAAAATTTTCATAGACTTTACCTACTTGCCAACTTAAAAAGTCTACTTAGCCATAGTGGTTTTTCTTTTAAACTTAGTAAATGTCAACTACATTTAAGCTTTTTTAAAGATTTTTCCAGCCAGTTTACTTAGCTTGTAGAGGGAAGATACTTTTGACTCTATCTAAACAATATAATTGCCATAAACTAAATTTGCAAACAGATAAAGATCGTAAATATTCGATATCAATTGAAATGATTTATTAGGTATTATAACAATCGAGCGTAGGAAACTCATAGGCAATCAAACGCGCAAATAATTTAATCAATGTCAAGTCCTATAGTTCACACCGTCGCTAACATGATAGCGCGAGGCGAGGTCCCAATGCCTCAGTCTGTGATAAGGGTATAACCGACCTGAATCGACATCAATCAGAAAACCAACTCGCTTGTTCGTAACGTAACTCTCTCAAGAATATTATAGGCATTTTACTTATTTTCTGTGTAGAGTTGAAAATTTCTAATAGGTACGACTTTGCATCGCAGCGTCTCATAAGCATATTTTCTTCTTGTTTGGACTTTTGGTTATTAATTAAATGCTTAATAATATATATTTTTTTAATTAACTCATTTAAATATATTACTTAAATAATGTGTGGCGAACTTTATTTCTGAACATGCCATCATCATACCGTAGGTACGTCAAGAACCCTTTCCACGCACGAGTTGAAAATCATTTTTCCACAAAGGTTTCGAAGGAGAAAGACAGCCTCTTCAAACTAGTGAGATAAAAAATAGAGGCAAACTTAAGCCAAGTTTAACGATAAGTCGTAAGTATTAATTATGTTTTGCTGGAAGTAGCCCTTAGTGAGTAATTTCTAATTCGCTCACTGTTCGAATTACTTGCTATGCAAATTTAGAGTTTTGCGGGTAAGAAATACGTCAAAGCTACCTTGTACGCCACATTTTTTATTAAGTACCTAACTAGCTACCTACAATCTAATACCACGCTAGTAAAATCTCCGCTACGTGAAAGAAAATGGCGGGTAAAACGATGCAGAGATGAATAAACGGGAACGTGTGCGGACATTTGTTATTCTGCCTTTATTGCAGCTCTGAATAGTTATCAGTCTGACTCTGATTTGTTACTTTCAGTACGTTAATAATAATATAGTAAACATAGTAAGTAGGTACATAATTATATTGGTCGCAACCGATTTGAAATCTATTTATGGAGTATAGACATCCTGCAATTTATTGTTACATAAAAAGCAAATTATAGAACGACATCAATACCTACCTAGATTTTCGTTTTACGTCAGTCGTAGAGAGTAAACAATACCCCGTTTCATAGGCCTATAATAATTTAATCCATTCTATCTTTAGAATGCTTTGAAAACACAAATGTTTCTCCGATTATTTTCAAACAAATTCATAGCTATTTTGCTCGCTATTGCCGTTAAATTGGCTTCTTAATTTAATAATCGTCTTTGTTTTGGTATGGTATTGTGCTATTTTGTTTGGTAAATACATAGGGGTCGGTTGTGTCCGTAACGAGTCCGATCGAGTGCACCCGAGTACCCGCATTAAGAGCCTATCAGCCGTTAAGCCTTTTTTCAGTCCTCGCTTTGTTTGTCGATCCGTATCTTTATCCTTTCATTTAAATTTAAAAACAAGTTAGCACATCAGTGCAAGCACATGATTGATATCAAATGAAAGCGCATGATTTTAAGAGATAATAATAATATTTACTTTTTGTCTGATTTATTTAAAGGCGCGTGACTAAGAAACATGGTGGAAATTTTATAAGCAATTAGAATGACATGTTTGTTTCTTGATGTGATTACTTGTTATAAATATACGTAAGTATAGCGAATTATAATGTATCAAACCGTATTATGTATATTTAAAGCGAAATATATAGCTAATGTGTTTAATGACTCGATCCTGCGGCCTAAAGTTAAAATGGGACTCGGCTTAAAAATAATTATATGTCGGCTGAATTCCGCGAAAAACTGGTTTGGTATCGGATACGTAAAGATAGGGTTTCATTACGTTGATAGGGCATTATTGTGTTATCGCGGGACGTCCCGTCATCCCGGCTAGCGTCTGGTCACGCGAGCTTTGGCTGTAATGACGAGCCATGCAAGAGAAGAACTCTAATCTTAAGAGTTTTGGGGATTTTTGGATCTCTGGTCTGATCCATTGTTATTTTCATGCACTTTTATTATTTTAGCAATAGATTTTTTCTATTAAACCGGCTATTTATTGTTAAACGTCATTACTTGGTGTGAGAAATATCGTCCGAGTTGCGGTACATTACCGGCAACAAGTTGTCTTATAAATCGCTTTCTCATTCATAATGTGGTTATTATATATACTTATGATTTATTTAAACTTACATTACAAATCAGTCTTTTTAGTTCATGCATCCGTTATTTTGTATGGAATTATAAAAATACTCGATGAGATAGCGCAGTATTTTTTTTTTAATTAACTGATATGAATCGATGGTGGTCTTAGATATCTCTCTAACCTAACAAATGTAATAAGCTTGTTTTACTATCCAAATGCCAATATTAATGATTGCACTGAAATCTGAAGAAATTTGATTCACCCGAACTCCTGTGGCCCTGCGAGAAATTCATACCTGAGAAAATAAAAAAATGAACAGAACTGAATCTTTACTAGTTTCTGACTAAATTTTCAAGCACATTTTTTGCTTACGATCATTTGTAGAGCAATTGACATGCCTATTTGCACGGAGAGTGCAATGTACTGCACTTACAGTAAAATCTTCAAAATATCGATGATTTTTTCGGAAATTTACCTAGGATTTATATCTATATCGGAGAGTACAATATAACGTGTATACGTATTTTATACGAGTAGACTAGCAAGAGTTAGGTCTCGCGGCAACACGTGTTGCTCCATTTATGATCATGATATGACGGCGTCCGATGACCCTAGTACTCACTCTTATAGTACTTAACTTACTTTATTTGCTGAGTATGAGCTACAGCAAACCGGAATTGATTTACCTAAGTGGCCATAATGTCATCACAAATCTTAACCAATCTAATTACCTAATAGTACCTATCTAATTCACATTTTTCAAACCATAACCCACTTGCTCGTTTTCCATCCAGTCGAATAAAAAAAAAACTAATTGCTAGACGATCGTTCTAGAAAAGATCACGTTCGTTTTTTTTTAATTTTCCTGTTTGCTTAGAACTGTAGATACCTACCGGCATAATGAATTAATAATTATGGAACATTGAATTAACTCAATGTCTGTCAAATACCTAGCTACTATTTAGGGTTTAAATTAGTTTGATAAAGTTAACCAGAAACTAATAGGCTTTCAGCTAACGAAAACAATGGAATGACCCCAAGAACTCTAAAAAGCCCAGTTTTAAACCGACCGTGTACCTAAATGTTTTAGTTTTCGATTGTATTTTTAGTAAACTAAACAGGTAAAATACTTCATATATTAATGAGTTCAAATGACAAGAGTACCATTTATTAACCGACTTAAAAAAAAAGGAGGAGGTTCTACAATCCACTGTTTTTTAAAGCTAGCTACTTAACCAATGGACCACCTATATCCATACGTAGACATTATGATAACCATGCAATTTTTATCTTGGATACATTATGTATGTATTTCTAATTTACTTTGTTTTGATAATTAAGAGCATAGTAGATAATATGTGATTTGTAATAAAAAAGACTGTGCAAAGTTGTTTGTGGCGCAATTCTTCTTGGCAGTGATGGTCTTTCCACAAGCAGTGGTAGTAGGTGTAAAAATATAATGATATGTGTAGGAGCCCTTTGTGGCGAACTTACAGATATTTGATACAGGAAAAGATTTAAGAGTAAGAATGGCGGAATGGAAGAAAATATTTACGCTAACAACCCGGTATAAGCTTAAGGGGACTGGCGAAAGTCAAGTTCCATGTTAACATAGCATACAATACAAAAGCTACAAGAATGTAACTTTTAACGAGCCTTCTTTACTCGAAAAATACAATGATAATACTGAAAGTCGCTTTACTAAATATGAAAAAAAAAAGTTAAAATTGGCTCAAATAACTGCAGATAATAAGATACCTAACGAAAGAGACTTATTCATTCTTGATAAGGTTTCACACATCATCATCATCATCATCTCAGTCGTAGGACGTCCACTGTTGGACATAGGCCTCCCCCATAGACCTCCAGTTGCTTCGTCCTCCAGTTGATCCGCGGCCTCCACTCGAGAACTTTTAGGCCCCAACGGCCATCTGCTCTCCGCACACACACATTCATACACACATCCACACATCCATTCGAAATTTAAAAAGCAATTTATAACTTTAAAAAAAAACGGCACAGGCCAAATGCTGCACTAGTAGTCCATTTACCGTAAAAGGCAAATACTTGCTCACTTTGTATTGGATAAATATAAATTGATAAAATGTCAGAGTACCTACCATATGGTTATTGCGCCCACGCCGATAAATAAGTGACCGTCACCTAATTCCCCGGCAATGTAATATGCATAAACAATCAGAGGTTGACCGTGAAAGGAAAATTATTAGTATAAAAAAAATAACGCTTTAAGTCCTAACTACCATTCTTATTATATTATTTATCGTAATTGTTCCATTCTTTTAACCGAATAACAGACGAAGGTATCATAAGGAAAAATTTAATCGTAATTTGTTATTAGGTGTTATTACTGGTGACAATTTGCTATTGTGTTTATATAGAGGCCAGTCGATAACTCCCTTCAAATATGTCAAATGTTTTTTCATCAACACAGAATTGAAGAACGTGAGTTGCAAATTGTTTCAAAATTCCTCCCAAATGCATTTTATTTCAAAGCAATGCTACCGAATTGATTTGTAGATTGTCGATGACCTCAATACAGACAATTACCTATCTGTCTAAATGGAGTTGAGTTCGTTACCACGACAGATTCGTTTATTTTATACAGCAGGTGTTATTTTACTTTATTATGTCGAAATATCATGCTAAGGGTTAATAAAAAAGCATACGTAATTTATATGTAAGCATACGCAGTTTATCTCTTTTTAATTTGATATGAGACCGTGCTACATTTTATCAGTCTAGTTACCTCCATTCCTTTTTAGTCAAAATTTAGTTGTAAGTAGGTACTATAGGCAAAATAATTAAAATAACGGTTTGTTTTCTAAGGAGGTTGGCTTACGTTCAATGCAGCTTGCGTGTCAAGGAGCGATTTGTTGGGTTAATTCTCTTTTAAAGAACACTTCCGCTGGTCGACGATGCCGGATCACCCCAAACCATATCAAATAGAATCAAAAAGAGAGGGCCAAAATAATAGCAGAATTTCTCAAAGATATCGTTTTTTCTACAGTAATTTTTGAAATACCTAGGGAAGTACTCACTAGTAGAAGATGGATTTTAATTTTTTATTATGTGGAATATATTTTAAGGCTTTCTTTATAAACCTTGTCACAAAAACTGATTGATCACCATCTAATTTTTGTTCCTTTTCCGAAATTTAAGCATTTATGTGTAAAAATTTACCTCCTTAACTCATCAATCACGTCGTATGTGGGTATTCATATTATAGCCAAGTACCATGAAACTAAATTTGGTGAGACTTTTTCATCTACAGAACTAGCAGATATCATAGAAGAGTATGTCTTGAAATTTTGCTTTCACATTCAGTACCTTCCTACCAAAATTTTGAACACATATTTTAACCTGAAACCAATTCAGATTCCCAAACCAACTGGCCTATTGATGAGTTTGTTTTTGTACGTCTAGTCTATATTTACAGATCGTTAACTAAGTATGTCGTTAACAACATTATCATGCTAAATACCTATTATTTTATCTTAATAATAAAAATGTTTATTGCTTTTATCACAAATCAAAATCATAGCAACGACGGACTAATATTCTAGTTACTAGGTACAACGTGTTTTGATTTTATCTAGAAAAAATTGATCGAATAGCACAATCGAAGATACAGCACGATAAGGCACTTATTGATCGAATTTTGTTGCCATGAGCTGTCTTTCATAGCTATCATTATTTAAATACGAGATATCAAGTATCACGAAAGTACGGCCAGAGGACACGTATCAACCACTATCGTGATTTTCCCAACTTCAATGTGATCGTAGCGTACACTGTGGCATGATTATCAAAATGATTGCTTCGATTCATTGGATATACCTTGACCCAGTAATAAGAGTAGGAATACGAATGATTTGGCGGCAATTTTTGTCAACAATACCTATACCTAAATGCAGCTGATGACACGTCAAAGATAACTTAGAAAAATCGGATATGTATCAAAACCTAATGACTACAATACAATCCAATAACTCTTTACTGCACACCATCGCATAGTAAGCAAGCAGTAGGTACAGAAAACAGGTATATACATAGAGATTTTCTAAGGTAAGCAATAGGCGGTCTTATCACTTCAGAGCGATCTCTCCCAGGCAATCTTTACAATGGATATAAGTAATGAATAAATTTTAGCAGGTGGTGCATTTTACCTGTCTGGTAAAATGGTCTGTGGTGGTCTAATTTCAGTGCCTCCAGTGAAAAGGGGGATAAGACGAGTTATGCCCTTATGCTTTTATTACACCATTGGATTCAGCGTGTTTGGTTACATATGGTGACAAAAGGACATATTTCTAGCTATCCTCTCACTTAGTTTTTTCGATTACGCTATGGGCATAACTCACCGTTTCTAAAGGCATATTTCTACTTATCTGCAATTTTTTATAAGTCTAAAGGTACAAGTGCTTTTAACTCGAAAAAACATACATCCTAAAGACACATCTGCAGTTATTTTTTTTTACAAAAAGACAACTTGTGTTGTTCCTTAACAATTTGGACATAAATATGGTACATAAAGGCATAACTCGGGTAGAATAAGTATTGTTGTAACCATAGAACAGTCGTACTTAAGGGAATAAGTCGTCTTATGTTTAAGGTATCACAGTGTTAACTAACACAATTCATGTTATGCCATTATGGTTTTGAGACTAAGAGCATAACTCAAAAAAAACTTAAAAAATATATGTATAGAATAACTAAATTTAAAGGCAATACCCACTAAACGAAAGCTGTAACCTATACCTAAAGCTTGAAATCATAAAAAATATCTAAAGACCTAAAAAACGACGAAAGGAAGGTTTTTGCCTCTACTGAAAAGTAGCGATTTTGAGTTATTCCCTTTTTCACTGGAGACACTGATTTTTTCACGATGTATTTTTTGTAGGTATAATAAATGTGTTTGAAAGGGTCTTGTGGGGTCGACAATGTCCGCAACTACGCTGGTGTGCTATGCTATATTAAAGCTGCGGTGATTTGGGTATGACGGCAGGAATCGCAAATCTGTTCTGTCTGAATAACGTGCTAGCTAACAAAAAAAAAACTGTCTCTTCATTAGCTTTGAAAGCTCTTTGAAGGTGTTAACTATGTCGTAGATAATGATGACTGTGCTCGTAGTTTATGTTAAGAGTTTCTCATAGCTGATCATGGGAATAGTAAATATAACTAGTAGGTACCTACCCACGACCGGATTCATTGCTCGTCATAATTAAGCCTCGGTGACCAAACTCGTCACACTTGTTTACTATGTCAATACTCAAATGCTATCTTTATGCTTAATTAAACTGAAGATTGTATTATGTTGCATCATATCAACTGTTTTCACATCGGACGGAGACAAGAAGGCAAATAAGTCGGAAACTTACATCAACTTAATGTAGCATGTGATAAAGACCGAAATTATTTAAGAGGTTATTTTTTAAATAGATACTGACTAATAATTTAGTACCCAATTGAGATATTGAGAACTTCGTCCGTCGTGAGGCCTCAACTTATGAATCTACAGTGTGTGGCCCAGACCCAGGGATAATATTAACAACAGAGACTCTATAAGTCACCGGTAAATGGATCATCATGGTTCCACTAAATTAAAATCAAAACCTGGAAATGGATTTTATTTCTGCCATAGCCATTCATTTTTTACATCTGAATGTTATAAGGATATTTCTTTTTTTTTGTCATCGTCGAATCTCTCAACGCAGTTCTTTCATTATGTGTGTCACGTTCAAGGTGGCAACAACGGCGGATTGATTTGATCACGAACCTATGGATTCTAATTGAAATCCTAAAATACAATGAATGATTCCGTAGAATCAATTAAGGTTTCTCCTTTCTTTCCTTAATGGAAATTCAAGGAAAGTGGGGGACGACGGCGAGAGCCTTTTGTCTGCATAAAATGGTGCAAGGCTTTGTGTCAGAGCCACGTGTCGTCACCATCGTCGCAACAAGCAAAAATATGCCACAGTGATAAAGCTTCATACAATCACGCTGTAATAAGTTTAGTTACTATATTCTATAGTAACAATATTCTTTGTTACCATTTACTTTGTTTACTAAGTTCCTAGGGTTCACACATTTGACACTTGTCTGTTGACGATTGAATTCGTTGATGTTTGTTATCTTTTAAATGAACCAATTAGTTAAGGTTGATTGGTTGATTTTACTGTCATTTTTAGGGTACCGTAGCCAAAATGGCAAAAACAGAACCCTTATAGGTTCGCTATGTCTGTTTGTTTGTCTGTCTGTCAGTCCGCGGCTTTGCTCAGAGACTATATCAATGATAGAAAACTGTAATTTTGCACGAATATATATGTAAACTACGCCTTACAAAATTGTAAAATTAAAAATATAAAAAAAAAATTTTTTAGAGTACCTCTCATTGACGTAAAGTGGGGGTAATTTTTTTTTCTCATCCAACCTTGTACTGTCCCCGACATCGCATTTATCTGCGGCATGGTGCCCCGGAACACGTCTTTCGGCCAGAAGGCAGCACCGCCATCAGCAGCCGCGTATGTATGTATGTGTGTAAACTCTTTATTGTACAAAAGAAAAGAAACAAAAACAATTGACAAACTTTGAGATACTTTTACAAGGGCGGACTTATCCCTTTAAGGGATCTCTACCAGTCAACCTTTGAGTAGATGAGAGGAGTACCCGTTAGGATCCGACAAAGAGTGAGTTTAAGAGTCAAAATAGTGGAAGCTACTATACATACACTATTTTAAACAATATAATACATAAACGATATATAAATAAATCAATAAGCTACTATATATATATATATAATCATAATACATATTACACATGCGAACATAAAACAAACAAAGGAATGTCCTCAATGTTTATGTTTAATTAGCATGTGTGGCTTGACTGTAAGCGTTAATTATGAGATTAAATAAATAAATAATAATAATAAATAACTAATGTTTAAGGAGAATATGTAAGCCACATCCTTCTCAAGCCCTCCCTGAAAGATCCTACGTATTATATATCTTTGAAATACTTAACTAACTTTTATGCAATATAATAGGTATGTAATAGGTAGGTTGATTCTACTATAATAGACTACGATATGGTCACAACGCGCGTTATGTGAAGCTTTATCTCTGCAAGGTTTTGACTAATGTACCTATTGTTACCGTATTGGCATTCCGTTAACGAACAGCTACATCGAATGCCCATCACGTTAACCTAGTTTGTAATTGTTTCAATGAGCCATGATAATATTCACTTCTTGTTGGGTTGAACTAATTTTTTTCTAGTTATAGTTTAGTTATTAATTTGTTTATTTTACTTTTAGTAATAATTTTAAATTAGTCTAATTTTAATTACTTACAATGAAATTCCTTATTTGTTTATAATATTACTACTTGGACAAGAAATTATATCACTACCTATCCGTTATTAACGCGTTGTTAGTGATAATGTTAGATATTATTTAATTGAGTTCAAATGGGCAGCCTCTATCTATGTCTATGTCTAATGAGCGTTACTTATTGTTTAGTTTTTAGTTTTGTGGTAAAACGCGATTAGGTATATTATTATAAAGATTAGTTGTAAGTTAGTTATAAATATCGTGTACTTACCTATTATAAATGCCTGAAAATAATTATAATGGCAAGAATATTCCTTATTGCACAGCATTGCAGATTGCAGAGTACAAAGGCATGTCAGGTCAGACAATAGGCGCTCTTATCGCTTAAAAGCGATCAATTCCAGAAAACCACTAGTAGGTATAAAAAACTAATATAATTACGTTACAGTAGGTGGCGAAAACACAGATAGGAGAAACGATTAACATAAAATACAACACATACAAATAAAAAATAACAAGAACTTAGATAATAGACGTGTATACTTCTTACCTATAGAATATATCTGCAAAAATGAGATATAGGCCACATCATGTGATAATTTTATAAGAGATATTTTCTTTGTTTCCAGCGGATGGCATGACCTACTCCTTTGGCGTTTTCTACTCGGAGTTCCTGGATTACTTTCAAGAGGGCAACGGTAAGACGGCGTGGATCGTCTCCATACTCGTCGGGGTCACCCTCAGCTCAGGTCAGGTTAATTCAATTTATGTTATGTTGTAGAAGTGATGTTAGACGGCATAACGTGGAAAGTAAATGAACTAACTATTGCTATCGTATGAATGCTTTTAAAAGAATAGTCTCTGTTAAATAGATTTACCGCAGGTACGTAAAATTTTATCAAAAAAAAATTAACTGCTGTACTAACATACATAGGTACTTCAAAATCTCCATCACAACACACAATAAAAAGTTTGAGTTTGTTACAAAATATAAATGTTTTTGTTCTTTGTCTGAGGTAGGTAGAGTGATTTGTTCTTTAGTAAGTACGTAAAGGCACCAATAGGTACCATCAGCCAAATAAGTGATCTATGAATTTTTAAACAAGATCGTATCAAATGAATATGTCGCTAAAGTCGAACTTTCAAGTTGACAGACACGTTTATTGGCACATTTTTTATGACATGCAAATAATTATCAACTTTAGGGTGGTAGACCACATATTTGGCTGATGGTTCGTCAAAAGTCTAACGTACCATCAATTTTAACAACTTCAAGTTTTGTCTATTCATAATCATCATCAGCCAGAAGACGTCCATTGCTGACCAAAGGCCAGCCAGTTAGATAGAACGTCACAATGAAAGACAACTCGTCAGAGTACCTAGTTTATCTATTATGCTATTGGAAATATTTGAGATTTGAATACAGATTTTTTTGCATAAAATATTCAATAGACACGACTCATAAAATTTTCGTAATTAAGTATGAGGTTTCGTTTTCGTTAATTATGAGGAATTGAAAATATTTCGTTTTCGTGTGAACTAAATTCTTACCTATTACCTATTTTAGTATTTCTAGAGTTCCATGAACATAAAAGTTTGTAAAAGTTAATTTAGTAGAAAGTTCGAGCTTCTGAAGGTACATCTACATCGGAGCCCTCTGGACTTTTCACTAATGGAAAGCTTCTTTTCAAAGACAGTAGGTACTTACCTACCCACTCATCCAATCACACTTAGGAACTTGATAGTGATAAGTTTTTTTTTTAAATGACGGTTCCTTTAGTGAACAGATGTTGCTGAATATTATTTTATAGGTTTAATTCTATTTATTAGGTACATACGTTACAACAGGCCGTTAAGTACCGCCCTAATATTTTTTTCCACATTATTGGTGAAATACTTACCACGACTAAATTCTCTCTCTAAAAGTAATTTCAAATTACTCACCTAAACTTTCACAAAATCCGTTAAGTACACGATCCATGTCAAATAAGTTGTCACCTACCGTTTCCAGGTCCGATATCGAGCTCGTTCGTGAACCGTTGGGGCTGCCAAGCTGTGACTGTGGCGGGCGCGCTGCTGGCGGCGGCTTGTGTGACGGCCTCCGCCTTCGCCGGCAACGTGCTCACGCTCATCTTCACCATCGGCATCGGCACCGGCTTTGGCTGCGGCCTCATCTACCTGCCGGCCATCGTCAGTGTCACAGTTTGGTTCGAACGTTACCGGAGTCTTGCCACAGGTACCTTCCCTTTTTTCGTCTATCTCCGATCCACTGAGTTTGAATATTTAAGTCCAAATAACCGACTAATTTTTATATATTAATTATTATATATATCTTAAGAAAGTACTGTTCATGGTAACGATGTTACAATGTGAATAACTAACGTGGTCGTAAGAAGTAATTAGCTGCACCAGTATGGTCGTTTCTTGAAGTTATATATTTACGTGTGCAGAGCGCCTAGTGATCTCAAAATATGCTGACTATACAATATTCAACGTTATTATTCGTCTTTTCCAGGTATAGCAGTATGTGGATCAGGCCTAGGAACATTTATTTTTGCACCAATAACAAAAGGCTTGATAAATACTTATGGCTGGCGCGGCGCCATGGCGATTATCGGTGCCCTAATATTGAACTGCGTGCCACTAGGACTTATGTTCCGACCAGTACCTGAAGTGCCAAGAACACCAGTTAGCGAACCTATGCTTCCGAAACAAAAGAAGTCACCATTAAAAAGATCCCAGAGTACTGAGCACGTAGCGCGTGGAAACGGAAATGTTGAAGACAGTGACGTCGCTCGACTAACTTTGTCACAACCAGCTCTCAACAAGCCCCATGAACAGAGGCAGCAGTCACACTCTCGGCACGGCAGTGGCATTATGCAAAGACCAGATGTACTTTACCAAGGAAGCATGACCAGTCTATCCAAGTTTCGCGCTCCATCCCCGGAAAGAATACAAATCAGTACTAGAGTTGATGAGGAAGAAATTGAAGATAAATGTGGGTGGTGCAGTTGGTGCTCCACAGAATCAAAGGCAGCGCTATCGCAAATGCTCGATCTGTCTCTGCTTGTCGATCCCATATTTATATTGTTTTCACTGTCAAACTTTTTGACTAGCATAGGATTTTATATCCCTTATGTTTATACAGTTCGGCTGAGTGAACAGCTTGGCGTAGAGAACTCTGAATATTTAATAGCCATAATTGGTGCATCCAACTTGATCGGGAGAATAGTCCTGGGCTTCATCAGCGACAAGCCATGGGTAAACCGATTATGGGCGTACAACATATGTCTTACCGTTGCTGGAATTGGTAAGTAGGATTATTTTCACAAAAATACTTTTTAATATTATTAACGTTTAATGCAAACATCTAAAATGTTACGTCATAATTACAGGAACGGCCATGGCAATCGCGTGTACGGAGTTTTGGGGGCTAGCAATGTATGCTACTACGTTCGGTTTCACTATTGGAGCGTACGTAGGATTGACGTCGGTGGTGCTAGTAGATCTTCTCGGCCTTGAAAAGCTAACAAACGCCTTTGGATTACTGCTGTTGTTTCAAGGGATCGCTTCACTTATCGGACCACCTTTAGCAGGTAAATCCATCAAATACGTGATTCTAACTGCCTACCTAACTGTATGATGTTGCCTTCTTGTTTACGTAATATATTGTATTGTAAAACTCTTTATTGTACATAAAAACACATGAAAATAACAGAACACAGGATAATAAGATGTACAAAGTCGAACTTATCCCTTAAAGTATCTTCAAGTTAACCTTAGGTAATATAGATATATATTAAGCTATGGCTATCAAATACAAACTTACATGTATAAAAGTAAAAGTATCCCAAGCGGAAGCCTTATTACCCCTTTAATCATACGTAAATATGCCTGTTAGTCTTACATTCACCTAACATTTGCCTGTTTTTATCTCTAATCCAAATCCAAATCCAAACTTTGTCTCGTACTAACTTTAACATTCTCCACTTGTACCTAAAGTCACGATCGTTAATTTGGGACCCACTTAAGATCATATATCTGTCATTTTGTATGACAATTTAATGGACTTTTTCACGAAATGGATCCCAAATTAACGATCGTGACCGTACCCTGCCTGACAGGATCTGTTTCGTCTTTATGTCATTGTTAGTGAACGTTTTTCGGCTGATATGATAAAGTTGCCGACCGTATTCCAGGATGGCTGTTTGACGAGCTGAATTCGTATGCGCCCGGGTACTACATGGCGGGCGGGGCTATTTCCCTCAGCGGGCTCATCCTATTCCTGATCCCAATGTTGGAGCGGCGGCGCGGACGCGCGCAGTGGGACCGCGAGATGCCCCTGGATCACATGTAGCAGGAGACCCTCGTGGGGTGCCGTGAGCACCCCACCATCGTCCTCCACAGCCCCTCAACGCCTTCTACCACTCACTCCACGGACTCCTACAGCGACAGGGTATATTCGACTACAATAATAGAAGAAAGTAATACTTTTTATACTAACGAAACTAGCTAAGGACTTGTAAATAACGCTTATCTTAAATCGACGGATGAATGTGATAAAAGTTTTGATGATCGAACCGTCAAACTCATTCCAAAGATAGAATATTAAAGTGTATGAAGAAGATATTTAAAAATGTGAGTAGTGTTAGAAGAAACGGTGCAATAATACTTTATTTTATTCTTAATCAATCGTTGTAAATAAAACAAGTGAAGTGCCGATACTGTTATATTTGCGTTTGGCCATAAACTGTAACAAATTATGAAGTTGATTTGTGTTTAGTTGTCGACTATGTTATAAATAATATTATGGAACGTGAAACGTACATTTATAAACTTAACGATAAGATAAGTAGCAAATAACGCAAGTAAGTATTGAAACGAATGCGTGGTTTACTTCATTAATGGCCTTATTGTGGACCAATCGAGGTTAGATTGTATGGTGAGGTCCAACATGTATACCTACCTACCACAAATAACTGGCAATCTGTCTACGATGCCTGTTGTGATTATAGAAGTCTGCTAAATAGTACATCATTTTGTTATCAGTTGTTAGAAACCACTACGACACTTTAAGTTACTTACAAGTGATAATCTTCCAAGTTGTGTTCAGTAGTGTAGGATATCTTTTAAAGTTAACAATTTCGCTTCATCCTATTCGCTTTAATGTGAATATGTTATCGTTAAAATGCGCGGAGCGTTTAATGTGCGTATTGCCCAATTATATTTTGTTTTTTTTTTTATCATCAAAATGTAACTTATTACGTCACGGTGTAGGTCGGCGGTCGGAGGATCTGGTGTGGTGGTTTAGGGTTATCAATAAATTACAATTACGTCTCACTTTTAGGGGAGTGGGTAGTTTCGCAATTTCATAATTATAAGTGTGACGAGGAGGGGGGAGGTGCTAGTGTGGGGAAATTTGTGAATGGTCTCTTTGTGCTACAAGAACACAATGACGGCAATTGGCATATTAATAAAAAAGTTGGACAAAGGAGGAGTCAAAACATTATCGAAATTGGTGTGACGTTATTTATAGATGGCCCTAAAACCAAAGGACAACAAGGGATCATATCCTAGCAAGCGTACCCAAAAACTGATTCACTAATATGTTGCATAAAATCAAATCTCATAATTTCGTTTCTCATAACAACCTTAAGCAGAAACAGTATTTCTCATAATTTTGTAAAGCAGAATATCAACAACACATAATGTCGATGAGAATAATATTTATATGTTCGAATAGTTGCTACGCAGAAAGACATAAGTATCTCATAATATTACTTTGCATAAGGATGGTAAAAAGCAGAATAAAATTTTATTAAACATTCCTTGCAGTTAAAGTAATTGTAGTTCTTCACTAGCTCGGCTCGGGCGCTGTTGTGGTCGCAGTTCTAACCTAACACAACCTACTATGTTCTGTTCTGACGTTTTGCCTGCTGTTGTTACAGCACGCTTACTTTGCTGGTCTTTACTTTAATCTTAACCCATTCTTATGGTAGATGTTAGTTCAACAATGTTAAAGTCAACGCTATTTAAAATTCCGTCAAACTAGTATTTTGCTTTGCCATTATGCCATATAGGTACTTATACTAAGATAAGATACTAATGTTCTGCTTTTTAATATTCGGCGATAAGAGTGTTCTGCTATTCAATATTCTGAAAAATGACTATTATTTGAACTGATAATTATGCAAAGTTATGATTACAAAAGCATCATTCGGCTAAAAAAAACTATGAGATACCCGTTATGCGAAGTGTATTTCCGAGAAACGATATGCAATATAAAGGTAATCCCCAAAAACTATTACGTTTATAAAATATAAACATAAATGCAGATATACCTAAATGTGCAAGACCTATATTTTTGACAGATACAATCTTTGATGAATTATACCTGTAGATTCACAATCGCGCGCCCAAATATGTCCGAGCCAAATGAGCGCCAGTTTGAATCACTGGCCTAAAATCACTGGTTCAGATCACCGGGATAGGTTAGGTCGATAGGTTGGTCGATAGGTCGATCGGTAGGTCGATAGTAGGTAGATAGGTTGGTAGAATGCTCGCCTCTGCCACTTTGGTAAAACTGGCCTTCTTTTTTCTCAGTACGTTGTTGTCAAGTGTCAAGCGTTGTGGAGTTTTGCCGCTAGCGAAATTCGCCCGTAATAGAGTAAAGACTAGGTTCAAATTTCGTCTTGTATTATTTTAATTATTTTTTGTGAGATGATTTTATTTGTCACGCAAACAAATCAATAGTTCTGACATTCTTTGAAGGGGATTTTGTTCGGCAATGTGCGTCCTGGTTTAAATGTCATTGGATACAATAATAAAATACTAAAATTCTTTATTGCACACTACGTATTAATGTGAGTTAATAAAATTATCTTGGTTTAATTGTTCATATTATAGTTATTTTGATTAAATATTATTAGATACTTAATAATTAATCAAGAATGCAGGTTTTGCCTTTGACTAAGATATTACCCAACCCAAAGCGGCCATTCTTTTGAAATATTTCGGTGCAACCTTTCAATTAAAAATGACACTAGCCGGACAAAACGTGAAAAGGCGGACCGCCGAGTCCCTGCAGATGATGATGGTCAAAAACTGGCGCGTGGCAACAGTGGGCAGCGACCGTTTCCCGGGCGATGTGAGACAGATTTTTGATTTACTGTCGCTACTACTGTGGACTATTTTCCATTTGTACCTACATTTGTTTTATTAAGTAATAATAATAATGCACTTCATCACATTAGTCAGACCAGGTACTTTGCACATAATACGTTTTTCACATATTAGCGGTAACATACCTACTTACTTATTATTATGAAAAATATATAAAACTTGTTGAATGTAAATACTGTATTTGACTGAAACACTTAGACTATAACATTATATCGTTTACAATGAACAGTGCTGATATTCTTCGTACAAATATTGTGTCTGTAAGTATATTGTTAAAAATAATAATCGTATTCAATACGATTAGCCTGTACAACTCTAATGTACGTATCATAAATATATATATACGGGAATTTCAAATGGTTTCTTTATTCTGTCTTGTTCTTTGTATGTCCTAGGAATGTCCCAAGTCGCAGCTGAAGTGTTGCGCGTCGGATGTTGGAGTCGAGCAAGAACAAGGCTAATACGGTCGGGGTTAATGAGGCCTGAGAAAAAAAAAAGTTGGATAAATATCAGGATAAGTCAGGTTCACAATATGGTTGAATGTAGAGGAAGCGAGAGTTGTATGCCAGAATCGTAGCAAGTGGAAGGATGTAGTCTCTGCCTACCCCGTTGGGAAAGAGGCGTGATTTTATGTATGTATGTACAAATATGGGGATGCGACTAATACGGCCAAGACGCATCATCGCACTAAGAGCACAATACGCCGAGCCCACAGTGTGCAAGCCACTTAGTAGTCAAGTACTATAAAATCATTTTGAGTACATTGTATTTATTTCGACAGTACGAAATAGAAAATCAGCCGGCAGAAATACAAAATTAAATAACGAATATCTACAGAAAGATAAAAAATCCGGCTGCATCAAAAGATCCATTCAAATCCTATTAAATAATCAATCGTTGACAATAGATACCGAACGTACTTATTATAATTTAGGAAATGTTATTAGATAGTTACTTGTAGCATGATCGCAATGGAAGCTACTAATTCTGCGGTTGAATTGAATTAAATTGAATTGACTTTCGCCATCAAGTGAATTATGTAATTGGTAGCAGATAATGGGAACCACTAAAGTACAATCCCTGCCCGAAATACCTTGGAGTGACACTAGATAGGACTCTGACGTACAAGGAGCACCTCCAAAAGGTATCCCTAAAGGTTGCCTCACGGAACAACATCCTCCATAAACTCTGTGGCACTACCTGGGGTGCCTCCGCTGATTGCCTGCGTTCGTCGGCTACAGCGCTCGTCTTCTCAGCAGCCGAATACTGTGCTCCGGTGTGGCTTGAGAGTGCACACATACAAAAAGTCGACACTAAATTGAATGAGGCAATGCGATGTGTCTCAGGCACAATCAAGTCCACTCCCCTCCACTGGCTCCCAGTTCTCAGCCATATTGCTCCGCCACATCTCCGCAGAATGCAAGCGCTGAAAAGAGAAGTGGAAAAGATACAGGCCTGCCGGTCTCTGCCTGTTCACCAGCCTTTCTGTCACCCTCTACCCCAACGGCTTAAATCTCGGCACCCTGCTTGTGTAACAGCCCAAAACCTAGGGGATTTTGACATCAGACAGAGGTGGAAGGACGAGTGGAATGTACAAACTACTGGAACTCCCCTGCAAACTATAGACCCCACGGTTAAACCGGATGGTTTCAGTCTACCACGCAAGCTCTGGTGCCGCTTAAACAGACTGAGAACAGGACACGGACGCTGTCACTACTTTCGACACAAGTGGGGTTGGCGGACTCGGCCCTCTGCGAATGCGGCGAGGAGGCTCAAACTATGGAGCACATTGTGCAGCGCTGCCCTCTACACTCATACTCGGGCTCCCCTGGAGATCTATACAACCTGACACCTGACGCAATCTCGTGGCTTGGGACCCTGAATGTGGATTTATAGCTAGTTTGTAATTTCTCTCTTTACTGTTAATGTTTAATGTTTTTACGCCATACGATTAAATAAATATGGGATCCGTAACAAGAAAGATTGCGGTAGAATATTTTGTAGGTAGTAGTAAAATAAAGACAAAACCTACCCAATGCAGCACAAGTGCCCACTGAACGTAGTCTTCTGTAGGTAGAACAAACACTCCTGAGCCGTAAATGAGCTGCATCAGCACCACCCATCCTCTGATCGTGGCTATTGGAGTCCAGCAGACCAGGCATATACAAGTCATTACTATGGCATCCTGGAACATGAGGTTAATTTTGGTATGAATAACCCAGAGAAGTTAATTGGGATTATTATTGTATTGACCTGTTTTCACTGATTTAAATTTTATTCCGTAGTTATTTTCGTTTTATTACATACATTTGTTATTCTTATCTTTAGCTAGCTGTACGTTAATGCTTAAGATTTTTGAGAAACTTTCTTTTAGCTAGAACTTTACTAGGTGATCGTTCTTTCAAATTTACTTCAGTGGTGAATATGGTTTAGACCAGTGACGATAGTAACATATAAAATAATTGGTTTAGACACGACTTAATTTCATATCACCAGCTTTTTAAGAGTTAAATATTACCTAAATGTTAATGATAAATACCTGGGTAATCTTACGTTGCAATTGATTATTTGGAGAATCATTATATGCTTTTTCAAATGCCTTGCAGCCGATTAGCATGTAGATCCTGAAATGGAAAAAATAATATTTTAGAATATCTAGGTGTGAAAATGTTCCCTTTCTAAGAGTAGGTTACTTTATTTAATCTAGTTTACTGCGTTTTTACTTTTGACGCAGCTGAAACCGATTAGGTGGGTTGGTTCAAGTATACTTATTCTTCATTACAGTCCTAATTGGTGCCTACATACCTAAAAGGAATTCAATTTGTGAAGCACACATAGTCAAACCGTGATAGCGAAGACACGTAAACTTATCTTGCTCTAGCTAGACAACTACTTACATCACACCTACAGGCTTCACGCTCCTCAAGAAGAAAATCATAGCAACGATATATTTCCGCCACCCGTCAGGAAGAACCATGTCCATGGTGCAGGAGGAGCAGGTGAAGTCGGGCCCGTACCCGCCCACGCCCAGCGCCGGCGCCAGTGCGTACGCGCAGGAAAACATCACGCATAGCCAACGGAACATCACGTAGTGCTTCTTTGGCATGATCCAATCTTGGAAAAAAATATGATTTATTTGAAAAATATATAAAGACTATTCTTACTTCTCACATCAGAAAAATATACATACCTATAACTACCAAATTTTTACATACTTCGACATACTTATAGAATAAAAAAATATTCGAAACCGATATCTAAAAAATGACTAATACCGACTGATATTAAGTAAAATATTAGGATAATTGGAAATCCATTAATTTCGCTTTGTTATCTCAATTTAATATTAAGTAATTTAGTATTAGTCATATCTCACGTAGATAGCAAATCAAAGTACCTAAGAGCACGTGCCGTTTAATTATAGATTAATTTACTGATAGCATTATAATAAATCAACATTGAGTGTAACTAATGCTTGTGTTTGAAACAAAAGGTCAGTACGGTTGCGGTATGGGAACACTGACAGACATCCGCACGCGCGCCCGCATTCTAGCTCTTCTGGCTGATTGGCTAACCAATATCCAATATGGACTTTTTTTACTATAATTAGACATGGCGTTTGACTACAGTTACATCTCCTAGCATATGCAGCCCAAGATGGAACATAAATGTTAAAATCAGACAGTATCTATACCAGGTGGACCCTGTAACAGGAGCAAAAAATTAAAACATAAGTTCTGCTACTCAAATGGAACTACTTTAGTTCTGCAACTTTGAAAAATTAAGTAATTTTATCATTATAATTATTCCAAACAATAGTTATTTGTGCAACAAGAGAGCAAAATTGTTTTTTGCTGCGAGTGTTGATTTTGAATCCCGAGTAAATGAAGGATTCTATAATTGAATCAAGAGCGTTGCGAGTGATTCTAGGTTAGAATCCTGAGCGCAGCAAAAAAAACTTTGATCTCGTGTGACACGTACAATTCTTCACCTCAGTAGCGAGAACATAATTTAAATAAGGTTTCAGTGGTTGCATTTTAGTATAAAATTAGAAAAACGGCCATAACTCCAAACCAGGAAAAATCGCGAAACATACATGGGGGTGATTCGGGTGAACCTTAAGATCCTCTACCTCTAGACTTTCGCTTGATACTTATTCCCTGGGACACCCCTAATGTGCACAATTATTTTTTAGAGATTTCGGTCTGCAATAAGAAAACAACTTGACATTTTCAACGTTAATTTACCAAGTCAATTTCTGTCACAAAAACTACTATACGTATATAATATAGCGTTTTCAAAGCAACATTACCAAATAATTACATTTTAATACATAATATAATGTTCTTAATAGCCCGAATGAATTTAGCAGACATGGGTCTATATTGGAATCCATAATATCTATTGTCCTATTTTCAAAATCCATAACAACTTTTGTCATAATGATCTTTTGCCATAATAATGTTTGCCATAATGTAAATGCCATAATATTTTTAGTCCTAATATTGAATATCCTAATGCTTATTTTCACTAATTTCAAAATACATAACAACTTTTGGAATAATGATATTTTGCCATAATAACATTTGCCATAATGTAAATGTCATAATATTTTTTGTCCTTATATTGAGTCGCAATTCTAACCTAACCTACTTTTCTGGCTGCTGTTCGTTTCTGTAGTGGTCGCAGTTCTAACCTAACCTAACCTAACCTACTTTTCAGGCTGCGGTTCGTTTTTGTAGGGGTCGCAGTTCTAACCTAACCTAACCTACTTTTATGGTTACGGTTCGTTTCTGTAGGTGTCGTAGTCCTAACCTAACCTTACCACAGAATAACCAATAGTACTACCGTACAGAAGGGACTCTCTCGAACAGTTTTAGATTTTTTTGATTATTTTGTTTCAAAACTGAATTTATTTTTAAAAAACATTTTGCGAACATAGTATGCGTAATTCGGAAAATTTTCAAATGTCACAGAACTCATCATAGGTGAAAAATACAATAAGCGGCAACCCTTTGCCGCGAACCCCACGGTGAGGTCGCCGGCTGAACGTACCTAAACTGCGGAGTGTCCAACCCCTGACCTTACTTACTTTTCTGGTACTTCTTCGATACTGTTGGGTTCTTAGTTTTAACCTAATCTACTTTTCTGGTTCGCTAGTAGCTGTTTGCCAACAAGTGCTCTGTTATGGCACTTAATATTATGGATTTTAATATTATTACTCGTGAGTTTTATGTCTTACTATATTAGTACAAAACATATTAGGGATTTAGAGTATTAGGACATGTGATATTATGGCTTATGATTATTAGGACATAAGATCATTATGGCAAATAATCATTATGGCAAAAATATGATATGTCAAAAGTGTTTATGGCGAAAGTGTTATGACATTTGAGTTTAGGACAAACGATATTATGGATCACGAAGGAGACCCAGCAGACATTCTACTTCAGAACGGTCTTAAATAAAAAATCACGACTATAAGGTAAACGTACGAGTACGTTAAATGTTATGCATTCAAAAATGGTAAGGTAAACGTTCTCATATATGTCACTGTCCTAATTACTAATAGTTATAGTACTATCAATAGGTAACAAAGAGTGTTAATTACGTTAGCATGTAGAGTACTTGTATGTTTATCTGTTAATAAGTACCTACAATTCAGTTGCTGTCACTAACCGTAAGTATTATACTTGGCTACGACGAATCTCTCGATGCAGACATGCGTAAGACACTCCACCTCGTGAACTGCCATGAAAGTTTCGAAGAATGCAAAAACTTTACAAAAAGACACACCCGGCCAGCTAAAAAGAAAGGGGAAAGTATTTTAAAAACCTAAACGTCATATATAATAACACGAATATAAAATCACTAGGTATTGAAATAATCTTTTTAGGAGGTAACATAATAAATAATTTAGTATGGTATATAGTCGTTGAACTGTTTTGTACACAATTAGATAGCTACTGAAAAAGAAGTAAA
Organism: Choristoneura rosaceana; assembly: GCA_037349165.1. Taxonomy (NCBI): domain Eukaryota; kingdom Metazoa; phylum Arthropoda; class Insecta; order Lepidoptera; family Tortricidae; genus Choristoneura; species Choristoneura rosaceana. The sequence continues at coordinate 6,128,341 of JAZBNJ010000009.1, forward strand.
ATGTCTTTGAAAATTAAAACTTACAGTTCATTTTTTCTGTCGTAATGGCTGACTGCAATAGAAGCAGCTCTTCGAATCCACGCCGATATCAAAAAACATCCAATGTTATTATAGCTCCAATTTTCCTTTAAATTCGTAGAAAAGTAAGCCAATATAAACCAAAAAGACAGCACAGTCGACAAACCTCCTGAAATGTAAAAAAAATCGTCAGCCTCAGGGGGGCTGCTACGAAATTCAAAAATTGAATTTGGTATCGTACAGTCCCTCTCACTCTCGTATTAAATCATATTAGCGTCAACAGGACGGCAAGATACTAAATATAGTACAGGGCCAGATTGTTATGGCAGATAACTGATAGAGTACTTATTTATTGATTTATCAAACTGAAATCGACCAATGTTCACCTTTATTATTGACAATTTGTTTACATTAATATAAAAAAAAACCTACCTGTTACATCGATAAGTGTGTCTAAATTTTCCTTTCCACGGTCATCAAATAAAGTCCAAGGGCAGGACGCGTTCATTTCTACCAAGTCCTTACCGGGAATGGGATGCGTGCTCAATTATTCTACGTCGAGAATCGTAAACAGAGGGGACTGAAGCAGTTTTCAATACGACTGCGCAGTAGGTAGCTACGACGTAGTCTTGTGGCTAGTGCAGCCAGGAAAAGGAGACGGATCAAGTTGCAGGCACGCACCGGGGCACGATCTTTGCTCCGCTCTGCTTACTGTATTGTTATTAACTAGTTTGTAGAACAATACATGAAGTACCGAGCTTTTACACGTATAATTTTTAAAACGAAGGTGTCGTTTTGAAAGCACTAAAATATTTTATTATTTACTAGACAAAAAAACTGCGCAGTACTCTGTCAAGTGGCTGATTTAATAGCAATTTGATTTCAAAATATTTCACTAAATACGTATTAAATACATATAATATAGTAAGATACGATATCAGTAACCGAACGGTTGTAAGAAGCCAGACTTCACATTCTTCTCAAACTACCTTCAGAATTGTTCACATTTTCCCACATAGTTGTTGATCAAAATTTCACCCTCAAACTTTTTCAAGGATTCGATTTGTAGCATTCGAACATGGCGGATGTAAACGATGTCTAATTTTGGTATTTCTGCTTCTTTGGCTAGTTGAAGTATAATTTTGATAGTGTTTTATGCGGCGATTAACCTTAACAGTGAACAGTGATCACAAAATTCGATATTGCTCTCGTGTCTGTCATTTTTTAATGCGCAAGTTGTCTCCGCGTGTTTTTTGAAATTTTGCTATCAAGTTGCAAAAACTGCAATCACCGTACTACGTGAAGAAGAATATATTTATCTTTATTTAACTGACATTAGCCCAAGCCTTAAAGGCCGCCATTGAGGAGAATAATAATAATAATAACTTTTTCAAGACAGTTTCAAAATCTGACACTTTAGAGTTGTATTTACTCATCAATAGTTTTACGTTATATATAGATGTAAGTAGTGTAAAAAGTAATAAATTACCGCCATGTCGTTAGTATTTTAAATTCAGTGAGAAAAAATACATTCCGAGGTTTATTGATTCTTTACTTCGAAACATGAGACAACAACTGAGCGGAATCATTAGAAATAGGGATTTACAGAACATGGGAATATTTCACCACTTAAAGCGTAAATGTTCACGATCCAAAGTTTTAAAGTCACGGTTTCTTTCAAATCGGTTCTCACTCCCCTCGTAGCCGAACACGAAATTCACTGCTACATCTTTTCTCGGCCAATTGAAGACCGCTTTACGTCTTTTCCAAATTTTCTTCCCTCTATGTAGACGATGTGGTTGGTACTTAAGCCTGGAAGCGTTTGGCGCGGTCGGGGCGCAGCAGCGCGTAATGTTTACGCATGCGGCCTAGCAGAGCCGCGCGCAGCCGCTCGTCCGCTCCCAAGTAGCACAGCACAGGGATACTGGTCGCCGCCTGCCACAAAGCACAATACTCGTAATTTATCATTTTTTACAGTTTTTGTCCGCAGAGTTTTCAGAATCAACCAATCTCTGCTAAGGTGGTGGTACTATATACCAGATTCAAGCCTTCCTGCCACATTGAGTACAGAGAACGTACGTTTAGAAATACTCACCATCACACTGTGTTTTCGATGTAAGACCACCAAAAGTACGCCACAGTAATGATTATTGTGAATACTCTAAAACTTAGAAACATACTTGCAGGTGATTCGCAGGTGGTAGGACCTTGTGCAAGGTGCGCCCGGGTAGCTACCACCATATTAGTATTCTATCTTAGGCCTCTAGGTTGGCAACGCACCTGCAATACCGCTGGTGTTGCAGATGTTTATGAGTGGACCCACTTGCTCGTTTGCCATCCAGTCGAATAAAAAAAATTGTGAAACGCTGGGTGCTATACTATAACTAATATAAGTATCACATGCCAACGTCGGTTGTATTTTTGAGCAAAAGCTTGGAAACCTGCCACGATCCACAATTTCACAGTGTTAGCTCCCGATCATGAGTGCCCAGATGCAGCAGTATGAAGAACACTCACGATTGCATTTCTATGATTATGCCATACCAACTTAAACGGTACGCACAGTCGGTAACTGCAGAAGCGTGAAGAGTCGGCTTTTAGGTCAGCGTGTGAGGAATATAAGAAACAGTCTTGATACCATACCTCAGAAGCTATAGGCGCTATGAGTGCCAGCGCAGGCGGCACGTGTGGTCTGTAGCTAAGCAACAGCGCCGGGAACCACTGCCAACCCGCCAAGACAGCGCTCGGAATCCATAGCGCCAGTGTCGCGATCGTTAGGGCGTGAATGCTCTAAGAAACAGCAATATTAACATTTTGGGTACACCGAAGAGTAGCAGTTTTATAATAGAGCATCTTTAAAAAATACCTAACGCAAATGAAAAAAAAAACTACCCCTGCTTCTGGTAAGTGCTAGTCCATCTTACCTTAGTCAGCCGTTTCTGTTCCTTCTGCTGCTCACTTCTATAATAAATGGTTTCCAATCGAACTGCTTTACCAGTATAAAAAAATCTGAAAGAATAATAAGTAACTAAAGTATACATTTTATAATATAATTTTATTTAGGTATGCATCAAATGCTTATAAAACAATACAAAATAACGAAACATTTTTATAAATTGAGCTTCATAATCTTACATGGCAATCACAGGAATCACTCCGCAAATAAAGACGTATGGTAAAGTGTAACCCAACTGTTTTGCGTCAGATGTCCATGAGGGCCAGAAAAATGCGCACACGGTGCCAGTAGCATCGCAGGAGTACACCCCATAGCCAAATAGGGGCGGTGTTGCAAATATTACAGCGTTTAGAAAACATGCCCCGACCGATATCCAATACAACCGTAAATGTAATATTCTTTCTGCAACATAAAAAACAAAGTTTTAATTCATTCAACAAGGTAAGTAATCGCTCAAATGCTCGATACGCTATAAGTAATGCCCACTAGACGGCATTCTGCTGTCACCACTATTGCTAATGAATGACATAAAATTTAAGTTGGCAACTATTAAGACAGGGATGAGCATTCGTACGTTTACCTTACTTCTGCACAAAAAATACTAAAATGAAAGCCAACTTACCACGTCTGTAAAATTTTGCTAATAAATATCGTTCTAAAATTATGACGAGCAGGGCAGTCATTTGAAAGACACCGAAGAATTGATTTAAAAATGCGAAGAGTTGACAGCACGCTGAACCGAATAGCCATCTGAAAAGTTTACATTTAATATTAATAATACTAGCTTTTGCCCGCGGCTCCGCCCGCGCGGTATTCGGTTATCGCGCGCTGTTCCCTCGGGAACTGTGCATTTTTCCGGGATAAAAAGTAGCCTATGTCACTCTCGGGCCCATAAACTATCTCTCTGCGAAAAATCACGTCGATCCGTCGCTCCGTTACGGCGTGAAAGAGGGACAAACATACAAACATACAAACACACAAACACACAAACATACAAACACACTTTCGCATTTATAATATTAGTATGGATAATGTACTGAGGACATTCACAAATCCAAAAAAGAACTTGTTTCTCTCTGTTTTAACGGTTCCGTACAGTCAAGGGCAAAATTAGGTATACTTATTCTAACCCCACAAAAACGACGCCCCAGGTGGAAATTTGGGGGGGGGGGGGAATGTCACTGTATAGTAATTGATTTTTATTTATTTCATTTAAGATTTCTTAGTAAATAATATCACAGAATAAGTAATAGTAAAACAGCAATATATTTCACAATTTTGTCCAAAATTGTTGTATGTTTTCTATTATCTTAGTTTTATAAAACCTAAACTAGACCTGCCTACGCCACTGGTAGGACATTAATATGTTTCCATTTAAAAACCGATACAGAACCCTAAAAAGTACCAATGTATTTATATTGCGTTTTAATTTTCTGATCTACTTTTGATGCACCACCTGTTGTAAACTAGTCCTTCCTGTAAGAAATATATTGTACTATAGGCCGCAAAAGTGGATGGACAATGCCAAATCATAATCGTCTGACGCGAGAAACGGCGCCATCTATGTGTTCGATGTGTATTAGCGGAATTCACTTATTTACTAACTTGTTAGTTTACCAAAATCCCGCTAGATGGCGCTAGTTTGTTGATTTTTTAAGGGTTCAAAAAATATTTATTTTATCTTCATGTTAGAAAGACAAATTTCAACATCCTACTGCCCATTACACATGTTGTAATTGTGTGTATTCAATTACTTCAACTCTCGTGGCCAGCTAAACATGTGTCCCTGCCAGCTGCCAGGGTGGGACACCGTGGGATGCTACCTTCGTGTAACGACATTTCTGTCTCTTTCGTATTGTGCGAAAGTGTGTGAGAGGGAGAATATTATTGTTTTCTTTACGGAGACCCATAATATGTTGCTTGTTTTTATCATCGAAACATCGACTTTACTAATCTCCAAGCAGTAAATTTACAAAAACACAAACTCAATATCGTCGCCTAGGATTTGAACTCGCGACATACGATTCTGTCGGAGCACTCTCAAACCACTCAGCCACTGATCTGTTATTTGAAGTCATGAAAATTGGATCTATAACTCTGGTCGCCTTAAAATTAATCGGTAAGTCATATTTTACGAAACTTAAAGAGGGTAGACTGAAGATCTTCAAACTACCAGGCTGTTTTTATTACTTTGTTTTAAACTTTGCTACCTACTTGTTCAGCTGTTCCTACTTCTCGTTCGATTGTCTCTTTCAAGTTGAATCTGCTTACTATCGTAGTTATTCTTTAAAATGATTAGTTTTCATCGCAATGTTGAAATGATTAAAAGGTGTGATAAAATGAATTTATATAAAGAAGTAAAAAATATTTCAGAAATTTCTAGAGAAACTGGAGTTGATGTGAGTTTTTTTTACGTTTATCCTACCATGTTTTTTTACAACAATTATATTTACATTACATTATTTCATGTTTATTTATATTGTTACAGAAAAAAACAGTTATATTATGGATACGACGATATCAAGACGAATACCTTTTCTGCGGTTTTTGCTGCATCGTCAAAGATCGGTTCGACCACGACTCCTAGATACTATTCGAAACAATACCTACGCGAAACGACGGTGATCTCGTAGTGCCCAACATGGAATCTGGTCGTATAACCGTCAACCATGGGGATGGATGAGTGCCGCTGATCCGGGAGAACTTGTTAGAATACCCAGTCGAGCGAACGGTGGTGATTATGCCAGTTTGCTTCAGGAGACCATGTTGCCCACTGTTTATCCAGAAGAACAAGTGCCGTGCATAACGTTCGTGCAAGATAACTGCTCAATACACCGGTCGCGTATTATGCAAGACTGGTTTGATCAACACAAAAATAATATTAAAGTAGTTTCTTGTCCTGCCAGATAACCGGATTTTAATCTCATTGAAAATATATGGGGTCTTATTGTCCAACGTTGAGATAACTAAAATGAGCGAACTCCAGAAACGTTAGAAGCTCACTGTGTAAAAATGTGGGACAGTATTCGCGGGTCTAATCTGTGTGAAAATCTAGTTGCATCTATGTGTTCCCGTCTGCAAGCAGTTATCGACAATCATGGTGGTTAAACTAGTTATTAAAATAAAATTGATAGTTTACGTGTAGACCGGGTTATATACTCAAACAATCATGTTATATAAAAGTATTATAGAAACCAAAATAATTATCTTGATTTATGATCCTGTAGTATCACTTTGTTACGAAAAGTAATTATTTTATTATTATGAACAAAACATTTAATTACCAATGCCTTAATAGTTTTTTTTTTGTGAGATAAGTGTGAAAGTTCAATATAATACGACTGTAATCTTATTATAACTGTCAGTAACACACTAACAGTGGATCTACGCCATCAATTATTGTTATGTTTAAAACTGGAAAACTTCACTGTTTATATAACTTATAGTAACGCCTACGAGTCTTATGATAACCCGGTCTCACATATATATATTTTCAAATTCATTTTTTTTATTGTGGTCGCTTCAATCCTCTTTCCAGAAACGGAAATGAATACTTAAGCGAATACCTCAATAAAATCTTAAAATACAAATTTTGGTCAAGTGCTAATTAAATAACTAAAAACCTCACACGACACCCCGAAAATATTTTTTTTTGTATTTTATTTTAAGTTAGTTGTTTGCGTTTATTTTTGAAAACCTTCATTATTTCTTAAAATAATTGTATCAGTAGTTCTACTTCATTTCTAACTTTACAGTTGTAATTTGTAATACCAGATTTAGAAGAAAGTCAAACTGACAGCCAAACGGCCAGTAGGTATTAAATTATCTAAGGGGTATGAAACATTCGTAAAACATTTTTAATTGGCGTATGCATTCGTAATATTTAGACTGGGCACAAACACAACCTGATTTAAAACATCGTGTAATCGATTCTACTCTGGATTCTGAGTAAACTACTTTCTGGTTTTCAGTTATTTAATTAATAATAATATTTAGTATAACATTAATAACAGCACTGCTATATTTAATGAATAGAAATATTGTTTTAGGAATAAAATTTTTTTATGTTTTAAACTTCAAAACGTGTATTATTTTTGTTGCAACCTTATCCTTTTTCAGATTGTTTTTTGTTTCCATGTTAGTTATCTACAAAATTAAAATATAAAGTAATAAATAAAAAAAAAACACTAAAAACGAAAACTTAATTCTAAACTGTAGGATACGAACTCGGGTTCATTTAAGAATTTTTCTAAGCAGCCGATCAACTGAACCATCGGCACATACCAATATGAGGACAAAATATCAATCATATTCATACCGTGCATTAAGCGCGCCATCTAGTGCATTTGTGGTGAACAACTAACAAAATCGCCGCCTCTCGTGTGCAAGCGATTATAGAACGCAAGGTGTCCATCCACTTATGCAGGGCGGTGTACATGGACGAAGTATATTGTACAAAATAAGTAAAATACAGTTGACAAAAAAAAAAAATGTACAAAGAGTCTTTGTATTGTATTGTTTGTATTGTATGTAAGTACGTACCGTTTTGCTATAGCTGAGGATCCTGCGAATGGAAATCCGAGCAAGTTCCTGCCAAGAGATGCTGAGCAAAGGTTTAGCACTAGAATATGACTCCGGAAGACGAGCAGGTGACTGTGGATGAATGTGATGTAAAGCCAGCCGTTAAGCAGCACCCCGAACACACCTGCAGACAAACTTTTCATTTTTGGAAGTGTCCACGACACGCCTATTTCTAATATTTATTTTCGTTGGATTTCACGGGATGAAGTAACAGGAATTTGGAGTTGAAATAGAAAAATACAAAAAGAGTCCAAAAACCAATTTTAAATAAAGATCATTTTTCCAAAAAAGTAATTTAAAAAAAAAACGATCACGGTATAAATACCTACCTATACCTACGGAATAACATATGCACAGTCCGGCCCTATAGTTACATATTGACACATAATGAGCACCTATGTACATAATAATATGTGAGGGAATAAAAGTTTATAATATTTAAAATCATTGTGTGGTGCACAATTCAAAAATAAACCTAAAATTTTCTTAGTGTGTGAGTATTTCTACAGCTAAAATATTTTTTTAAGTATTATAAATATTAAATAGATGTTATATTAATGTATATACATATAATGAATTTCTACGTCCGAAATGCACAAATTGTTCAAAACTTCTCGATGCATAAATGTACCTAATTGCAATTGCTACACGGTATTAAACAACAATACGTTTCTTAATTTTATTAGGTAGGCCAAAGAAGGGCGTGATCTAATGTAACAGAGGTAAAAAGTAACAATAGAGTTTTCTCATTTAATGACAATCTTATTGAATGATATATCGATATTATCGCTCACGACGGATCACCTGTACCCGTACCACTACCATGAGTTTACAGTGACCGTACTCGATAGCAACGGCGTAAACTATTTGTATGGAGAATTGCACAGCGCCTCTACAAATAATTTACGTCGTCGCTATCGTGTACGGTCACTGTAAACTCATGGTAGTGGTACGGATCGGCGCATTACGGCTGAGTTCAACCAGATAACGCAATAAGAAGGTGTGAACAAACGCTCTATTTTAGGCTCCTACTTACCGTCAAATGTGGCAACTCTACCTTTCCAGGTTACTTACTCTACGTACTTACTACTTATTTAATACACAAAACCTAATGTTTTTGTTATTATTTTATTTTTAAAGTCTACTTTCTTAAAATTTAATTACTTATTCTGGTTTTTTAGGGTTTAATTTAAAATAAAATAAAAAATTAACTTTATTAGGAAGACCTATTCGTGTAGGTGTCTGTAGATTTGTCCGTACGTGCATTGATATTATAGCCGATTTAACTACAAATGTAATAATGTGATTTGTTAAAAAAACTTAAGAAGGTAAAAGGGAAAATTAAAATTTAAAGTTAAATAAAGTTTTGCATTAAACTTTACCTACCATATGACTGCTCAAAGAAAAATAGTGTATTGTTTTCAGAAATTATTTAAGTGCCTACTTAAATAAATGATTTTAACCTTTTAAACGCCAACGACAGATTATCCATCAGAGAGTAGGTAGGTACAGCGTAAAACTTATCTTCTCGCAATGACATAAGTTTCAAATAGCTCTACAATTTATCTTATTTAGCCAGTAAACGCAAAAAAAAATTAATACATACTTACATATATACTCTCATACACTATTTAAGTCTAGGAATCCACTTTAAGAACTTACCGAAGATGAAAAGGCAACTTCCTAATAACGTTTTATATGAACTGTCGAAATAATACCACGGACAATCATCCTCTCGATATTCGAACAAATTGTGCATTCTGCTACAGCTTACGATTTCATTCATAAATGCACCAAGAAATATCTGATAATACACCGAAAATAGCGCATTGAGATATAGGTAATTTCCCAAGTTACATGGACGTCCACATAGCGCAAGCGGTCACAGGAACTAGCCAGGTTGTCGAACCAACGCTAAGCCTGTACAACAATGGTACAATACAGTATCAGGTTTCGGGACCTAATGACACTGTATGTGGCATCCAGGGCGTGAACGTATGGCGGTTCGTGCTGTTCAGAGAAAGTAGAGAGAAAAAATATTTTACCAACCCAAATCTAAACTTAATTCAATTTTAAAAATCCTCTGTGTGTTAATAACGCTAAGCAACAGTCAAACACAATATTTTCAATTAAATTATCAAAACATAGCTCAGAGTTCAAGGAACTCTCCTGCGTAACAGATATCAGTATCTATTTTTTCCACCGTAACGGTTATCCAATGGAGTTCGTCGGAAAAAATATTTTTGTATAAGAGCAGCAACATTTTACTTACTTCTCCTTGTGTTAAAAATAACACTCTACACCGGTCTAAACTGTACACCGTACCTATATTTTCGCCGTTTGATTTTTCTCAGATGTCCCGGCCTCATCTTTCACACTCGCTCTGTGGCTTGCTCAGGTAACCGGCGAATTAGCGAGTATATCGAACTTAGTAGTAATCAATCGCACTAGAAATCTATTACTGTATTAAACGCTTGGCAACGTCTGTGACGAGAGGATAGAAAGTGCCGTACCCACTCACCCGGTTGCTATACATAAGTTAATATGATTCGACTTATTAAATATTACATGAGTTTTTGACAATAATTGGTTTATTGGTGGACAACAAAACGTATTACAGTCGTTGATGTGTTTATTCGCATTGAGAGCGCAGTGCAGTGCCGGCAACGAGCGAGTCACGTCACGACAGGATGTTGTCGTTGGGTCAATTGTCGCAAATGGTGAAGGAACACCTTGGACTCTACACCTCCGACGATGGAATACTTCATTCCAGTAAATGGGAAATCGCTGAATCATCCGTGGCTGGACGTGGACTGTTTGCCACCGAAGATATTTTGCCAGGGGAAGTGCTTTTCGTGGACCACCCACTTATCAGTGGTCCTCGCGCGGCGTCTATAGAAATCGAACCACATGGATGTACAGTGTGTTGCAAAATTGATGCAGAAAATACTTTCAAATGTTCGAAATGTGGTTTATTATTATGTTCGGAACAGTGTCAAAGTGATAATGTGCATTTTAATGACTGTAACATAATATCACGTTGGGTTTTTAAAATTCCTGTTGAAGATTTTGACTACAGAACGGTGCCTCGCGCGCTAACAGCAATACGAGCGTTATTATTAAATGACAATCAAAAACAATTACTTTCCGCCCTTCAAGCCCATGTGCTACCTCAACACGGAACAGAAATCCGGGACCTGCAAGAATATTTTGAAATACCAGAAAATGACGTAGAATTTATGAGGCTTGCTTGCTGTGTTCTTGATGCAAATGCGTATCAAATAGCTACAGCTTACGGGAAAAAGGAAATGAGTCGAAGAGGGTTATATCCCGTTTCTGCGCTGATGAATCATAACTGCGTACCAAATACAAAGTACAGTTACAACAACGAAGCACAGATGACGGTAAAGGCAAGTAAGCACATACAGGCGGGAACTGAAATATTTACGTGTTACTCTGGGTTTCTATGGGGAACTCCAAGTAGGCAAGCTCAACTCTACAAAACTAAGCACTTTTTATGTAAGTGTGACCGGTGCGCGGACCCTACCGAACGAGGGACTATGCTAGCCGCTCTCAAATGTTTTTCTACTGAATGCCCAGGTAATCTTCTGCCTATACAACCCCTGAATACAGCGAGTGCGTGGCAATGTCTGGAATGTGGGTTACGGGTGCCCAGAAAGAACATCGGAGCCGTGCAGAGTGCCGTTGGCAGTTTACTGGGGTCAGTGGACTTTGGCAATGTGGACTCTCTAGAGAAGTTCCTCACCACCCGAATAACCAAATACATTCCGAAGACGAACCAAGTAGTAGTCGACCTTCAGTGTTGTCTTATTTGGGAGTTTGGAGAAGCTGAAGGCCTCCGATGGCATGGTAAGGTTTTAGTCGTATTAAACGAAGCTTACGTAAGCTAGTGGTATGTAGTTAGGTTAGTACCTATGTAGTTGAAGCTAGATGACGTCGGATCGGCAGACGAACTATAAATAGCAGCAAGAATACAATAACCATTAATCTAAGTAGGAAGGAACTAACTCATTTGAACGTGAAAACAGTAATTCAGAATTATGTATTAGTACCTACACATTTTACTGTCACCTAGTTTACACAAACAAGAAAAAAAACACGTTTTAATAGGTACTTGCAACACATTGCAAGGAAACTTGACAAGAAATATCGAATGCGTGTAATGCAATTTGCACAAATTTTGTTCCATATATTTCTAAACTAAAGTGACTGAGTCAATGAAAATCTAGGACATCTACTAAACGAATAGGTAACGCCAAAAAATTTAACACTTCCGAAAGTGAATAAAATAAAATAAATAAATAAATATCATGGGACACTTGACACCAATTGACCTAGTCCCAAACTAAACAAAGCTTGTATTATGGACACTAGGCAACGGATGAACATACTTAAATAGATAAATAAATACTTAAATACATATTAAACATACAAGACCCGAGAACAAACATTCGTATTATCATACAATACAATACAATACAATAACTCTTTATCATGTATTATTCATACAAATATCTGCCCAGGCCGGGATTCGAACCCGGGACCTCAAGCTTCGTAGTTTTAGAATCTTTCAGTTTCGTACATTAAATGGAAAAAACGGAACCTTTGTGTACGATCACTTCGTTATCCATCATACGTAACGTGCGTGCGGGCATCTATGTGGTACCACTATTTTCCCAAGAACGGGTTTGTGTATTGAGTGTTAAGGTAAATGTCCTAGTGTTTTATATGTTAATGCCTAATAGATGACACCCAGTTGACATCTTCAAAGGTATGACTGGCATAAAATTAAAATGGCAACCATGGGTCAGTGACCAGCATTCGGACATCTATCTTAAATACTTATGGTAGGTACGCTCACAATATATTATAACAAATATTGCATGCTATCAAAAGCTTTAAAAATTGTATTCAAACTTTGAGTACAAGTTACTTCCCATTGTCATAGTTTTATAAAAGTAGAGTCAGCAGCAGAAATGGATGAGCGGTGACGATGTTCAAAATGATCTACACACGACTCTACTGCCAAGGTAATAAGAGAGTGTTTACATCATTTAGAGCACCACGACCGCTCATCTACTTCTACTGTTGACTGTACCTAGACGGCCCTAAAAATCCTAGTACGGCTGTGCTAGGATTTTTTCGTTAAATCGTGATATTCAAATAAGCTTCAGAAGTAAAACGTTACTTAAAAAAACTAAGTCAAGTTTTATTTTTATATTTGAACCCGAGATCTCCAGTTTGCAAGTCCAACACTTCAGCTACTGTTACACATGCTTTTTACTAGCACGAAAGCATGCTACTATTGAGCAAATGCTACCTTCTAGCATGTGTGTAAAACACATGTTACTATTAAGCATGCTTATTTAGTGACATCTGGTACTTCAGATACTAGCATGCAATATGTAATATCATTGCTAGCATGCTTATATCTAAGCATGCTTATTAGCATGCTACGAATAATTAGCATGCTAGTGATGAGCATGTGCAAGGTGGTCTTTTTAAACCACCGCGCAAATGACTGAGCTATCAAAATAACCAATGTTATTGCGCGTAAAATTTACGCTAAAAGAACACTAAACTAAAACTCGAAAAAACGCGTTTTCTTTTGGATGAGTGAGACAAATCTAGATCGATTGTTCGCCCCGAAAAACCTCACATAGTAAATTTCGTCTAAATCGTTAAAGCCATTTTCAAGATTTCCCTAGTAAATATATAACTACAAATATCAGATTTGGCTAAAATAGATGTTGTAGAGCCTTATTATAACCACTTGCTGGCTGCAGTATGAATGGGCCGGCTCGACCGGGTTAGTACCACATTCCCACAATACCGGCGTAAAATAGTAGGTAGTTTTGCTACTGTGTTTCGTATGGTGAGTGGGAGATCCGGAGGCCCAACTCGTATCTCCCCTTTTACTCCTTTATCCCCCTCGCCTTTAGGCCGGCAACGCACCCGCAGTCCTAATTATGCTGTATGTGACTATGAACATGCTCGTTTACCAGCTATTTGATAAAAAAACGGTAGAATTAAAAGGACAAACTCAAAAAACACTGATTACAGTGGCCATGGTCACGAGTAGACTCCGAGTGATACCAATTCCTGTTTGTGGTATCTTGACTATAAGTGAATAACAAGAAAGTTTAAAATGTTGAACAAATGTATAATTTATAATAAGTAAGTTTATAAGTTTTATAACCTAACCAACAAAAAGTTGGAAAACTCTCGACTTTGTCACTTCAAAGTAGTTCAAAGTTTAATATCTCAAAAACGTCTGAACCGATTTTGATGAAACATGGCTCAGAACCGTTGCTAGAAAACCTGATTTCAAATAAAAAAACCGCATTCATATCGGTCCACCCTTTTAAGATCTACGGTGTCACAGACAAACACACATAGCGGTCAAACTTATAACACCCCTCTTTTTGCGTCGGGGGTTGAAAACATAAATATAAATAGATTAGTTGCAAACATCACAAATATTTACTCCAACTCTAAGAGGTCGGGTAGTCGGGTATACGGAACGCTTTTTAGGTTGCATACATACATATTAAAAGAGCGGGAAAATTTCAACATTTTGGAAATATTTCCCGTCATGTAGGTAATTCACTATAAATTTTAATTTCATTATTATGCTTAATTAATTCACTATCGTATTTATTTTAACTATAAATTATTAAGTTCAAAGTTTTTTTTATTACGTTGGTGTTATGATAGACTTCTTTGCATAATTAAAAATAAAATAAAAACTTAGGAAAAAAGTCTAGTTCAACGGGAATTTCGTTCATTTACATTCGTTTTGTTAACTAATTAACCGACTTCAAAAAAGGAGAAAGTTCTATGTTCCAATGTCTGTATTTTTTTTTAATGTATATTCACCGAATACCTACTCAGTCAATTGTGGACCGATATTCAAAATTATTTTTTTATTCGAAAGAATATTCTTCAGATCTTGACTTGTCATCAAGTCAAGATCTAACTCAAACAAACTCAAACTCACAATATTTATTGACAAACAAAAAACACACTACATCACAGCAAAAACAGAAAAAAACATAAATAGGAGAAGAGAGAACAATTTGAGACGTTGTGCTGTAGTGTGATGCCAAAAGGACTCAGCTCAGCATGTGCCGTAGCCCTGTGACCAGAGCTGCAGCGCTGGTTTTCAGCTGAACCCCGGTGAGTGTGCATCCATGTAACTGAACGCGTAATTATTGCAGGGAAAAAAAGAAATTATATAATATTATAAGAATTATAAAATGCCTATTAACATATATATGAGTGGATTTTTTTTAAAATATAATTTAAAATAAAATAAAATAAAGTAGCAATAAATTCCAATAATGATGACAATATTAATAATGAAATAATAATAAGTAAAATAAAATTAGGGACGCTTCAAGTAAGTTGGAACAACTCGGCCACCAATAGGTTGTTCTTTTTGATAGGCAAAAAGATGCTTCTTGAACTTTAATTTAAATGTGTGTTTGCACATTGGTAGACGTAGAGGTGGCGGCAAGTTGTTCCAACACTTGGTGGCCGCATACTTGAAACTACCACGGAAGGCAGCTGACCCATGCTTTGGCATACATAAAGGCCCGCTCACCGCACGACACTGATAATCGAATCTGACGAGATCTGATAATGGAATCCTACGGAAATCGAGAGCAAACCTCAAATTTTATAATCACACCTATGGCGATTTTAGCATTTTTAGTATTAAGATAAGCATTTACATTTTACATTGACCTGATGAAGAAGACCGTAGATGGCCAATGGAACTCGTTAAAACTAAGTAATTCTTGCACGTCTATAAACGATCATGATTAATATACCTAGATAAGCGACTAAGAAGAAATTTGAAGTTAATGATTCTTTCGAACTGATCTGATGCTGAAGCCGGAAGGTAGGCAACGGAACTCTGTTATAAAACAACGTAACCAAGCCGTGTTTAGGTTTAATGGAATCGTCGTGTGATGTACTTTGGCTAAGAATCACTAAAAATATATTATTTTTTTTTAACAAAAAGGTAAAATCGACTCCAATAAAATTAAAAATAACAAAAAATGGGACCGACTACAAAACCCTTGAAAATATTTTTCTCGGTAAGTACCTACTAGCTAGAAGTCTGTGACTCAGCACGATCCAGCAGGAGAGATTGAAACCCGTAGTATGTAGGTGAGGTAGACGACTATTGTTCCACTCCTGCTAGCTCCTGCCGAGTCACCGAATTCGAGGTAGTAGGTCCCTACCCTAGAAAAATATTTTCAAGGGTTTTGTAGTCGGTTCCATTTTTTAATTTTTTTTTTTTTTTTTGAAGTCGATTTTACTTTTTTGTTAAAAAAAATCTTTATTTGTCTTTGTACTTTTTTAGTGAAAATTGAACTTAGTATCGATTTGATCCTATCTCTCGCTCTTTTCGTGTTGAAATGAAAGTGACATATCAAAGTAAAGCTCAAGACACCTATTTGGAATTAAGTGAGTAGAGCCAACACTATCCTCAGCATTTTTATAAATATGTATTAAAATATTACCTACTTTGTCTCACGGAGTGAGCAAAATACGATTTTGATCACTGATTTTTAATAACCAAACCTGCCTGTTAGAAGTGCTGAGATGAAAAACAATATACCCAACTACCTCCTCCATTTGAAGTTTGTTCAGATTATTTTTCGATTTTGGGATCCTTATGCGTAATAATCAGCTCTAAAGTACTACATTTGTTAAGAGTCAAGTATCAAGTGTCAAGGTAACCTACCAGACGTTTACTTAAATCTTACATAATTTACTTTACCTTACTCAGTTACCTCGTTACTAACACTTACTTATAACAGCATGACACCATCATCAACATTATCATTGGAAGACCTAAAAGTTGAATAAAAACCACTATGCTTACACCCCATTAAAATCCTGATTTACAACTTCTCAAAATAACTCTAAACAAACATTAGATGCAAAGACGAAGGCGCTTAATGTCGACAAAAGCATTAAACATTTTATGTGGGATCGACCTACATTACGTCAGATTCGACATGTAAATGGAGCCATGAATCAGTTATAAGATTTACTCCAGTCGCTATTTTCATATCGGGTCTTGTGCACAGTTATCGCGCCAGTCAGCCGCGGCCCGTTGCTGGGACCATGCTATCAGTAGTGCCACTCTTAATTTGAATCCTACAATGGCAATGTCGGCAAGAGAAGAAGCCCTCAAGCAGCATCTCGAACAAAACCTAGACAACACAAACACAGGCTGTTCTTGGGAGATCAAGCGCTCCAATCTTGGCGGCAGAGGGTTGTTTGCAACGAAACCGATTAAAAAGGGAAAGCTGATTTTTATCAATAAACCGTTAGCTATAGGCCCACGCGCAGATTGCAACCAAGATGCCTTCTGTAGCATTTGTTTTGAAATAAGTGAATTCTGTGAAAAATGTGACAAGTGCTTTTTAATCATTTGCTCTCAAAATTGTAAGTCAGCAGCGCGACATACTGAAAAATGTGACTTTATCATGAATAATTGGAATTTTGAAGAAAGTTCAAAGGTTGAAACACGAGAGCTGTCTGAAATTTTGATCTATTTAGACTGCCTCTTGTTATCAAGTGAACAGATGCTAATGTTGTCTTGGCTACAGAAAAGCAAGTTCACCAACGTTTACTTCTCTGAATTAAAAGCATTCCTAGAAAAGAATATTATCCCTGAACATCAAGTAGATGTTATAAAAACGATTTACTCAGTTTTAAAAATTAATTCATTTCGCGTATCTAGCAACAGCCAAAAGAAAATGGTACCTCTTCGTGCTTTGTATCCTTTATCCGCATTTCTAAATCACAGTTGTATCCCAAACACGAGAAATCAATTTAATGACGAATATTTTATGGCGGTTTACGCCAGTAGGGATATCAAACCAGGCGAAGAGATTGTAAGCTGTTACACTGGGCTGTTATTGTGTACCCCTGCTAGAAGAATTCAGTTGTATAAGACTAAAAATTTTTGGTGTAAATGCGAAAGATGCTCCGATTCTACGGAAATGGGAACTAGACTATCAGCATTGAAGTGCTTAGACAAGGAGTGCGTTGGAGTTCTTTTGCCGGTAACTCCTTTAGACCCTCAGTGTGAGTGGCAGTGTGACAACTGTAGTGCCATGGAACCGCCCGCACGCGTTGCCGCAGTACAAAGCGTACTGGGCAGCCTCGTAAGAACATTCAGCCTAGATGACCACCTCCAGCTAGAAACTTTCGTACTTCAAAGACTAGCTGTTTTAATACCCTACTCCAATCACATTTTTGTGTATATGCGGCTGAGATTGGCACTGAACCTTGGATTTGTTGAGGATTTGAAACTGATCGGTATTGTTAAGCATGTCGATTGACTACGTACGGCATGATTGATGTCAAACTAAAAGATACTTACTCGGAGTAAGGTAAATGTCCTATAGAGTTTATAGAGTTTGACGTGCTAATATTATACACAATAGATGACACTCTTCCGTCACCTCTATTGCTAATGAGTCACATAAAATTAAAGATGGCAACTACTATTAGGTATGTAGACAGCGACTAGTACTCGGACGTTTACCTTGCCGTTTTTGAATGCATAACATTTAGCAACTCTACCTACCTACAAATTAACTCTAACAATTAATGTTCGTCACTAAGGAGCTGTTTCACCATCCATTGATTATTTTTATTTGACGGATAGGTATATGTAATGCCGTCTCAGCAGGGCTACTACGAAACTGGAAAATCGAAGTTCGTATCGTACCGTCCCTCTCGCTCTCATATTAAATACTATAAGTGTCAGAGGGACCGCACGACACGAACTTCGAGTTTCGAGTTTCGTAGTAGCCCTGCTGTTTGTTTTGTTCAAAAAGACGGAGACTGCATCAAATCACATGTATAAGTCTAATCAATGGATGGTGAAACAGGAGGTAAATGTTCTAAAATAATTTTCTAAAAATAAGATGCATGAAACCTTAATTTAAATATAATAAAAAAACGGGCGAGTGCGAGTTGGCCTGCGGAGAACCAAGGATTTTAAAAATAACGGATGTTTAACTTGCAACGTTCGTAGGTAGGTAGATATATTTGTATGTAAATAAGTTGTGGTTTCAAATTTTATAAACCATTTTTCGACACTCCGGTTGAGCTGAAATTTGGCGTTCTCATGTAAGTTCAGTTATAATTACAATAATCTAGTATAGAAATCTTGGTGGGCCGACGGATCGTATCCGCAGGACGGAACCCTACATCGGTTTATGGCATCGACTTGAAACTTGGTACAGTTACAAATGTACGTTTGTAAGTTTAACCGTTTTAGAAATAGAACGAAAGCTAACACACAAAAGGGCTCCCATACAAGGGCCTGTATTGTTTACGGTTGTACTTTATGACCATAAACAGGTACCAAAACCTAATCAGTTTGATTCTTTAATCAGGGTCCAACTCGTACTTGGTCCGCTTTGAATCACATCAATCAAAAATGCTATTCGAAATTAATAAAAATCTGTGAATTACTACAATAAATACTACAGCCCAATGAATGGGCGCTAATTGACAGCCGAAATATCGCTAGATGGCGTTAGTATCGTGAGATTTTTATGACGTTACGGCCATGCTTGCAATTGACTCATTAAGATTAATAGAGTAAAATTGAGCCATTATGCCCCCATTATGTATAACGTTCGCCTAGTTTGTAAGAAATGTCACCACCTCTAAATAATATTTTCAACAGCGTTTGATCCAGCATTCCCTTAATATTAGCTTCTCAATTATATCTTCTGTGTAACAAACATACATGTACTTACCTAAGACTTTTTAACTTAATTTTGTTGTTTGATTGTCCTTTAACTAGAATTTGATCCTGCGTCTTTTGGTTTACAGCGCCGAGTATGCTAAATCAACATTGCAGTAGCAATCTTACGTAGCTAGCACTTAAGTTTGAACAAACATTTTGTTCCTCATCATCATCATCACATCAATCGTAGAATGTCCGCTGTTGGACATAGGCCTCCCTCATAAAAGAGGGGCAGAGTGGGGTCAAGATAAATACTGATACCTACCGTTATATTTTCAATCTTTTAGGTCAAACTGGACTGGACGAAATCTGGTCTGATTGAAATAGGTGTCCAGACAATCAGACTTTATAATCTTTATTTAAGTTTTTATACATAGTAATATGATGCGGAATCCTAGCTGTTGCACAACAGTTTTTTTTAAACACACAGTTGAATCCAACTTCCACAAATCACTCGAGTTGAGGAAATAAACATTACGTATTTATGGCTTTTCTGGAGTTATATTTATAATTTATGCCAACTTAATAATAGTTAACAGCAGGGATGTCACGAATATTTGTATTCGCATTCGCATATGCGAATAATTCGCATCATTTTAAACATCAACATTCTCATTCACATAAAACGACGCGAATATTTTGCGAATGCGAATACACACTCACACACGCAAGGAGACGTGTTTCGCCTGCACCGGCCACCGACCGTCGAGACGCCGACTCGCGCATGCGCAAAGCGCGCCAATCCATATTTCGTAAAAAAAAATTAATCTGTTTATTTCAAAACTTAACAAAAAATCTTCCGCTTAGACTCTAATCTCAATATTTATTTTATTCGTGATTTATTTTGACCAATAGAAAGCACACTATTTGTGACAGTGGCTTGTGATTGCTTGATTAGTTTTGTTTTTGAAGTTGAGTTTTTAGTACACTCCCTTAATATTCGCATTCGCACATTCGCGTCCTAAATATTCGCATTCGCGAATGTGATAGAAATGACATTCGTGACATCCCTAGTTAACAGCCACAACGATAGAGCGGAAACGTTGATGGCATGTTTTTCACAAATTATAAAGTTTTACAAGTTATTCTGAATGGTCGGATTCAGACAACTACTCGTAAAATTGTAACTTGTTTTTTCTGCTATATAACACTAGGTAGGTAGTAAAGTAAGTCTGTATAAATAGATGTTTTATGTTTGCTCACTGTTGTGGAGGTTCTTTGTATCAGATTCTCTGACGCGTTGTGGTTTTCATCAAGTCAAGGTTGATTTCTGAGATGATTCACAAGGCTTGCTGTCTAAGACATTGTAGTTTGTTTCACGCTGACTCGTCAAAAGTTAAGAAAGTGACAAAACCGAGTAAACTCGACCAACCATGGTCGAGGAACCATGTCCCTTTAAAACACTGTAGTTGTAATTCACGCATTCGTTCTAGATTATAGTTACGATCGAATCAGTGTATGAAGTGACAATCATTAATTTTCGCGATCTACGGTGGAAATTTCATAATACGTATGATGTGACATCATGAGGCCACATTTCACTTAATTACGATTGAATTACTTTCAATATCATAATAACTACATGGATGTAACATACTTTTTAAATGTATCTTTTATTTACTGTGGTTAAGGGTTAGGTCTCAAACTGAATAGATAGGTAGGTACTAAGTATTGGTCAATTGTCTGCTCTGGTGCGATTTTTGTGTAAGTACAAGGTCATGTTTTTATGAATGAAAGTCATTGAACATTTTAGTTAAAACAATAGAAGTGCGTCATGTGAGTAGAACCAATTCATTGCTACATTTGGACGCGACACGGCGATGCGCATGTAGGACACGCCAACAAGGCGACCGCGGCGTAACCACTCATTATCATGTTAATATCCACTTAACAACTATTTATTACACAATTTCGTATGTACCCACCCAGCACTAGATGCGAGTATAAAGCAAATACTAACAAAGACATTCCGCCCCAAATTTTGCAATCCACAGTAGGTAATTTCGAGCGTCGTTCCGAGTCGTATGTGATACTTCATACTTCAAACAACTGCGCCATTCCGTAAACTCCACATACGCATATAAAAGTATTTTGAGGAGTCGTATTTATTTTAAACATAGTTAGTGTTGCGGCACGCGTTCAGAATTAGCGTGTCACGGTATGCAGCTGAGTACTACGCAACAAGTCAATAAAATCAGGGGCGATAATATCGCGAGGGGCAGTTGTACTATTGACCGCCGGTGACATGGGTGCTGCCGCGAGGAACGCCCGCCCGCACGTCGTCGCCAGATGGATCTGTCTACCTGTGCTGTTAGTATCAAAACTTTACCAATACGTCAAATCTCACTACGTGACAAATAGAGTGGTCCGGACACGCTTTAATTGCGTTTTTGGCAGATGTGATGAACTACTGTGATATTCAGTGATGTGACGATTGCGCTCATTATTTACTACGTCTGCTGTCCATTCATTTGTCATACCTACGTAGTAAATATTGTAACTTTATGTAAATTTCCTTAATTAATCTATTTAAATGCCGGCATAACTTGCAATGGGAATAAGATTTTTAAAGATTAAGTATTACACCTCAATTCAATGCAGCATTAATCATTGTTAATTATTTGCTGTTAAGTATTATTTAAACTGACCAACGAAGGTCTTCTTTCTTACTAGAGCCAACTATTTGTATTGTTACGTGAGCCAAGAATTAATGATGAGTCGAATATCAATACAGGTCGCGCTCCGTCTGAATCCTAACGTATATAGATACCCACTAGATGTCTACTATTATTATTGTACAAATTTATTTATGAGATCTCAATTTAGCGACCTACATCTACTCGCATGTTGAAAAAAATATGTTCTAGCTAGATAATATAGGTCCCTACCCTATCCATCTCGATCCTTCAGCTGCTTGTTAAAATTTAGGAACGTACAACAGGTGACGAATAGTTATGTGTTGTGTGATATGATGTGAATTATTTCACGACGTTTATTATTTCTAACTCTTTGATGTATCTTCCAAGAAACCAAATGTTAACGTTCGCCAAAGAAATCACCGTGAAATATATTGTGAAATGTACCATCTTTATACGCAATTCACTTTCCTCGTCTGTCAAAAGCGTGGCGCGGTTTTAACTAGATCGTCCTTCCATCTCGTTGGTGTTCCTTCGTTGCGCTTTCCGATCCGCGGTATCCATACGAGAACTTTTCAGCTCCAACACGGCCATCTGGCCAGGTTACTTACATGTCGTCTTACAGGCCGTCTTGCAGGAAAAAATAAATCTAGATTTAGCAGTTAAACTTGCTAATAAACTAAGCTTAACGCTAACTCGAGATTTATGTGTTTCCAGCAAGTAGATAGATAGATATACCTAATCTTTATTCTTCAAAACAAAGACATGGCTTAGTAACTAAAGAGCCAATAAAGAAGTAGCCATAAAAGTACTAAGACGGTTATGAATCTTATGATGTTACCACCAGAGCTATCGGAGGGCCGGCTGGCGCTGAAGGAGAGCCTGTGCCGCGGCACGCTGCGCACGGCGGCGGCGCTGGGCGCGGGCGACGCGCACCTGCGCGGGCGCCTGCTGTACCACCTGCACGCCGCGCTGGCCGAGCGCGCGCGCCGCTGCCCCGACCAGTATGAGGTGAGTGCTCGGCACACAGTTTGTGGAGCCCGGCTGTCGCTAAGGACAGCCTGTGCCGCAGTACAGACATTTTGCTTTTATAAATTACATATCTACAAATGAAAATTAACGATTCCCTACTAACCACCTTATCTTCGAAACTGCCGGACAAGAGATAAAAAAAATACAAAAATTGTTCTATAGATACTTAAATATATGTACAATAAATTATAGGAAAACATATCTATAATTTAATGTAGAGTAGGTACTCCGGTAGAAGATTGGTATGGGTTGGGCAAACTTCGCACCCTTCGTGCAAAAAACGCGTAGATGAAAAAATACTACTTTTCAGGAGAGCAAAAAAACATTCTCACACTTTTTTTATAGATCGTACACAATATTGACCTGGATGAATGTATAGATAAAAAATCGCTTCTAGCAACAGATATTATACTTTTTATAAAATACATTAATTATGATAAGAAAATCGTTAAAATATAAGTTAATTACTTTTTCCACGGATGCTTTAGAACATATCAGAACTTAAGCGTAGTTACGTACTTTTGATCATTTTTTTAGAATTGTTTTATCAATGTAACTGATACTTACGTGTTTTTGGGGCACTAAAATTCATTTTTGGCACTGGTGTACATTAAGTTACACGTTTCTTGCTTACATAATTTAACTACACACAGAATCGTAACCTGAAATACGTTTTTATTACTGAGTAAGAACTAATTTAATCTTCGAGTATCTCGAATTAATTCTTTGTTCCGGGTAACATATTAGTAATCAAAATTCCGTGTTGTCATGCAAAATATGATATGAAATTTTAAAGTTCTTAATAATACGCTCGCAGTGTGAAAAATAAATAAATAAAAAATCATAAATGTAACCAGTAACAAATCTACAGTAAAATATATCAAAAAAATGTCAAACTACCCAAAAAAGTGACTTTTTCTCATTAAAATTGCTCAATTTACCAAAATGGTAATAACTAACAAAAAAACAGTCATATTGCGTTTTTAACATATTTTTTCGATTACTGAATCCTGACCAGAGGTTTGCTCACATTATTTTACTACACAACCGTGAAGAATTAAGAAAAAACAACATTGCTTTGCACGATTTCATACTTATCCATAACTCTGAAACAATCTTCTTTTGTACTACACACAAAAACAGTTTTTTAATATTATTTGTATTATTTATTGCTTATCCCTTTCCAACCGAGCTGCACAATGCCCGGGCTACACAAGGTCAGCCCCTCAAGCTAGGATAGCAAGCCAGTGTTAGTAAGTTAGCAAAGTGGTACTTCTGGCTTCGTGTAGACAAAACTGCCTTCATTCCTAAGCTAGTTTAGAAGCCAGAACAGTTTCTAACAGGATGGAGTTCTGTTTTTAGGCTAGTACGTTCCCCCATTACTGATTTTACTATCCTAGCTTGTTTACTAGCTTCATGTGACCGGCGAAGCTAGTTTTCAGTTTGCTAGTAAGGAGGAACCACACGTTTGGTTTGTTTTTCTACCGCGACGAGTTTCTCAGATTTTAAGATGTCCAAACTAAGTACGCAGATTAATTTAAAGTTTGTGCAACTGTACCGAGACCATGAATTGATATGATATTACTACTAAAGAACAAAAATTAAAACGTATGATCAAGACCTGATGAAAATTAATAAATCAACCCTGTGTTACGTCTCTAGTTCGTCTAGTGCGAATTGACACAGTTTTCGAAGTGACTGTTTTAGTCTAATAATAATGTTTTTTTTGCATACAGTTTATTTTGGACCTATGGTCACCTCATCACTCCAGTAAACACAAGCTTAAAATAATAAGCCTCATGGAAACAGAACAAGCATGCTCCAAGCCAGGTCAGCAAGCCAGACAGTTGAAGTAGAGAACTAGTTTACTATCCCAGCCCGAAAAACCAGTCTCGTGTAGCCCGGGCATAACCGTGCATGATGCTTCAAAAAATCTGGATGACGCGTGTATTCCTTTTTCGAGACGCAACCGATACCGATCACATGTGCAGGACGAGGATTTCGATTCAATTTTAGTCGACAGGCAGCTATAATAAGACCCACATGATGAGTAGAAAGATAAACTAGACGAGTATATTACACAGCACCAGATAATTTCTAGTGCCTGAGCCAGAACAACGCCTCTATCAGCGCCACCTGCACGATCTGTGCTTACGCTTCTTCAACCGTCTCTGGTGAGCCCGTCAGCTATATTTTTGCAGCCACCTGTGCCAATTGCTCGACAATGAGCATCTCCAGCTGAAAAATCAAGAAAACCTACTTCCGTGAATACACCCGCAGCTATCCTTGAACAAACCACTATCCTCAGATAGTGATCCACCGATTCAAAGACAAACATCTGACGCGTGCCCTCATCTCTGAAAGGAAACAAATGTCGAAGATAAGCCACGTAATTATATATTATTTCATGCAGTTAGGCCTGTCCAGATACTTGTCGAATACTATAAATAATAACAACTAGGTACTGGAATGACGATTTCTTCAAGTATATGAGTGTAATGTACTAACAACAACTATTACATGCAAAAACATGGCATGTACTTGAAAACGAGTAGGGTTGAAATTATGAAGCTTATTGGTATAGGTACATAATATTAATGGGATATTTTCAATATTTGATAGTAAAAAACGTTAAATAATGTTGATTGGTACTAATAAATCTTGATGTTATTAGGAACAGGTGTTTTTTAGTTTTGTGTTACGATCATGCATTTTACAAATTATTCCTGAGACGTACGACCGTGGACGCGATTTTCCTGAAAATTAAGCATTTCCGATTTTTTTCACTAGATATTTTTCTTAGACCCCTTAAACCATCAGTATTAACAAACAAATTTGTTTTTTTTAACATCATGACTTCACTTTCTCGATTGTAAAGGGTTGTATACTCTGGGAAGCACCTGCGTATATGTATTTACGAAACTGAATCTACCGAAATTCCTCGTGGAAGAAACGCGTATCTACTACTGACGCCTTAGGTAAATCGCGTCTGCTTTGCGTAGCTAAAGTTACACCCTAAACATTTTTAAAAGGTGCGTGGAAAAAGGGAGTGAGTGTATTTACGTCCTAGACTCTCAAAAACAGCCTGCGTCATAATGACTTAAGTTAAATTACGCTTTTTTGTAATGTGAATATCGTAATATTTGGCAATGTATGTACATTTACCACACTTATTGCATGTGTATTTTCTTTTTAATAAAATACGTAGTTCATCAATTTTCCTTTATAACTCTTTTGTTTTTAAACCTAAAATTTTTAAATTTACACACAAGATGTATTTTTTCATCCTTAATCTGTGGTCAATTAATTGCGAAAACGCGTATCTATGAGTTACGCGTTTTCCGCACGAATGGTGCGACTTAATGACTCAACATCTCTGCAAATGTTTTTCAGGGTTTTTTTATTCTTGTCATTGTTGATGATATTATTATGTTTCCATACATCATACTTGGTGTTTAAAGAGTACGGCGCCAAAGGCATGACTACACCTTGAATCAAAACCATCTGGTGCAATATTCCAGATTTAAAAAAAAACCTTTTGAATCATGTTTATTTATGAATTAAGTCCTGACTCTGATGAAGTGATGCCGCGCGTCACATTCACATCCGCGCGGTATTTAGGTCAACAGTACGTTCAATCAAAATATGCCTCTGGCGGATAATATGCCACTGCATTGCGATACGTATACACACTGATCCCTATCACTACAAGAAGTTTCATAGAGTATGACTGTTTGAACTACCTTTTATTTTTCAGGAGCTTAAGCCGGAAATCGAGAGCACCATAGAGCAAGCCTACAGTATCCTGCAGGGCGACATCTCCGCCCCACCCGACCTGGAACTGAGGCGTCGCTACCTCGGCCCCGGCTGCGATAAGCCCCAACACGAGAGATTTTTCATCCTTGACGCTTGAAGCTTTCCGTTATTTTAATTTACCCAATCTCTAAATAGTATTATAACAAAATCGATTGCCGCTGTCTATATATATACCTACTCTTCAGTATGTGTATACATAGATGTATGCTGAGAACTCCACAAAAAACCAATGTAAATATTATTGTATATTTATATACAGGTAAACCTACCAACCCGAGGGCATATTATAGTTTTGGGAGAAGAGGTAAAAAACAGAAGTTTTTGACTGTAGACTTTTTTGTGAAGCCAAGGCAGGACACTAGAGTCGAATAGGTACCTACAGCCAAATTAAATAATGTTGAAGTATTTAATGTAATAATAACTGTAAAAATCATTTATTGTCCGTTATGTTGTAGGTATTCGTTATTCAATAATTTGTTTATGTAAACATATTTTAATTAATCTATAAAGTCGATATAACAATAATTAAAAATAAATAAAATTGAATAGTTGAAGTTTTTTTTTTATTTTATATTAATTCCCGCTATTTGCAGTGCAATAACCTAACCAACAAAAAGTTGGAAAACCCCCGACTTTGTCGCTTTAAAGTTCTAAAATCTCAAAAATGGCTGAACCGATTTCGATGAAACATGTCTAAGAACCTTCGCTAGAAAACCAGCTTTCAAATAAAAAAAACCGCATTCAAATCGGTCCACCCGCTTAAGAGCTATGGTGCCACAGACAGACACACAGCCATACACACAGACAGACACACATAGCGGTCAAACATATAACACCCCTTTTTTTTGCGTCGGGGGTTAAAAATAGAACATTGTGAAACGTTTCAAATGTCAAGGTTGCGATCATACAATGCACCTCATTGGATTGCCGATAGTGATGTCATTAGTACCTAGCACATTGTACTACGCGAGTAGAAAAATACAAGTAGGTACTATCACCTGAGGGTGAAGTCACATCTATCAGCATCGAATCGTATTTAGTAATACAAAAACGCGCAATTTAGTAATTAATGCGGATGCATCTTCATACAATATAGCGTTTTTGTATTTATATGTATTAGGTACTAAAGTACTAAATGCGATTCGATGCTACTCTGAAACACAAAATTCGAAGTTCGTGTCGTACGGTCCCTCTGACACTTATACTATTTAATACGAGAGCGAGAGGGATCGCACGACACGAACTTCGAATTATGTGTTTCGGAGTAGGCCTTCTGCGCAGAGGGCTACTACGAAATTCGAAAATGGAAGTTCGTGTCGTTCGGTCCCTCTGACGCTCGGACCAAGAATTGACGGACGACGGTTGGACGCTTTACTATAAGCGAGCTGTATGAATATAGTTTATTTTGCCATTCCTGCATGCAAAAATACAGCTGACAAGTGTCACTTGTGTCACTTGATTTGTGTTATGACCATCGAAATAGTAAGTACCTGGAATGTGCACTGTGCAGGAATCACGGTCCGACTTTTTGCCGATAGAGATAGCTACCACAGGGTTATTTTATCTCACTCTATTAGTATGACCATAATTTTATGCAATTAATGAGACATTCCTTCCTCCTAGTACTTCTTTGTCAGAAAAATATACTAAGTAGCAATAACCAGAATGGGGGCTATCGCGAATGAATTTTCCGCTAGAGGCGCTAGTGTAGCGTGAGGTCAACGAAATGTCAAATCTCATAGTTTTTGGGTGAGCTACGCGGGTTTATTTATAATTAGAATAATTTTGTGAATATTTTGCATTATCTGAAATTAATTATGGCAATTATGCGATAAGGGGCAATGAACGTCTGTAATTTGAGACAGTTTTGTCTTTCAAAAACTTTTGTCCTCCCTTTTTTCCGAACAAAACGGGATTATGCAATACTGTGGTTGCTCGATATGTTTATGGCACTGTTTTACAATGTATTAAATATGATTTTAATCTAAACTTTGTTTTCACGGCCGTTACAACAGACTTTTAAAAACCTCACGCAACAGTGGCGCCATCTAGTGAGAGAAAAAACGATAGCCCTCATTTGTATTACTTGTATACCAAGTCCTTATGATACGGCTGGTAGAGACTAGAGCAAATAAATTTTAGATTTGTACGTCGGTGCTAGTAACATAAGTATTCACTTTTCTATAGGTAAAACTAATGATATTGGCAAAACCGGTATTGACATTGTATAATACCGGTATTTCGATATTGATCTCTAAATACCAATTATTTTGTTATTAAATAGAGTCGCAACACTCAAAAGTTGCAAGTCACAAATGCATTAATACTTATTTCATTAATATAATCTTAGACATTTTTGAAATAATCTTAGCTACCTAGGCCGATATTAGATGCTCTATCATTTAGGTTAATAAATGAATGAAGACTAAGTGACAATATATATATATATATATATATATATATATATATATATATATATATATATATATATATATATCACACTATTATTTACTTATTCATTATTTATTAACTTTTACCAGCGTCTTCGCACGCGTAAACTGAATCGATCTGGTAGTAATAATTGAAATTTTTGGGATTTTTCCACATTCCCCTGGAAATTTTCAAAATTTATAATAATAATAATAATAATAAAGTTGTTTATTTAGGCAATGATCCCATTATGACAAAATACAATACAAAACAAATACATTGAAATTATATTGAAATTAAATTAAATTAAATTACAATAAATTATCAAATCAAATTACATTAAATTACAATAAATTAATTGAGTAGGAATATAATATAATGTAATGTAGTAGGATTATTATTTTATGCATGTATGTATCATTCGTATTAGACAATACGTATGATGGGTATTAAATATTATATTATAATAAATATTACATATTAGCCATTTGGATACATCGTGAAAAGATTGTCACCCTAGTCTCAATAACGAAGCTACCATCTTACTGTTTGGTGTGGCCATTGAGAAATTTATAAAACCTACCATCAAGTTAAAATTAGCTCCTGTAAAAAGATCTAAAGCTTATTTCATTAAAAAAATATTAAATCGTGTAATTATTGCTTATTATAAATGTATACATTTTATTCAATATTTTTAAAAGACAACGCTCACCAAACTAAAATTTACTAATTATTTATTATTTATTTTCTGGCAATACTTAGAGAGGGACACACTGACTCCGTGCTTGCTATTTCACCCGGACCGGAGCCCATTAGTTCTTATGTCAATGTCTTTTAGGTCGGTTTTTGCTCGTCTGTTTTTGGAGTGTTCATTCCAGAGTACTTACTATTTCGATGGTTATGACTTATGACGTCTTGTCATCATGACTGACTGAGGGTGTTTAGCGTAGTGTTTAGTGTTAGTTACACAAACTAATAAGAGATACTACGTTTATGGCATTGGTATTATTTTATAGGCATTTAGCAATTTTGATATAATAAATAAATAATAAAATACATAATCTATAATCTCTTCCATTTCCCTAGTGGTTTTTTTTTCTTAAATTTCAGTTGCTTTGTTTCAATGTTCGGTCGGTAAATAAATAAATTTATTGTACCTTTGATCTAAAAAACAATTCAATCGCTACTTGTGTGTGGCAGTTGTGCCTATTTATCAAAAATAATCGGCGTCAACAGATGAATGTGATATCTTATCGTACCAGCCACATTAATGCGTTGTTTAAATTTACAAATAAATATCGCTTTGTTATCTTTATCGCCCCACAACTTCATTAGTAGACAACAGCATTGTCGTTTTACTACCATAAACCAGACTATGCAGTCACGTCGTCAAGCTTTGTTACTCTCCTCTTCAAACTGCCATGGTTACTCCATTCTTGAATTTGCAAAGTCGGAAATAAGCTCATTTCTTCAACGGTAAGTGGTCACAAATAAAAGTTAATACTTTCTGCTATTTGACAGTCTGCAAATGACCATTTAAACTCTTGATAAGTATTAAGAATTCAAAACTGGTTTCAGGCATAATGTGAAGAACCTATTGTTCATACCATATGCTCAAAATGATTTTGATGGATATACAACAAAAATTAAGCAAGTTATTGATCCCTGGGGATTTAATGTAACTGGTCTGCATTCATACCCTGATCCAGAAGAAGCAGTATACTTGGCTAAAGCAATATTTATTGGTGGGGGCAACACATTCTTGCTCTTGAAGCGTCTGTATGAGAACAATTTAGTCAACCTCATTAAAACCAGAGTTGATGAAGGAAACCTCTTATACATTGGAAGTAGTGCTGGCACTAATGTAGCAACAAAGAGCATTCATACAACCAATGATATGCCTATTATTTTCCCACCAACCTTTGAAGCAATTTCTATTGTGCCATTTAATATAAACCCTCATTATATTGACAAAGTGGAAAGTGAGACCCATAAAGGGGAGACAAGGGACCAGAGAATAGAGGAGTACATTGAAATGCCTCATGCTGCTCCAGTGCTTGGTTTACGAGAAGGAGCTATTTTACATGTGAATGGGAACCAGTTAACCATAAAAGGAATCGCTGGTGCTGTTCTTTTTAAAAAGTTCGTATTATTCTGTTGCAAGTTTTTTGGCCACAAATCTATCGATTCTGTTCTATTCTACCTAGAATATCTATACTTGAACTGAATATATCTTTATCTGAAGGTTGAAATGCAATACAAAATGTACCACTTGTCACATACCTACTGATCTGGCAAGAATGTCCGGTCAGTAATAATCTACAGCGTGACTAATCAGGATGTTCTGGCTGTTTAATGTTTGTGAACAGAACAGAATCAGTAGGTCTGTAGCTGGCCGTATTCAGCTTTATCAAGGAAGTACTCATATACCATTCTATTTCAGGGGTGACAAGAAGACTGAACTTTCTGTTGGTGAAGATGTCTCATTCTTATGTAAATATGAACAGGATGATAAAAATTAAATTTCAACTTGAACTACACTGACTGTTCTACATAAATGAAATTTAAATATATTCTTAACATAAAGAAATGAACAATAAATTTAACTAACATTTCTGAGTATATCCAAGTTACAAATAAACTGTATACAATGTGCAAGGATATGTTGCAAGGAATGTGTTTTTCATTAACCAATAGAAACACTTTATATACCTCTCCTCGCACAGCACACCTCAGCTGAAAACAGCTAAGCAGAGTGAGACGAGGGAAATGGAGTTTCCTCAGTTGTTTTAGCAATGTAAGAGCACAAAGTAGGTAATATAGTAAGAGTAAGCAACAAAGGAATGAGAAATAATGGGCTAAAGATAAAGCTGCATTTCCACTAGAGATGTGTTTGTTGTGAGGAATGTGGTTTTTCATGAATCAATAGAATTGCTTTAATTACCTATCCTGACTCCACTCAGATGTTTCTACTAGAGCTGTTCTGTACGAGGATAGGCAAATGAAGCGTTTTTTTAAATTGGTTCATGAAATGAAAAATATAGGTATTCTTGTCAACACATCCTCATTTTGCACATTTCTGGTGGACAGCACAGTCTTTGTAT
The DNA here is from genome assembly GCA_037349165.1 of Choristoneura rosaceana. Taxonomy (NCBI): domain Eukaryota; kingdom Metazoa; phylum Arthropoda; class Insecta; order Lepidoptera; family Tortricidae; genus Choristoneura; species Choristoneura rosaceana. The sequence goes on from JAZBNJ010000009.1 coordinate 6,160,729, forward strand.
AAAGGTTCCAGCTTAACTTTCATTCTGCAGTGTAATGTAACCCCTATATGGTGTCATCATCATCCCAGCCTATTTAAACTCACTGCTGGGCACAGGCCTCTCTCAGAATGAGAGGGCTTGGGCCACAGTTCCCACGCGGGCCCACTGTAGATTGGGAAATTCACACACATCATTGAACTGGTTCGCAGGTTTGTGCAGGTTTCCTCACGATGTTCTCCCCGTAAAGCCCCATCGCACATAAATTTCGAAAAACTCAAGAGGTGCGGGCCGGGATTTGAACCCACGAACCTGCTAGACAGGCGATAGATCAAACTTTATATTATTACGTGTAGGTTGTCAAAAATATATATTTTCCCTCATTCTTGCAGTGGCAAGAAAATGGTTCTCTTTATGTCCATCCAAAAGAAATGGATTCTATCAAGGCTATTGAGCTTTGTTAGTTAATATAATGAGCAAAGTAAATATTAAATTAAATTCACAACCAAATGTTTTAAATAAAACAGGAGATTTCTGTCCTTAAAATTTATTAAAAGTTTTCGGAACTATGATAAGGCTTGAAACAACTTCTTAAACACAATTTCGATATTTATGCAACTCATGATTATATTATGTCCTGAATTTCATAAAATCCACTGAAAATAGTACATTTTCCAGAATAGTTTAAATCACTTCACTTTTCTTCAATTTACAGACAGTGTCTAATTTATTGGAATTGTAGTAGTTTATATTTAAACACTAGCCAAGCAATTGTGTGTTCTTAAGTTTTCATACACTTCATCACCTTGTTTATTCCCAACTACATCAAATCTGACTATGCACACATAGTTCATTGCAAATATCACTCCATTTCACGGATTCAAGTCTATAATAGGTACATACATACCTTATGAAAATCTAGTCTTATATTTTATTTATATTGCACATCATTGATTTGTTGGGAATTTCTGTAGTTAGCACCGGTGTCAGCCACTAACTGGCGCTTGCATAAGTAAAGCGCGCGCAGCGTGGAACAGCGATGGCTGTGGCGCCACTCGGGACTGCCCAGTCCGCTCTGCGGCGGGCAGATGGCACAGGTACCTCCGGAGCGCTAAATCTCGACGCGCACTGAGAGCTCTGGTGATTTCACAACCGGATCCAAATAAAACAGCGCGCTGCCGTTTACGCTTTTCGACAGCCACCTAGTAGAGACAATGAACATTATTTTAGATATATTTTCGTAGTAAATTTCCTCTGTCTACTATGATATGAATTAGTAAGGTGAAGGAAAACGACGTGAGCATAACAATACATACAAATGCAGGGAAATAAATAGGCTAGATTGTTATTATTATGAAATGCATCAGCTTATTCTCAATTAATGCCATAACATAACTCTGATGTTTAATATAAATATCGTACCTGCATAGCAGCAACTGGATGCAAAGTGTTCACATCTGTGACAACAGCTGGCTTCTCATCATCATGTTTCCCATTCTGTATGTTTGCAGCAAGTTCGGAGCTCGGTTCGACATTGGTCGCTTGCTCAGCTTGTAAACTCTCGGCATTTTTATGCATTATTTCCTGCACTGTGTTCTTGCCAGCCATGTGAATAGAGAGGCCAAGACGTGCAAGAACTCTTTCAGGTTTCCAGCGGTCACGGGCGCCTCCAGTGGGGGCAGTCCGCTCTCGCCGATGCACATCCGCCACAAGACTGGCCCAGTCTACCCCGAGAGCATCTCCTAAGCCAGCTGCAAAAAACAAGCTCTCAAATCAAACTAGTACTACTTAATAGAAAATACTCACACAAGTAAATATTTTCCAAATTTTGAACTACAAAACATTATTTTTATGAGGTTTAAATGAACTTTTATGTATTCATATAGATAAAAGTTGAAATAAACTGTTATGTATTCATATAAAAAGTAACATACCTCTAGTTCTTTCCTCCTCAAGCTCTCCATCAGATATTTCTTCAAAGTCTAAATCGGTTACATCTTCATCATTCTTAGCGCCATGGGATTCCTTATCTTCCCCTGCTCCACTTGTATCCTTAAAAAATAACTTAGTTAAATCAAATTAAGTTCGAAATTTTTAAATTATACAAAAGCAAGATAGGTATCATGGGACGCTTTCAAGGACAAACATTCTGTATTGAAATAAATTACTTTACCTGTGTGGAATCTTTCTCGGACCCTTCAAGCTTTGTACTTTCCTCTGTTTGAGCAACTTGGCTGTCTTCATCCATAGACTGATCCAACATCTTAAAAATGCAAAAAAAATACAAAATATTTCATTTAATAATTAAACTCTTTATTGCCAAGTATGAACATAAGGATACAAAATATGCACATTATAATTAAAAATTAGGAACAAAATAAGTCCACGCCTTGGCAATGGGTGCCGGTCTCAGCAAATGCTGGCTTTAGTGTCCAGCGCTGGTTTTCAGCCCAGACCCTTTGTCAGGGGTGGCCGTAACTAATACTAAGATATTAAAACGAAAAGTAAATAAGAAGTTTCTAGGCTGAGCCCGTAACTTGCTTGTAAAATAAATGTTTAGATTTAAACAAAATTATTTATAATTACATTAATTACGTTCAAACAAGAATTACTCACGTCTTCTCTGTTAAGAATATCATCAGGATCATCACTGATCTCGCTGAGGTCGTCGGGTATGGGTTTGTCATCCACGTCAGCATCGGTGCGCGGCGGCGGAGCGGGTGCAGGCTGCGCCGATTGTGCCGCTGGCGCCGGCTCCTTAGCCGCTGCCTCCGGCTCATTACGAGGAGGGCGCCTTTTATTACCTTCTCTCATGTCCATTCTCATACCACGGTTGTAGTCGTCTACAATTATTATCATTTACTTTAATCACATGTGAAAATGCAACACATACAAACAAACACAAATACTTTTAGTTTTTGTATTCTTATTTATTCCGAAATACCAATATGTATAGAAGAAAGATGCACATTGTGAAAAATGTTGACGTAAAATCCAAAATACTTATTTGTGTCTAAGTCTATTCACCGAGAATTGAAAAGTATTATAAGGTCTCGAAGTAGCAACTGTGGTTTATTTATCACAAACTGTATTCCCGGCGTCACTTGTCACCGCGCGAACTGAATTTCGGGGTGCCAAACATCCAGTTCTTGCCAAATGCGGACCGTACAAGCGAACGGATGCGGCGACCATTAGGTTCTGAAATTGGCTTCCAATGTATCGGTTGGCAGTTCGTATGCTGTTTTCTGGTTTATAGAATTAATAATTGTTTAAAATTATTGTTTTATCGGTAAAAATAATTAGCAAGTCGCATTTGCATTCTGAGAAGAGCCATGTGCCCAGCATTGGGACTTATATGGGCTGGGATGATGATTTGTAAAGGGGGATCCCTGATTTATATATACATATATTATCAATTATCGGCAAACACACTTTCCACATAATGTTATTCACAATACTTGAAACAAATCAAGTATTTTGTCACTATCTATAATTATCAGAATTTATATTTTACCATGCATGCGGCCACGATGAGGTCCAGGGTGACCTCTGCGATGCCAACCATCCACATCAGCATCTTTGTCACCCCACTCGTTCATCTATAAAGACCAATACAAAAAACTGAGACTAAACAAAACAAAACTTAATTATTGCATGAAGTAGTATAAAAACATACCAAGATGAGGATAAGGACAGCCAAGGAAAATATGTGATAGGATAAAGCAGGGATTTTGATAGTTTCTTTTACGGTAATCAATTGGTTGATACTGGTACAGGGTTTGGTAGTATAAGCTCACCTAGGAACAGAATTTAAAAAGTAATAGTTAAAACTATAACTGATACTGTATACATTGTTTTTGAGAAAATCATTAGTGTTCTTGTACCTGTGGGTCATGCAAAGGCCAATGCCGCTCGCGGCCCCAGTCTCCGGCAGCACGGTAATCGTCGTTGTCCCAGTCTTTGTGAGGCTGCATATAATTTCGTTCTCGGTCCAAAGACCCCGACCGACCCTCCCATGAATGATCGCGATGCGGACGACGATCATCATATCCTTTAGAAAAAAAAAAGAAGTTTACTTAAATAAATGCTTAAAACCATCTCAAATTCTATATGTTTAAGAAATTTAGCTTTATAAAGAAATACAATGCTATTTTCAAATCAAAAATCAATTATATGAATCATACATCTTCTCAGCCTTCTTTTACCAAATTCTTGGTGTAGGCCTCTTTCAAACTCTTCCACTCCGATCTATTTTGGGCAGTCCGTGGGGCCCTGGCGCAAGGGATCTCTTCAGCCAACTGGCTAAGAGACTGGTCGACGCCACCGGAGACAAGAGGGCTGGCAGCTTCCTCGCACAGCGTATTAGCATCGCCATACAGCGAGGAAATGCTGCCAGCATTCTTGGAACCATGCCACAGGGGCCTTTTTTAGAGTTATATTAGTTTTTAATTATTATTATTAAGTTTTATAGTTTAAATCATTTCTAAATGTATTATTTGTTCCTCAATAAATTTTGGGCAGTTATATCATACATATAATCAATCAAACATTCAATCGAATGAGTAAGTTTTAAAAAGAGATCTATCCTATCCTAGGAGTAAGGTAAAAAAAATATTGATGAGAACTAAATATTACGTCAAAACTATTAATTGACAGCCGAGTACTTAATCGTCGTCATTTTCTTCGATAATAATATAAAAAAATGTATCCTTTTTCTAATTGAAAGGAACACAATGCACTCGTTAGAGGTATTTTAATTTCTGAGCAGCATTTTATCTAAACTTTATCAATATCCAGTTTAGGTATTAAGTCCAATTTTTATCTAATATACAATAACTTACCGACATAAAATGTAGTCCAAAACATTAAAACTCCTAAACGGGTTATATCCCTTAGATAAAAATTTTGAACTAAGCAAGTATTTTTATATTTCTAGTCGAGGGTAGTCTGAGTTAACCATCAATATAGCGTGTGACATTTTGGGGTCAAATGACATTTTGAAAGAGTAGGTATTATCAATTATTAGTAGTGTATGGTCCGAGTGCTCGAAAAACTTAAGCAGGCACTAAGGTCAAACACTTATTATTTAAGTGATTGAAAAATTATTCATATTTTGATTTGAATATTGTTTAAAGCACAAATATCAAAATATAATTCAAATAATTAACAATTAACTATTAAAAACTTACCCATGTCAACACCACGATGATCTCCCATCCGTTCAGCATACAAACGCTCGTCATCCTCAGGGTACCCTCTCGACGGGCCAGCCATGTCGTATCCGGCGTCATAATGTCTATCTCTGCCGTAACCTGGCGATCTATCGTCGTCTCTAGGGCCGTCATCATACCGATCTTCCATTCTTTCATATTGATCTACCCCATGACCGCGATCATAGTTACGTTCCATGCCCATTTCATAATCGCCAGGTTCTCTATCCAAGCTTCCAATTCTATCTCTTTTAATGGAACGATCTCTTTCCATTCTATCTGGCTTACGGCCGCCTCTTTCAGAATGATTATCTTGACGATCTTTTGAGCTAGGTGAATTTTTGTCGGTTTCAAGAGCTCTGTTAGAGATAGCTGCAAGAGCAGCTAAACGCTCTTCAGGCCGTGGTAGTAACCGTTCCATTGGTTTGTTCGGTTTTTCAAGACCTTTATCTGGTCCTCGACTACCTAGTCCCCTATCACGACCCCTTCGCTTACTATCGTCACGTTTACTACCTTCTTTATTTCTTTCTCGTCCTCGGTCTTTCCTATCATGTCTATCTTTATCATCGTGTTTTTCTTTTCGCCTTTCTAAGGATCTATCTTTATGATCACGTCCTCTATCACGGTCTCTACTGCCTGATCGTTTTCTGTGCCTTTCAGTGCTACCCTCACGCCTCACTTGCTTTTTGGGCGAAACTGGGCGACTCCTCTCAGAACTTTCTTTTCGCCTAGGGTCTTTAGGATGAGATGTATGTGGCCTTGGTGATCTTGATCTACCTTTTCTTGGTGATCTACTTCGACCCCTGGTGCGATCTCTTTCCTTTTCCCGTTCCTTATCTCTTTCTTTATCCCTGTCTTTATCTTTTCTATCTCGTTCTTTATCACGGTCTTTAACCGAATGTGGGGAAGTACTCTTTTTATCTCTCTTTACAGGAGATTTACCATGCTTAGGCACTGTCTTTGAAATACTTTTTGATGATATTGGGGGTGTACCACCTGATTTCTTCCCAGGTGATAAAGATTTCTTGCCAAGAGCAGCTTTTGTTAGGGGCTTCTTTTTGGCTACATCAGTTTTTTTAAGCAGTCGATCATCTTTTTTATTAACATTTGTTTTCTTTGTTTCACTTTTATCCCTTTTAGCATCATTTTTAACAAATTTCTTTTTGGAAGGGACATCACCTTCTGATGAAGAACTAGAATTCCTTTTTAGTTTGCCCTTCTTGGTTTTTCTCCTAGTTTCCCTAGAAAAAGGAACATATCCATGAGGCATTCCAAAATTAAACTTCATTGATAACATGTTAGCAAATTTTTTATGCCATAAATATGACAGAAATCCTTTATTAATATTACCATTAATTACCAATCCTTTCCAATCCAATGTTTATTTTTACAAAGGAAATCAATTTTTAAGGTTTTCTTATCATTCAAAATACTCATGACCAATACAATAACTGATTTTATAATACAATCCAATTCACAGAATAAAAAGCAAAATAAGCAGAAGTTACTGTATTATGCATGTATATGCATTTAAAAAAGTGCTAATGGCAAAAATGGCTAATGTTAGTTTAGAATAATCATTAATAATTTTCCTTTAAATGTTATGGGAACAATACATCAGACAAAAATAAAATGAAATAATACAAATATGTAACAATAACAACAATGAAAAACAAAGGAAAGTACTTAAAAATTTAATTTACTTCAGGCACATGCAATGCACCCAATATTGTTGAACATAAGGTGATTCCATGGGTGACACTGTTTTCCGGCCGTACAATACCGATATGGAAATACTGGCTTGATATTTCGTGTACACGCCCATAGAAACACTTGTCAGTTTGACACCAGTTTGTATAGGCGTGTACGCGAAATATCGGGTCGGTATTTCCATGCCGGTATTATCCGTGCCAGTAAATAGTGTCACCAGATTCCATCATTCAGTCCAATGTTACCAAGATAGTTATACAATTGTTATTTTCTCTGAGAACATATTATTAATTTCTTGAAGACTAGTAATGTAGCCAACACTTACTGTTTAATAGATAATTAAGAATTAAGATAGTTAATTTGTACCAAAATACTCATATTTAGTGATGTAATATAAAATATTGGAAACCTTAAAAAAAAACAGTAAACTGGAAAACCTTAGAAAATTAGATTACCTACCCACATTTGTCCTGCCAAAATGTAACAATGTGTATGAAAAACAGAGATGAGAATACATGTTACCTAATATTCTTAACAAACTCGATCACAACCTTTGCCACAGCCTTTCCTTTTTTTCTTTTTTTTTCACAGCCTTTGTACATATTTGTTTTTTTTTTTGTCATTTGTGTTTTATTTATTTTGTAGTGTAGGTGTGTAAACTCATTGGCTTTACAGCCTCTCAATGTAATGCAATTTACATGATTTTTCTTGCAAGTCTAAACTCAGCTTTAGTATGGTTTTGCTTGTTGCATTATTGTAAAATGTTGTATTGTTTTTTCTATTTAATAATAAATGAAAAAAATACATGCAGTAAAACAGTGTGTAATAGTTAAATAAATAATAATAAGCATCATGGGACAATTGACACCAATTGACCTAGTCCCAAACTAAGCAAAGCTTGCACTATGGATGGATACTAGGCAACGGATAAACATTACTTATATAGAAAAAAAAATACTTAAATATATATTAAACACCCAAGACCCGAGAACAAACATTCATATTCTTAATTTATATTCGTTTTTTTTTAATCCATACCTAAGTGTTTTTAATAAACACTTATTTAGCAAAAGAAGGTTAAAAGTGTTTTTTTTTTTATGTCATTTCAGTATCACATCAATTATCATCATTTCAGTATCATATCAATTAAAGTATCTGATCTAGTTTCTCAAGCAGGGTTTGTTTTATTAAATGGGTGAGTAAAATTTTTCTATCAGGGTTTGTATTTTGTTTGATAAAGTAAAACAAATCCAGGCCCTAATTCCTCAGTGTTCCTAAAACTGTAGGTCTATTGTTGGGAAACCTAACGGAACAGAATATTAAATAATAAATTATTATTATTACAATATTATAGAATAGGATGGATATAAGTATTGGATTATAAATAGCCATATAAAGAGAACAGTTCATGGAAGCGGCTAGCCCCAGAGGCTTCACGGTAACACAACTAGACAGTGGATCCTTAAATGTGCTATGAAATAGGAACTCAAAGCGTACATAGTTGTACAACCCATATTCTAATGTCAACAGTGCAAAAAATTAGGTAACTATCAAAGAGGTATTCAGGGGATTATTGTAATAAGAGTATGAAGTATCCTACAACATTATAGTGACCCATATCTAAGTCTCTGTTCAAGATCAACACAATGAGCCAGGATCATCTCAGAGGTTATTGATCATATAAGTTATTTAACTTCATACCTGCCAGAAGAAGAGGATGAAGAACTGCCGTCAGACGAAGAGGAAGAGACGCTAGAGGAGCTGGAACTCCTCGATGACGAGGAACTCGAAACAGGTTTCTTTTTTTCTTTTCGCATGTCTTTACCAGAGTCCATTTTAAGCTGTAACTCGAGCTCACGCTGAAGCTGCTGCCTTCTTTTCTCCAGAACGTCCGTGTCGGCGTATTCTAGGTCATTTTGATCCCAGTTGTCGATTTCACCATCGGGACTACGACCCGATCTCACTACGACTGTGGAATGTAACCTACTCTTTCCATCATCTTTCACCAATCGTTTTTGTTCACTGTCTTTATTAGCTGCCCGTTGCTTGGACGGACTAATCAACGTGTGTGTGGCAGCAAATTTACAACTTTTACCGTAAGCGCAACTTCCGTGTTGAGCCCACTGTCTACAATGTTCAGTTGTTTTTTTTGCACTAGAAGTTTTCTTGGTTCCTAGACGCTCGAAAACACTAGGTCTGTTCGCTAGGTCTTTTGTTTTCGGTATCTCGACAGTAATTTTTCTTTTGCCTTGTTTTGACATTATAATGGAAAAACATTGGTCTCGCTTACAAACAAAATTCACAATAAAACATTCCCCGGCGCACGACAATCGCCAATCGCCATTATTAGTTTTTTTTTAACGCTCTACCACAGACTAGCTAGGGCTACATAGGCAAAGATCGGAAAGGTTCGTCGGTTGTCTTGTCTGTAATGCTATATTTACATGTTTGCCAAGCTTCGGCAAGCTCTCACCAGCAACACAAGCGTGTAAACGGCCCGTTTGGATAGGGTTGCGTGAGCTTGCTATGCTATAGTACTTTTCGGATCGGGCTACTACGAATCTCGAAGTTCGTGTCGTGCGGTTTCTCTCGCTCTCGTATTAAATAGTTTAAGTGTCAGAGGGACCGCATGACACGAAATTCGAGTTTCGTGGTAGCCCTGCAGATCGCACTGTGTGAATCAGCCATTTGTGTCTGTCAGAAGGGCTACTCCGAGACACAAAATTCGAAGATCGTATCGTACCGTCTCTCTCACTCTCGTATTAAATAACATTAGCGTAGGCGGGACGGTACGATACGAACTTCGATTTTCGAATTTCGTGGTAGCCTTGCTGTGCGTTCGCTTCGCTGTGGCTGTGGCTTAGCTGTCAAACTGAACTGTTGTTTGACGTTGTTGTTTATTGTCGGCTTGCTATATTTGGAACTTTTAATTAATAATTAACGATAGTTTAAAGCAAAACGTTCCAAAATGCCTTTACTTGATGGTAAAGAGATCGAGATATTTTTTGTAAGTACTGCAAATTCAATATTCTGAAATTTCCCTTTATACCTAACCTCAAAGCGTTGTTTTATTTTAGTATGTACATAACGACTTGTAATCATTTTCACAACTTTTTTACAGAGCGAAGAAGATTTACCATATGAAGAAGAAATTTTAAGAAACCCCTTTTCTGTCAAACATTGGCTTAGATACATAGAACACAAAAAAGGTGCGCCTAAGCATGAAATAAATATGATTTATGAAAGAGCATTGAAGGAGTTACCTGGGTCTTTTAAACTATGGTATAATTATTTGAAACTCAGAAGATCTCAGATTCGAGGTCGCTGCATTACTGATCCTTGCTATGATCACGTGAACAACTGCTTTGAAAGATCCTTGGTGTTTATGCACAAAATGCCAAGAATTTGGATGGACTATTGTACCTTTTTGACCGATCAGTGCAAGATAACAGTTACTCGAAAAGCCTTCGACTCTGCTCTTCGAGCTTTGCCTATAACTCAGCACCACAGAATATGGCCTCTTTACCTAAGCTTCCTGAAAAAGCACAGCATTCCTGAAACAGCTGTTAGGGTGTTCAGACGCTATCTTAAGTTGAGTCCTGAAGACACAGAGGAATATATTGATTATCTTATTTCAATCAATAAATTGGATGAAGCTGCTGTTAAGTTAGCTCAAATTGTCAATAATGAAAACTTTCAGTCTAAACATGGAAAATCAAACCACCAGGTGTGGAATGAGCTGTGTGAACTAATCTCCAAAAATCCTGATAAGATACATTCTCTGAATGTTGATGCCATTATCAGAGGAGGACTGAGACGCTACACAGACCAGCTGGGCCACTTATGGAATTCGCTTGCAGATTATTATGTTAGAAGTGGTTTATTTGAAAGAGCTAGAGATATCTATGAAGAAGCTATTCAGACTGTCACCACTGTAAGAGACTTCACTCAAGTTTTTGATGCATATGCTCAATTTGAGGAATTAAGTTTAAGTAAAAAAATGGAAGATGTAGCTAAGAAGCCAAACCCCTCTGAAGATGATGATATTGATCTAGAATTGAGGCTTGCAAGATTTGAATACCTTATGGAAAGAAGACTATTACTTCTGAACTCAGTTCTTCTGAGACAAAATCCTCATAATGTGGCAGAGTGGCATAAAAGAGTTAAACTATATGAAGGAAAACCACATGAAATTATTGACACATACACAGAAGCTGTGCAAACTGTAGATCCCAAACTTGCTGTTGGAAAACTATACACACTTTGGGTTGGTTTTGCAAAATTCTATGAAGAAAATGATCAAATAGAAGATGCCAGATTGATTTTTGAAAAAGCAACTCAGGTTAATTATGCAAAAGTTGATGATTTGGCGTCTGTTTGGTGTGAATGGACAGAAATGGAAATTAGACATGAAAATTATGAAGAAGCACTTAAACTCATGCAAAAAGCAACTGTTTTACCAAGCCGTAAAGTTGCTTACCATGATGATACAGAAACAGTACAAATGCGTTTGTACAAATCATTGAAAGTTTGGTCTATGTATGCTGATCTAGAAGAAAGTTTTGGTAGTTATAAATCATGCAAAGCTGTGTATGACCATATCATTGACTTGAAAATTGCAACACCACAAATAATCATAAATTATGGATTATTCTTAGAGGAACATAACTATTTTGAGGAAGCATTCAGAGCTTATGAAAAAGGTATTGCCCTGTTTAAATGGCCTAATGTATATGACATTTGGAATACATATCTGAGTAAGTTTTTGAAAAGGTATGGCGGCTCTAAACTTGAGAGGGCAAGAGATTTATTTGAACAGTGTCTAGAACATTGTCCTGCGGAGTTTGCAAAATCTATATTTTTGCTATATGCAAAATTAGAAGAAGAACATGGACTAGCACGACATGCCATGTCTGTATATGAGCGTGCCACCACAGGAGTTCTGCCAGAGCAAATGTTTGAAATGTTCAATATTTACATAAAGAAAGCTGCTGAAATCTATGGAGTTCCAAAAACTCGCCAAATATATGAAAAAGCTATTGAAACATTACCAGAAGGAAAAGCAAGAGAAATGTGTATAAGATTTGCTGAAATGGAAACACGTCTTGGAGAAATAGACAGAGCTCGTGCTATTTATGCACACTGCAGTCAAATGTGTGATCCCAGAATAACTGCTGACTTTTGGAACACATGGAAGGAATTTGAAGTTCGCCATGGAAATGAAGATACAATGCGTGAAATGTTGAGAATTAAGAGGAGTGTCCAAGCTACATACAATACACAGGTGAATATGATGTCGGCTCAGATGTTGAGTTCTGCAGCTCAGGCAGCAGGTACTATTTCTGACTTGGCACCTGGAATGAAGGATGGCATGAGAATGCTCGAAGCTAAAGCAGCTGAAATGGCAGTTCAAAACAAAGGAAACATCATGTTTGTCCGAGGAGAAACACAAGGCCTTAAAGAGAGTGCAGATAAAGTGGTTAATCCTGATGAAATAGATATTGATGATGATGAATCTGATAACAGTAATGATGAAGAAGATGGTGCTGTGGTAGCTCCAGTGGAAACAAAAGAAATACCAGCTGCTGTATTTGGTGGACTTGTACCAAGTACAAGCAAAGATAGTGATTAAGTAACTGAAATTAATTCATTTAGTTTTATTATTTACAACAACCACTGGAATTTACTAGATTAGAGAAACAAAACACCTGGGTTTATCTGGAGTAAATTGCTTTTATGTCATTAATGTTTCTTGAAAATCATGGGATGTTGATTACTTGAAAACCCAAACTTTAACAAGAGATATTAAGAATATAAAAAAAAAAAGTACAGTAAATCAGGTTTGCAATAACAATAATATTCTATGTAACGTATTTTTACAATTGCTTCTACTTTACTGTTTACTATTTGTACAATCAATAACGAAAATACTTTTTGTCTGGAAGGCTAACTAAAGGAACCTGCTGAAATAGTTATGGCAAAAAAAATAATCTCTTATTTTTGTTCTGTATCTTATTATTTTAAATGTATAACTATATTTTATTTTATAGAGCCAATTAGCCATTTGGCTACCAAAAATACAATTTTGTTTTTAACAGCTCATCCAATGTCATGTGGCTACTGTGGCTACTATAGTCTACTATAGGGCGATAAGATAAAGAGTAGTTAAAGTACAATTTAATGCACCAGCAGGAGCAAACATTTCTTTAGAAGTCTTACTAAGACATGGTATTAAAGTGTTCTGATATGGACTGCAGTACTTAACATTAGCGCACAGATCGACATCCACCATATTGATAATGATAAATGAATTTGTAGCAGATGAAGTTACAGGCAAAAGTCAGTTGCACATAATTTGGTATTAGTGAAGTTTTTAATCATTAATTCGCGTAAAACGAAGCCATATAACAAGATAAGCTTAGTAGATTCGTCATAGCAATTAAAATCCGTTTACAGCACCGTGCGCCTGTGTGGACTATACAATTTTCCAGGACCAAATCTATCCTAATTGTGTACTTCTCAAGGTTTTACACTTCCAACTTCAATTTCGACAGCAAGTCCAATGAACTTATTATGAGTGGTGAATTGAAATGATTAGCAGTGGGTTTTTTTATACTACAGCATCTCACTCTGATAAATTAATTTAAAACCTGTTCCAGTAAACCTTCTTCCCTAAACTCTGTAATTTCCCTTAGTTTACGTGATTACTTACTGCTTTGTGCTTAGTGAATGATATGATATGATTATATACATAATATAATATGCTTACAAACGTAAATGGGAATAATTGAAATGATAAACTTGAATGTATAGATTTTGTAAAATGTTTTAATGCTGTTGCGATTATTGTTTATTAAAATACATAGTTCCAGTGGAAAAGAATCGTGTTATGTTTTCAAAAACAGTAGGGTCCATCCATTATCCAACACGCGCACGGTCTCAATCGCGATCACCATTTCTATTTTGAAACGGATGGTGGTAGAAAGAGACAGTAAATGCAACTATGTACAATCCGTGAGCTCTTAGAAAAACCTTCGGGTTTCGGGGGAAATCGGGAGGATTCTCTTTTTGACTAATTTGACTTAGTAGCAATCCATCGCGCGAAGAGTGCACTCGTTATGTTTTCATTGATTTATATAGAGCAATTAAAACCACCACTTACTTATAATTTATTTAGTTTCTTATTTTTCGGAAATTGATTTCCATGGGGAGTCAACTTAAACAGGGTATTTCTGTAAATAGCCAATAACGGGAAATTATTTATAATGTATATAAATATTTTGTAAGGAAGCTGAAAGTTTCAAGAAAAGTGTTGATCGTAAACATTTTAATAGGTTCAACACTGTGTTATAGAAGCGACGGGGATTTCGAAAAATATATTTAAAAAATGTTAAACGGAAGCAGATCAAAAAATTCATTTGACATACCCAAGACAAATAGATACTAACAACAGCTCTATATACTTCCAAATAAAAGTAGTGTGTTAAGGTGGGGTTTTCTCTATTTAAATTAACGGTGGAAGAATTCGAAAATGTTAATTTTGTTTCATCTGTATCATGACAAAAAGTCATATGGCATTAAAATTAGAAAAAGATAAAGAATCGTAATATTATTACAGTAAGGTTTATTTTGTACTGATGATTATTCTTTACATAACTTTTTACAGTAACTTTGAAAAGTTTCGCAAGTTTATAACAGAACAGAACCGCAACCACATATCACGATCGCGTGTCATCGTCAATACCCAAAGCATGCTTCTAAAATCTGAAGGTTTTTTTAAAAGCTCATCGAGTGTATAATCACGAGTCCATTAGACAATACTGTAGCAGGGCCCAGTTGCGTGGCTTATACTTCATTACGCGACTGGGTCCTGATGTTTCAAGTTTCAATTCATTCTTTTTGGGTGGTTAAGATAACATTTTACAGTAAGATACAGACCAGAGGCACACTCGGAATCACAAATGTTTTGCATTGCCCCACTTCCTGTTACACAGTATAGGAAGAGGGTAAAAAGAGAGGGTGAATATAATTCAATGTGATCTTGTTAAAAAAAACATTATGTACTTAATTTAATAGATTTGATTACGTTGAATTGATGTAATCTAAAAATAAAAACTTAAGTTATCAGTTGCAGAAATTTGAGTTAAAAAAAAATTAATGCTCATAAAATAATGTCAATTCTATATTTTTTTATATAGTTCAGTCAGCACAATAAAACAATGTTCAAATAATATCTCTTGGAGCTGTTATGAAATGCAAAGAATTGGAATACATACTTTGATGTTGCGAGTAATTCAAAATACTAATATCATTATGAACACCTCCAAACATGATAAGTTCTCCGTTTCCTCTAACCAGAGAATACATTACAAGTTCCTCTGGGGCACCAGTGGTTTCCCCAAGGCGTGGGCACAACCAGGACACGTAATTAAATGAGTTACCATCTAACACTGTAGATATATCTAGCACATGCATAGTTAAAGTGTTTCTTTTGATCTTTTTAACAGCTGGTTGTTGTCTTTGTATTGGATTGTCAACTGGAGGCTCCTCTTCCCTTCTGTTCTCTAGATGAGCAATTTGCCTTTGATTGATGAGATCATTTTCTGGCGGTGCAACATTAAGACTATTGTCACAAGCGAAAGCTGCCATCCTATACTTATTAGCTTCTTGTAATTGGCGAACTATTTTCATAGCTTTATTCTGAAATAGGCAAAGTAAAATATGATATATGATATTTATTTGTTCTATGTGGAATTGACAAGCTACTGCAGATGTTAGGTGTTAAGGAATTTAGATATATGTAGGTACTAGCTTATGCCTGCGACTTCGTCTGCGCGGATTTAGGTTATCGCGCGGTGGCGCCCTCTACCGGAATAAAAGGTATCCTATGTTGATCCTTGGGGTTCAAACTACCTGTATACCAAATTTCATCAATATTGGTTCAGTGGTTTCGACGTGAAAGCGTAACAGACACACAGAGTTACTTTCGCATTTATAATATTAGTAGGGATTTACTGGTAAAGGTAGATAGCACATCACTGCTTTCTTTCTTATCAAATACCAACATGTAAACTAAAAAAAACTAAATTCTTATTTGATTGTTTGATGTCTTACCTTGTTTTTATTTCTTCTCATAATAGATTCTTTCCTACCTAATTCTAAGGCACTGACTGACTGCTTAGAGTCAGAACTTGGACCAGCTATAGAACTATTACCATCTGAATTGGCATTCTCATTCAATACAGGAATTGCTCCATGATCATTGCTGGGACCTGCAACTGGTTCATTATTTTGATTAATTTGTTGTTGTTGTCTTGCAGAGTTTAAAGCTTGTCTTGGAAAAACACCCCTCCTCCCATTAATATTTTGATCCCTGTCTAAAGGTCTTTGTAAGCTTTGTTCCACTCGTACTGAGACTGGTGCTCCTTCAGGTCTACTGAGAGCAGATAATCGCACAGCAGATGTCACTAGAGGCTTAGCACAGTTCCATCCATGTCTTGTTCTGCTCAGACTCACTATCTTGTCACCAACTCTACAAGCTGGGTTACACCAGATATTGGCAGAAGCCCACTCTTTATTTTTAACTGCTAGCTCTTTCCATGTCCATGTGGGACCTTTCATGGTCAATATCCAGCAATCACTATACACAAACCGATTGTGTAAGGTCTGAACACCTCCAAGAAGCATGGCTTTGTCAGAGTCCAAAGGCACAAGAGACTGTGCATATCTAGGAGAAGGTCTTGGTTTGGTTGTTGGTTGCTTTGTCCAATTGAGTGAGATGAGATCTAGGACCCATATGTCATTTGAGCATTGTATTTGGTAATTCTGTGCAGCCGACATCACAAGGCCACCAAACACAACCATTTCATTATCCTTTATACATGCTGAATGTCCTGCCATAGGTGGTGGGCTATTAGTTGCATTGACTAAGATCCACTTATTAGTGCTAACACAATAAAAATGAATATCATTGAACATGGTTACATTCTGATAGTACTGTGAGAGTGAAGGATATGTCCAACCACCAAA
Organism: Choristoneura rosaceana; assembly: GCA_037349165.1. NCBI lineage: Eukaryota > Metazoa > Arthropoda > Insecta > Lepidoptera > Tortricidae > Choristoneura > Choristoneura rosaceana. Next base: position 6,177,654 of record JAZBNJ010000009.1, read on the forward strand.
CACTATCAGGCAATCTTTATAGCTAACCATTGATGTGTATGCCTTTGGGACTGGGTATGTTCCTGTGGCTAGTGGCCTCACCCATTGCCTTTTGGACAAGTCAAACCGCCATAAATCATTAAATGATGTGGCATTGGTAGTGCACCCACCAAATATATACATATTATTATCCAGCACACATGCAGCATGAGAGAACCTTCGTGTTATAGTTGGCAGCAGATCAGTTGCTGCAATTTTCTTCCACAATATATTGAATTCTCCTACAGCTTTGACAAGTCTCATAGAAGTTTTTCGCAAGACATCTGCAAGAAAATAATATTGATAAATTTCTAAGCAGTTTAAGAGGATAATATTTATTTTAGGAAAATAATTACTTACTTTCTGCACAATTGTACCATCTCTTACATACGGTTTTGCAATTTTGTAGATCTTTATATGGAGGCAAGAAACCCAAAATAAATTCCAGCACTTCATCAGGAAGGTCTTCAATTGTGTTTCGCAATGTTTGTTGACCTGAAGAATGATGAATAACCTCCATTCTTTGAAACTATTTTGGCTTTGAAAATTACTAAGTCCGTGTCCGAGTTTTTGTTATTTCGACCCCGTTTTCCTTACAATATAAATACATAAAGGAACAAATTGGAATTTGATACAGAAAACGACAACACTCAATAGTACACCAAATTGACATTGGTAGGTAAGGACACTGACAGTTCTTTATTTCTTTCTTTCTGTTTTCATTGCGAAAAGACAAAAAGATTTAGCCCATGCTATTAAAATTTTTTCAAAATTATTTTTATCTGCAATCATATTTGAAGAAAGTTGAATAGTGATTATCTATCAGTTTTACAAAATTTTAAAAGTTTTTAGTGATATTTTGGTTAAATTCACACTTCTAAATTTGTACCAAAAAAAATCAGCAGGGCTACCATGAAACTCGAAACTCGAAGTTCGTGTCGTGCGGGCCCTCTGACACTTACACTATTTAATAGGAGAGCAAGAGAGATGTTAGAGTAGCAATGAAGTCTATGGTCTTGAGTTTATGTCATGTCAGTACCGTATTTTGTCTCTTGAACAAAAAGATGGCTACCTAATAGTGCATGTTTTTCATTCGTATCTCAATAAAGCAGCTCAACTGTGCTAAACCCTGTTTTATTCAAGAATATCATCACACGACACGAACTTCGAGTTTCATAGTAGCCCTAAAATCGAAGTTCGTATCGTACCGTCCCGCCTACGCTTATCTTATTTAATACGAGAGTGAGAGGGATGGTACGATACGAACTTCGAATTTTGTGTTTCGGAGTAGCCCTTCAGCTGGCTGAACGCCCAAGGTGCATGTTTTGTTGGCAGCGTTGGTACTCCTATTTTTTTTTGATATAACAATAAATGTTCCAACATTCGATCGAATCATCAAGAACGTTAGTCTGTGGAATAATGTGTTGAAATGTTATCTGTGTGTCGATTAGACCGGGAGTTTTAAGTTTCTTTCTGATTATTATCTATTCAATCCAATATGTGTTTTATCAAAATCATTATGCATACATGAATGCATCATGAATGTGGTTCTGGTGACATAACGTAACACGCACTTGAAAATATTCGCCAAAGTAAATGCAAATAGATTGTTTGGGGTGTCATAGTATTTGTTTGACAGATAACCTAATACGACCACAGTTGGCCGCAATTTTATTCCCTTATTTATTTTGAATCAATAACAGTAAAGCAATGCAGTTACAAGCAAGTGCGTTGCTGGACAAACTCAAGCACTGTCATAGGGCAATATCGTTAACTGATTTACAGTTAACAACATCTCAAAAGGTTTGTTACATTAACTTATAATGATTGAGTTCTAATAAAAGTTTTTCATCATTGTTTACAAACAATGAGGATATTTAACTCCTGTTTCACCAGAGCTCTCTAATCAAATTCTGTTTTAAATATATTAATGTTTCAGAACAACAAATAATGTACATACCCATGCAATGAGTGATTGCACATTGTACTTCTTTACTTTTCATGATAAATGATAAACAAACTTAGATTCAAGGTCCAAATCAGTTAAGCAAGTTTGGTCTATCATCTTGAAATCCATAAATTAACTTTTTATTATGTAGAAGCATATATGTTACACTCTGCTATTATGTTATGTATTACATAATGTTATGTTTTCATTAAAAATAAAATGTGTCCTTAACACTAACAGCAAGATGTTCTTATAAAAAAAAAGGTAAAAGTGCACTTTGCAGCTACCAGACATACTCTACTCTTAGGGGGACTCCGCACTGCAAATTTTCATTGCACAAATTATATTCCATGCTTTACATACAATTTGTCAGCGAATTTTTTACCACCAGTGCGGATACTTATATAAGATTCAATATGTTACAAAATTGCTAAAGAAAAAACTGCTGAAAAAATTCGCAGTGCGGACAGGGCCTTATTTCCCTTTAGTAGGATTGTTTATATCCAAATTCTTTAACAGCACACTTGTTATATGCATTTTAAATATGACATTATGATTTTGTACAATAATGGCTGCAGGTGTATAACGCCACAGTGGAAATTTATTTCCAAAGTAAATTCCAATTGCCATTCCTGCTATCAAAAAGTGGTCAGTAAAATAAAAACAGTTTAAATTAAAAATCAAACATAAATTCTTTTTTTTTTATTGATTTATACTTCTTTGATGTAAACATACAACTAAGTTTAGTAAACCTTAGGAAAAAAAAAAAATATTATTTGTTTTTGGCACACTTTTCCAGGTCATACTATGGAGCCTAGGAGTTGTAGGCACAAGTGCTGTAGTAGTTGGTATACTGTCAAGGTACTTAGCGAGGAGGAGAGCCAAGCCCATCCTCAACCCCCGGATACAAAGAGCTATCAACAAAAGGATCTCTCGAATGAGGAGTCCTAATGGAGGTAAAGTATTTTTTTTAATTTTGTCACATGTTTGGGTTGATCTACGTCATTCTGTACCCCTTTGCCTTTTTGGGGCTGGATTTAGGGGAGGCACTCCACAAAAGAGGGGTCCCCACAATAGAGACTCCAGATTTTTTTTTTTTCAAATTCCGATGAATAAACACTACAAAACAAGTTTTCCTTTGATATGATTGACTTATTTGACAAGAGCATTCTACTTCGAAGTATTCTCGGATTTTGAATTCACTTTTCTTTTTTTTTCATTGGAATCGGAACATGTAAGATCTCCAGCAATTAGAATATAGGGCTTTCTTTGAATAAGCTCTTCACTACCAATTTCTACTTGTATTATGTAGTAAATAACCTAACCAACAAAAAGTTGGAAAACTTCAACATTGTCACTTCAAAGCTCAATATCTCAAAAACGGCTTAACCGATTCTGATAAAACATGTCTATGAACCATCACTAGAAAATCTCCTTTCAAATAAAAAAAACACATTCAAATCGGTTCACCCGTTTAAGAGCTACAGTGCCATGGACAGACTGACACACACACAGACACACAGCGGTCAAACTTATAACTCCCCTTTCTTTAAATGGTTAATTTGTGTATGCATATATCTAATTCACATTGCATATTGACACGAACAAAAATACTATAATCGCCACTGGAGTGAAAGACGGTGATGTATTCATTAAATGATAAACAATGATATACAAAGTAAAATGCTATCCTAATGATTTATTTTGGGCAGGAATGGGGTCGGTGGCGAGTAGCGGCGGCCGCAGCAGTCCACTCGGCTTCAGTGAACGGCTGTCATTGGCGTCTGGGTCTATTGGCTCAGGAGGGGGAGACGCTGCACCGCTTTCACCTCAGCAACTTGGTGTAATGGGTGAGTTTTCCCTACTAATGTTTTCTTTAACAGCGCCATCTATTGATGAGTAGTCGATAAATTTTTCTTTAAATGCTTTTTTAGTTATATGTCGCCATCTCTTTATAGTTTATAGTTAAGTATGAGCTGGAAAAATGTGGTGTACAAATTGAACTACCAACCTTATATAATTATAGTTGGAAAATTAAGAAAATACCCTAGAGGGTAAGAAAAATAGCTTGTATTGTGTATCTAATAGCAACTTTAACAATCTGCTCCATATCCTATTTTTATTGAACTGTATTCAAAAGTTGTATTTTTTTTATACGAGTCATAGGAGTCATGTCCGTGAAGCTAATATCTTAAAATTTTACGTTGGGTGGTTTGTATCAACTAAATTGCAGCGCCATCTCTTGACGGGTAGCTGAACGTAATAAAAATTCAAGACGAGAAGGAACTTAATAGTGTCGTAGTAATTCTTTAGATGGCAGTTTATTTTGTAGCACCTCGAGTGTGTTGTTTGTTGGAGAAAATTCGAGTCTTTTATTTGAATAAATTTTACAAAACTTGGTGTATTTGAGTTGTACAAGAGTCGCGAGTCTAACTTGAAATATGACATTAATCTCGCTACTGCCTTCTTCTGCCGTACTACTTTTCAATCAGCAAGTAGGTACATAGAAGACCGAAGAAGTAGAGTCGGCGGAATCAAATTTGCAACTTTAAAAAAACTTGACTTTGAGGACTTTACCAAAAGCTACTAGTAAATTAAACTCTACAAAGTGTATACAGTAATAAAAGCAAGGCTGGCCTCAATACCTATTGCTTAATTCCGACGGTTAGTGAGCTATTATGTTATGTTAAGCTCAGCTGCGGGTGGTAGGGCCTTGTGCAAGGTCCGCCCGGATTGCTACCACCATCTTGCTCGCTAATCCTGCCGTGAAGCAGCAGTGCTTGCACTATTGTGTTTCGGCGTGGAGAGTAAGACAGCTGGTGAAATTACTGGCACTTGAGGTATTCCAACTTAGGCCTCTAGGTTGGCAACGCATCTGCAATACCCCTGGTGTTGCAGATGTTTATGGGCGGTGGTGATCTCTTACCACCAGGAGACCCACTTGCTCGTTTGCCTTCCAATCGAATAAAAAAAAACTGCCTATTCCCTTGCGCTGAATATTTATAACAGCATATAACCAATATAACGGGGTGTCTGTTCGTATACCTAACCGTGTGCGCAACTGTGCGCCTGTCTGCTCGTTTGTTTGTCTGTCTGTGGGTCCGTCCCTCAGTCTGTCCAGCTGTCCATCCATCCACTCATCAATCCATCCGTCCATCTATCGCAATCGCAAATATATCTTATAACTTTTATACTAGAAAAATTGCAGTCTATGCTTCATTGGATAATATCCCAATTGCTAAGGAAGTGTTGTATTAGGCCGTCTCTTGAAGCGCATGAAATTGGACTAGACTATTGCAGTTTTCCGCTACGTTATATTTTATCCACGTGTCACGCGTAATAACACCAAATAACTCGCTCATATATAATACTTGCTAATTGGAATAACCTTCCCAAAGTCATTTTATTTCACCTAGATATTCATCGTCAACAGAGACATTGTGTGAATCGTCATCTGTTTGTGTGTTGGTGACATACAAGGACAATCTAAATATTCCATCTCCTACACCTAGTAAACAATAACAACTTTGGACTGGAGGGTAGGTAATTTGATAGATATGATTCCAAAAACCGGCCAAGAGCGTGTCGGACACGCCCAAAATAGGGTTCCGTAGCCATTACGAAAAAATTAAGTAATATCATGGACGAAGTATAGTACTCTATAGTACTCTATAGTACTCTATTTCATCCATGGTAATATTTTTCTAAGGATTTCGAATTTTATACGGAATCTTCCAAGTTTAAGTATATTTTATACCTTACGCTGCTATTTACTCATAAACTACTAATAATTCTCAAGCAAACTTAGCCGCTATAGTTTTCCTTGGAAGTTTGATATACTGACTACCATCCTGAATTTTTTGAAATTTTTCTACCCACTGGTTTAGATTTTAGAGGGGGGGGACGCTCGATTTTAATGAAAATTTGCACTTTAAAGTTGAATATTTCGCAAACAAATGACTTTATCGAAAAATCGTTTTAGCAAACCCCTAATGGTTTTAATATACCTATCCAACGATACCCCACACGATAGGGTTAGATGAGAAAAAAAAAACACCGCCACTTTACGTCTATGGGAGGTACCATAAAAAAAATGTTTTTGAATTTTTAATTGTACTGTTTTGTCGGCATAGTTTACCTATATATCCGTGCAAAATTACAGCTTTCTAGCATTGATAGTCTCTGAGCAAAGCCGCGGACGGACAGACAGACAGACAGACAGACGGACAGACAGACAGACAGACAGACAGACATGGCGAAACTATAAGGGTTCCGTTTTTGCCATTTTGGCTCCGGAACCCTAAAAACCAGCTGCCTGAAGGCTTAGCGAGGTGTTTCAGTGTACATAAAGCGGATGCATTCCTCAGTCTTCACTAAATCAATATAAAGTCATTAAGTCCGATAGCGCAAGTTGGCGTTTTATATTCTCGAATCTTCATCTTTTGGTCGTGAAATACAATGTTGACTGTCTCGGTAGTACATTATGTTGTCACGACACCCAGCTACCCACCTCATAAACGCGTCAAAAGCTATGAATTACACGCGCTGTGATGTATCTTGATTCCAAGTCACCTTGCGCCTACATGGATGTGACGCTACCTACTCGTCCTGCTGTGATGTAACTCTTGAGATTGACAAGTATTTTTATGAAAATGTGTTATTGTAGAGTCATTCACGATGACGCGTGCCGTGGTTCTAATTACAATGTCTTTAATGGCTAATTTTGACAAAATCACGCGTCTTCGTGGATGGCACTATAATTATAGGTATACTATATTGAATAGAAGACGCATCATGGTCTGTTTGCACATGTACTTATATAAAAGATTTTTTTATTATTATTTTAAACCGAATCTTTTGGGATTACATAGCTCCATGTCATTAATTTAATTGTTTAATGGTCATCAGCGATCCTCCGTCTTATAATATATATGGCAAAGAGCATTAATTAGTACCTATGGAAATCCTGATAATAAGTTATATTTATTAGTAACAAAATAACATTATATTTTACATCGATAGTAACGATAGAGCTGTATTTCCAAAAAATTATGGCATTAAAGATGGTCAATTAACTATTTACGGTTTTGTGCTAGTGCTGCACTCTGACAGGAGAAAATTTCAGTAATATTCCCTGTTGACAAGTTGGTATACCTGAAATTCATCCATCGTCAATCTGTGCTTGCCTTGTCCTGGTGCTATAGTTAATATAAGATGTTAAACTATTTTTTTTTTATATTCAGAAGAAAACATTCTTACACAATAATTTTGCATTTAAATTTAATTTATAGACGGAAACAATTTTTATCTGTGCTCTACCGCCCACGTCTCATTCATTGCTATACAAATGCACATGCGCGTTCGATGCAACGTGAGCAAGCCCCCACTCGGTACCTCAATAAAAGTTATCATCATCAATAGCATAGTATAGTGCTTACAGTATAGACCTAGACCGCCAGAACTGGGGCTATTACTGCGGTACGGCATCCCACGTAGGCAATAATGTAAATAGATTTAATTCTCAAGGTATCCTTCCTAGCATTACACGATTTCTGATGTCAGCGTTTTGCTGTCTTTCCTTGACACACTGTATAGTAGTCTGTAATTTTTTTTTTTTATCTAGGAACTAACTAAGGTTTGATAACTAACCCAGGTTAGGGATTTAAGTTAGGTAAGGAGCACCTGAATTGAGGGTCACTAGCATAAATGATGTATCTTGTAGCGTCCTGTCTTATTATTTTAGTTCACCTAGTTAAGAACTAAACTTCTGTCAAAATTAGACATTAATGACATTGTGATAAGAACCACGGCACGCGTCATCGTGAATGACTCTACTTATCTCTACTTATATCACTAATTAAATAACTTAGCTACATACCTATTTATAGTACCAATATTTTATATTTGATTTTTAAAATCATTATTTATCGGGCCCTAAATGATTGTTAGAGATTAGAGGTTCATTGGTAGAGATCCTGTAATAAGTTCGCCTTTGTACATGTATTTCAACGCTGTCGATTGTATTTGTTTATTTTTTGTGCGATAAAGAGCTTACATACATATGTTTATGCATACATTTAATTTGAATCTTTATCGCGATATAGGAGAACGCGATAATTTGCATAACAAGAACAAGTAAAGTTATTTTTAATATTCTTTGCGCTGTTTGATTATATCCAGTATTGTCGTGCATTATATTGCATTTTTTTCCATTTTAAGTACTAATTTTGCCTAGATAACTGCGGATGTACACTATAATATAATATATACCAGCTTCTGCCCGCGGCTTAACCCGCGGAGAATCCGGTTATCCCCTCGGGAACTGTGCATTTTCCAGGATAAATAGCCTATGTCACTCTCTAGCCCATAACCTATCCTTATGCCAAAATCACGTCGATCCGTCGCTCCGTTTCGACCTGAAAGACTGACAAACATACAAACACACATACTTTCGCATTAATAATATTAGTATGGATATGCAGCTATAGCTGAGCTGTATGTGAGCACGTACGTGTGTTAGCTCCGGATTCGCCGGTTTGACTGCTCGAATAGCACGGAAAATAAGCTTGATGGGCCTTTCACCGAAGGCTTGTTATCGTTAAATGACGTGTGGCGAATGGTCACTGAGGCCGGCCAGAATGGCAATATTTGCTAATTTGAAGTGTGGCTCGTTGGTCTAGGGGTATGATTCTCGCTTTGGGTGCGAGAGGTCCCGGGTTCAAATCCCGGACGAGCCCACTTTTTTATAACGTGTAGTATAATATATATTTCTACTCTCCTAATGTTTACTTACTTTTAGCATCGTCGTGATTGCTTTTTGAATCATAAATTCAGATAAATAATGCACCATTGAATTTCATGTACCTATTGAAATATTTCTGATCCTGATTCATTTTAATACACCTTGTATACTGTCGCGATCCTAAACATCGAAGCTGTCTAGGTGCTCACAACACAAACAACAGTACCTATTATCAATCGGATGTAATGGCATCTTCAGATGGTCCAATCAACTTTTTACCGACACTAATTTGTCCGCGACATTTTTCAAACAAATGGAGATTTTTGTAAGTAAACATGTTTTTTCTGTAATTTAATAAATGGTGTACATGAATACATGACATCCTACGTAAGATTCAGCCTATTAAACCGTGAAATATCTTGTTGGAAGTACGATTTTTTGGTAACGCCAGAGACAATTTTGGTATCGCAGGAGACGCCCGAAGTGTCGGTAAGATAGTTGATTGGCCCAGATATTTCACTCCTAAACAGCCCGGTGACATCATTAACGATGTCAATTGGGAGCTATACAAGATCTAGATCTTGCACTACTCGTATTATGTCAAGTTCTGTACACGTACGGGGCGCTCTGGTAATACGACTTCTTAAAGGACGTTATTAATAGACTTTACTAGAGATAATTTGCAATCATTTTAGTTTGGTGAACTGAGGGTTGAAGTTTTTTTTTTTTATTCGACTGGATGGCAAACGAGCAAGTGGGTCTCCTGATGGTAAGAGATCACCACCGCCTATAGACACCTGCAACACCAGGGGGATTGCAGACGCGTTGCCAACCAGGAGGCCTAAGTTGGGATACCTCAAGTGCCTGTAATTTCACCGGCTGTTTTAATCTCCACGCCGAAACACAACAGTGCAAGCACTGCTGCTTCACGGCAGGATTAGCGAGTAAGATGGTGGTAGCAATCCGGGCGGACCTTTCACAAGGTCCTACCACCTGCAAAAACTTGACGATTTTGTAGTTTTTTTTTTTTAACTAAAACACCTTTCGGTTTATTTTAAGGAAACAAGTTGACAATCTATTATTATATTAGGTACAGTTATTAATTCAGGGATCGGGCGGATTAGCTTATTAATAATAATTAAATTACTTAATTCATTTCTTACTTAAGATTTAATTTTGATTAACACACAAATAGAAACGCTTCGTTTAAACATTCTCGCACAGCACATCTCTGATGGAAACAGCTGAGCGGGGCGAGGCAAAGGCGAGGTAAATGAAGCATTTCTGAAAAACATATTCCTCTGCTCCTATTCGAACGACAACAACTGTTACTTTTATTAACATTGTACTAAGGTAACCTGTTAAAAGCATGTTTAAATTGTTCTTTCCAGAAATTCAAATGTAATTTTCCCATTTGGTCCCGAATAAATGTTTGCTTTTTTTCCAATTTCAATTTCAAGAAATTGTCCTATTAGTTAGTTTTAGGAGTTATGTCCACAATATTACGAACAACGATGCTATAATCCGTCCGATCTTAGCCTGACCTTAAGATCAACGATAACGATAGTAAATAGTCATGACATGTTTCATGTAGATCTAACTACAATTTTTAGTGCAGTTTTTGTGCACTAATTGATTTAATCTTCGCCGTTCTTGCTGTTTGTGTTTATGTATTCGACCCAACCATATTATCAACTTTGAATATAAAACTACCGTGAGATTCAGTCATATTAAATATATTGACCCGGATAACTCACGTCTTAAATCGAGTTTAGCTCGACATGTTTCGGGCTAATCCGTAGCCCTTCTTCCTCGGAGCAACGCGACTCAGCGGCTGCTGCAACACGTTATCCGGGTAAATATCTTTAATACATATTATCAACATAATGTTGAATCGAATTCAATAACACCCTAGCGTACGTAATAGTAACGCATCTCGAAGGGGTTCAGACAATGGCGTCAGCCGCTAGATCCCCAGGGAGTTGCGTTCGCGGCACGTCCCGGCCCACTGACACAGCGCGTGCCACGTGATTGCCACACGAAACGTGACGTCTATGCTTAATAGTGCACTGCTTATTGCAAAGTGCTTAAAGATGTACAAGAGATGCACTAAATTAAACGGTAATTGGTATTTTGGGGAATGTCTGGACGCACAGCCATGTCTCTATCTTGCTAAAAGATTATTAAATATTAGCCGCCTGCCCGGTCTTCGCACGGGTTACCAATGTCTTTTTTTCTCGTTCTGTCTTTTCTTGTCGTTCTGTCTCACTTACTTAGTTTGTGTATGGAGATTTTTAAATCCGTTCTTTTTTTTTAATTTCGTTTAGATACAAACCTTTTCCTAACAATTGCAAACACAAAAAAAAAATGGAATAATCTAGTAGACAGAGCGTGCAGCCCTTCTAACTAAAATGATGCGCGAGCACACAATCCTTCTATTAATTTGTTTTCTAGACACACATTCCATGAAAAATTGGTGAAATGATGGTGAAAACCTCATTAAATTAAAATCCGTTGCGTGACAAGCAGTTGTGAGACAGACTGCGGGGAGTGACTTTATTTTTTACTAAATAAGATAAAGCTAAAGAAGATAAAGAAGATTGTTTTAGTGTAATGTCTTTAGTGTGAAAGATCTTTGATACATTGTTACTAAATACAGTAATTAATCCGAGCAATGGTCCGTTAATAACATTACTGTGCGGCAGCAAGCCTTTGATTTAATATGGTTGTAAAACCTCATGCTGAAAAGGAATTAAAGCTATTTATTGCAAATTATGCTATAGTAATAACAGCCCCGTTTAGGCTCAGCTAAATAGTCCTCTACCGTAAAGTGCGTAATTACCAGCATTGCTCGCCGTGTAGCCGTTACAAATAAGGCATTAAACGAGAAAGTTATAACATTCGAATCTCAACTACCATTTATTCAAACATGTAGTTGAATAGACAGGATGTTATCATACAAAATTACCGCGGTGTACTTTGTACGATGGTCATAAATTATAAAGTGACCGTTCATGAAGTATTGCCTGCTTGTTCCGCTATTCCCCGATAGATGGCGCTGCGCATGGAAGCTTTTATTAAATTTAAAGGTAATTTTGGACACCCTTGTAAAAGTTATAAAATTTACGTAAGATTTTAATTGACAAAAAACAATTCTTTTTAATAAAAATAAATTACATAGTTTTAAAGTCACTGTAATAGCATAGTAAAAGTAATAGGGTTTGTTATGTACTTGGATAAAAAAAAACTCCACGGTTTTGCTAGCACACAAATAAGCACTCTTTTTTTTCATTACTTGTGTTCAATTTGGCAGATATCTACTTATTTCAAAAAATGTAAACTTGGCAAACTATTGATTATGGTAAAATTTTAACAACTGTTTATTGATTGTTAATTTTAAAACTTTTTACGTATAAATACGGTGCAGTTATTACAGAAAATAATAATCTTAATTTATGACACGTGATAGCTTAGCCATCTATTCAAAAATTTCGTACGTATTGTCAACCGGCTCGTTGGTCTAGGGGTATGATTTTCGCTTAGGGTGCGAGAGGTCCCGGGTTCAAATCCCGGACGAGCCCAAATATATCTTTTTGTTTTTTCGTTCTGTTTTCTTTGCATTTACTGAACGCAATTTAGCATATTTTTTTTGTTGTTTTTTTTTTTTATTTTATTTTTTATTTCTAATTTCCTTCTATTCTCTTTACGTTTATTGAACGCAATTAACATTGAGTTACGTAATAATTATTACTTATTTTTTCTAATTGTGCATACATCTACATACTTACTAGATTTTTCCCGCGAATCAGTCTACGCAAAGAAAGTATTAAGTAAGTAAGTACTTATTGTTATTCCACGAGAAACATGCATTTTGGAATTAAAGGTACCTAACAGGTTTATTTCAACCATCTAACTGCCGTTCATTTGCACAAAAAATATCTGCTTCTATATAATGTTGCGACTTTAGACGTGTAACGAGGACACAAATAAACAAACAAATAAATACTTGACATATCATTTTAACGCTAGTGAGCATTTCTTTCGCTAGTGATCATCAAACAAATATGTTGATGTTGTATACACAACATACTCAACATAGCAGCATATTCGGCGTAGCGTAAAAAAAGATGCAATACCTATGTACATCAACAACATTCTTTAGGGTATACTCGTATAGTAAGAAGTAAATATATCCTGACTAAATAAAGTCAACTGATAGTAGTTAGCGTTACTCAGACCATTCTTTACCCGTAATTTTCCTCTAGTGTGAGAAGTACCTAACAGTAAATTATGTCATTGAATAACTAAGTATAATCATAAATCAATAATCACTAATCAGTTCAATTGAATCATCGCCCCTTTTAGAAACTTTGACGCAAGAAGTACCAAATTGCAGTCACAGAAATTATTCGGTAGAAAAATCAGACATTTATTTTATTGAGTACGTTTTTCCATTTGTCTAAAGGCTGTCACAGACTACGCAGATGCGGTAATATTTTATCTGCAGATAAAAACGTAATGATCTGAAGCTATCACACACTACGCAGATGTGATAATATACGAGACGCATACATTCAGTCCCAATCCTTCAAACTGAGTAGACGTGTTTTTTGGTGCGGATTCTTTATACAGAATGTTTTCGTGTTTATCTCTTTTATATTTACTAGACAGCTCGTCAGATGACGATTCTGACTATGTATCGCATCGCATCGCATCGTATCGCATCGTATCGCATCGCATCGCATCGTATCGCATCGCATCGCATCGCAACAAAGTGAGAAATATTTCATCCATCCATCCATCGCATTGCATCGCATCGCATCGCATCGCATCGCATCGCATCGCATCGCATCGCATCGCATCGCATCGCATCGCACCGCATCGCATCGCATCGCATGGCATCGCATAGCATAGGATCGTATCGCATCGCATCATATCGCACCGCATCGCATCGCATCGCATCGCATCGCACCGCATCGCATCGCATCGCATGGCATCGCATAGCATAGGATCGTATCGCATCGCATCATATCGCACCGCATCGCATCGCATCGCATCGCATTGTATCGCATCGCATCGCATCGTATCGCACCGCATCGCATAGCATTGGATCACATCGCATCGTATCGCATCGCATCGTATCGCACCGCATCGCACCGCATCGCATCGCATAGCATAGGATCGTATCGCATCGCACCGCACCGCATCGCATCGCATCGCATTGTATCGCATCGCATCGCATCGTATCGCACCGCATCGCATAGCATTGGATCGCATCGCATCGTATCGTATCGCATCGTATCGCATCGCATCGCATCGCATCGCATCGCATCGCATCGTATCGCACCGCATCGCATCGTATCGTATAGCATCGTATCGCATCGCACCGCATCGCATCGCATCGCATCGCATTGTATCGCATCCCATCGCATCGTATCGCATCTCACGGCAGGATTAGCGAGCAAGATGGTGGTAGCAATCCGGGCGGACCGTGCACAAGGCACACATTTTTTGATATATCGATTTTTTTTACCCAAGCCTATTTTATCACATCAACCTGTATCTATCTGCAGATAAAATCTGTACCATATTTGTAGCGGCAGATGTTATACGCAGATCAACAGATGATAATCTGTGACATCTGTCGATATATGTCGGTGCCCGCAGATGCTTGACGATAAAATATAAGTTATCTGCGCAGTGTGTTTTGGCTCATTGAATTGTATAGGGAGCGATATGGACAGATATCTGCGCAGATGCAGATATCTTACCGCATCTGCGTAGTCTGTGACGGCCTTAAAAGTCAAAGTGATTGACTGAATAATACCTACTGAATATCTCTCTAAAATATTTTATGATGTAGTTACTATTTATACTTATAGTTTATGATCATGTTAACTTTAGCTTTTATTTAATTTGCAATGTTTGTTAAGGTCGAAACTTGGAAGTCTATAATATCATATCACGCAATTCTGGTGATTGGATTTATTTGAAATGGTACATGTGTCTATAGGATGTTAGATAATGCTAGTACAGTCATCAAAAACTTGTATTCTGTTCTTTATAACTTGTATGTTGTTTTTGTACAAAAACTTATTATTACCTATACAGTAGTTACGCTTAGCTTAACATAACCGTGCTACAATATGCCCGTACAAAGCAGAGGCCGCTCATAGTACGGTGTTTCCTTGCAGAGCCCCTCCTGGCGGCTTTTAATAATTAAGGCGCCTGCAGCTCTTCTTTGAGATGCTTCAAAGGACTTGAATACGCCATGGGCTAGACAGCACACTTGCTATTTACTGAGGCGACAGCACAACCCGTCTTACAGCTTGAAGGGATATATATGTCGGCGGCCGATCGTAAAATCCGCCAGATCACGAAATTCCTAGGCATGAAATGGCGGCGTTTCATGATATGCCTAGGAATTTCGTGATCTGGCGGAATTTACGATCGGCCGCCGACATATACATAGTCAAAATAGCACAAACGGGACTTATCACGCTAACACCCACAAGTAATATTTAGTCTTGGAGGTTTATATGTATTTAAGTATTATTTATCTATATATGTATGTTTATCCGTTGGCTAGTATCCATAGTACAAGCTTTGCTTAGTTTGGGGCTAGGTCAATTTGGTGTCAAGTGTCCCATGATATTTATTTCTTTATTCTAGCGTTGAAAAAGAAGATTGCCCTTTCCGTAAGTGACTTAGCTAATAAATTCAATCCTCGAAATCTACAGCACTACTAATATTATAAATGCGAAAGTAACTCTTGTCTGTTTGTCTGTCTGTTACGCTTTCACGTCGAAACCACTGAACCGATTTTGATAAAATTTGGTATATAGGTAGTTTGAACCCTAAGGATCAACATAGGATACCTTTTATTCCGGTAGAGGGCGCTACCGCGCGATAACCTAGATCCACGCAGACGAAGTCGCGGGCATAAAGCTATATAGTAAATCTATAAAGAAAAGACCTTTTTCACCTCACTAGCTCGAAAATGCTTTCTTTATCCTTCGAAATCTGCGTGGAAAGTAGCTTTTTATCCTCTAGGCTGGAAAGAGTTTTTGAAATTCGAACGTTATCGTGAACGGCTGCCCCCTTGAAAATACATCGACCGCTTACTTTCACAACCTCGTATCTGGCCACAAAATTGGAGAATCATCTTTATGTTTAGTACGATAGAGTGTTTATTTGTTGTATACAATTCGGGTAGATACGAGGTTGAGGAAGAAAGCGTTGAATATTGACGTGTTCACAAAGAAAGTTCGTCATACATTTGTTGAAGTACCTAATATTTAAATCTGTTAATTAATCTGTTATTTTATTCTTATTACTAAACATTTATTTTGTAACTTTACTTTAAATTTTTAGTACACTTCGATACTTATGCCATGCAATCCTTTTCAAAATAATAACTGTATGTACGTACCCACTGTAGTACCGTTATATCGATTTGGATTGTAAATACTATTATACCTTTATAATACTAAAAATGTTTGATAGGTACCTAAGTGGATAATAAAACTCACTTATTATAAACTACTTGCACAGTTTTTCTTCCATTTGCCATTTTCTCACTGTAGTGAGGTGAAAAATTGTGTGTTTCGCTCGGCTGTAAAGTTGTTTAGCGTCTCGTGCCTTTGAAACCCTCGACTGCGCTCAGGATTCTTCATTTGAACCACTCGCTTCGCTCGTGGTTCAATCCTAGAATCCTTCGCTTGCTCAGGTTTCAATATATGCACTCGCGCCAAACAGTCACTTTCCAGCCTTGCATAACAAATAACTATTTTAATAGAAGTGAGATAGTTTCATAACCACTGATTAAGACAAAAAAGTGATGCTTGAAAATTAGCATTCATTTAATTACAAAGATACATCAGATCGCGCTCACGCATGCACCAGATATTATGGTGGACAGTCTTTACTTACATTTTAATGAAATAGAATGCTTGGTTATTTCTCTTCGTCTTTATTTAGGCTACCGTAGCTTCAACTAAGTGTTGTTCTGCCACTTGGCTGATGCAATAACCTGAAAATGGTCTCTTTATAGCACGATGAATGAATTACCCTAAAGGCTACCAAAATGCCAGTAGGCACCATGAACTTTCTGTAACGTATTCCATCGCAAAAATTGCACCTAAATACAACATAGAACTAGGTTAATAAATTCATGCTCACTTTGAAGCGAGTCGGACTTGCGCAACGAAGTTTTCTCTCAAAATTAAAAGTTCTAATATTTTTTAAGTCTATGTGTCATGAGTTAACTATGTTATAAACGTTCCGTTTCTTGCAGAATGTTGTTTACCTCTGCCTCTTTAGGTATTTTATAGGAACACGTTTCTGTTTTTAGCAAAATAGGAATTTTTTTTTATTGTTTTTAAAGTATGATATGAAAAATAGCAAAGTTAATCTCACTAATATGAATATCATCATCATCATCTCAGCCTATATACGTCCCACTGCTGGGCACAGGCCTCCTCTCGGAATGTGAGGGCTTGGGCCATAGTTCCCACGCGGGCCCAGTGCGGATTGGGAACTTATATAAATATAACTATACTAATATGAATATAAGTCTACTTATATGTTTGTTTGTTACCTACCTCTTCACGTCTTAACCGCTGAATCGATTTAGATGAAATTCGGTATAGAGATATTACAATTCCCTGGGAAGGTCATCGAATAGTTTATATCCCAGAAAATTGCATAGTTCTCGCGGGGTAGTAAGCATAGTAAAAGTGGTAGTAAGTAACAAACGAATTCTACGCGAACGGAGTCGCGGCCAACAGCTAGTATGAATAAATGAAATTAACATTGATGTCTTCGATATTTTAATTAGAATTAAGTTTGGACCATACAGCAAAAAATTAAATTTATTAAATTACTTCCTAAAGCGTGCACTATAATGAGCCTATTTTCATTCTGTCCATTCCTGTATTGAACAGACTGTAGAACCCTTAATTTAACCCATTCAGGTACTTCGGCGAGTATTTTACTTACCGTCCGTCCATATAAAATATGTGGAAAAAGGCAAAATTCTTATAATCTCGCGTACAAGTAACTGAAGATATAGATAGGTACCTACCTACATTATTTTTATTTTAAGATCGTGTCGTCATAAAAAATCTCGTTAAGAAACTTGTAGACTGACAAGATTTCAAACAAGCGATAATGAGGCGAGCCCTCGATTTAAAATTATCTAAGTAATAAATAGACATAGTTAATAATCAATAGTTTTATTTTCTAAGGAGAGATAATTTAAATATATTTTAGTTTTGAGTTTAGAAAACTCGAATATTTACATTACGCACGAAATATATGGGGCCGGGGACGCCCCCGGGTCCACAATACTACGGCAATAAATTGAGCGAAAACCCTCCCCAACTGGAGGGAATGCCACGGAGTTTTGAAGAACGGTGCTTATACATGCATACGTGTACTCTCTTTACTTCCCCCGCCCTGCATCACCTGTTTTACGACCATTTCAAATATGTATGCTGCATAGCCTCTACGGTTCTTTTCTATTTTCCATGAAACTTACTTTGAAACAGTCTTACTCAACATTGAATTAAAATGTCTTGTCTTGTCTTACCTATATTCGTAGTAATATTTTATAAGCTTTTGTAGTAAAAAATTGTTATCATATGATGATAGAAATAAGAACACAAATTATATTAATTACACTTTAATAAGTTTAAACAAATAAAACTTACATGGAACATCACAATTATGCTTCGCGAAACAGTGTTGGCGTGTCAAAGAGATTCATTGAGAGACCCACAGATGAGACAGACTCTAAGTATTCATGACATACACTTATCGCTAATACCGGAGAGATTCTCTATCTAAAGAAGAAGAGAAGCCTTGACGTTGAACATATAAAGGCCGTTGTGAACACCTATCTAGATAGTATTTTTGTAGCAATCTACATCAAATCAAGTTAAACATTAATAATATAACAACAATGACAGATAATATAAGAGTACCTACCCAGACAAAAGCACTAAAATGGAACAGGAATCTTACAATTATAATAACAATTGTATTCTTTTTATAAATCTTGGAGTATTTATTTACAATTAAATACTTCAAGAAATATAAACAACATTAGAAAGGTATAGGTACTAAAAACTTACATGATAATGGTACACTAGGTGGGACATTCATCTACGTAAAGTATGGAAAAAACAGCGTCACTATGTTAATAATAACTAATTAATAGATGTAAAGGCTTAAACAATAATCTTTAATAAAAATACTGAAAAACTTGTTTAGCATTCGAATCGTCGGTTATTGACGCTAGGGGAAGTTATCCTAAAGGCGAACACTTACAATTGATATCATATACCCATACAAAAATATCGTTCACTTTCTATACACATTACCAAAACACCGCTAAGCATTTTAACCGTATTTATGTTGACCGAAATGTTTAAATTTAAAGAAAAATCGTAGGATAAGCCGGAGGGATTATTCTGACTCGTGATTATAATTCAGATAGAGTAAGTAGTGGTAAAATCTATGTTAGTGTTAGTGTAAATGAACTTTGGCCATGCAACAAAGTCATATACATATTTAACGTCTAAATACCTTATTGTAGTTTGCGTTACACTAAGTCAAAACATTAAATACATTGTGAAAACAAATAAATTAAATATCATTTACAAGTTAAAACTAAAAATATTAAAATAATATCTTTTTAATTCTGGATTTAAACTCTTGTAACTTACATAACTAAAAAAACAATTAAGGATATGGAATAGTCGATAAACAATGAGATGGCCCTATGTATGTGGTATGCTTGTTTTATTATTGATCATAACTTTATAAGCTTCCAGTTTAAAAAGACTTTTTGCAGCAAAAATCATTTTAAGTCATTAAACCTAAGTTTCGCACTACTACTAGACTCGGCTGAAAACTAAAACTAATTTGATTTTTTGCTGCAAGACGTCCTAAACTTTTTGTCTAGTTAGAATGGAAAGTTTTTTTTTTACGTAAAGGGTGGTAGATTTAGGTCAGAATAACACCTTATCGAAAAGATATTAAATATTTCCATCTAAAGCACTAAAGGCTAAAACCACTGAGAACGCTGAAATTTAGTACCTAATTTGCCACTATACTGTCGTATTAGCCAAAGTCATGTTCTTCATGGGAAGTACAAAAATAACTCAATTATTTTACACTTCCTATTTGTAAGTATTAATCGATAAAATAGAAAAATACAGATTTATTTTTATCCTTATTTTTGCACAAATTTAAACTACACAGTGCCTAAGGACACTAGGTACATAATTGGAGTAGGTATGAAAATTAACTCCTGAACTCAAGATGTTTTTTTTTCTGTATTGAGTAATTTAATGAGTAGTGTTGAGTACCATTAATGTTGTTACAGTTTTTAATACACACAGTTTGACAAACTGTATTTAAAAACTTTCCATTTTACAACATTGATTGCCTTTTTATTAATTATTTGATTTTTCTGATAGTTTCCAAAATATGAACTAGTACATATATTTTTTGAACACCAATCGGCGTGATAGATAGTTTCTGCCGGCATTAATATAAAGTGTCATTGGTAACAACAGTATGGTTGTACTGCATCATTCTTTTTTGCCTATCTACATTGCCTGATAACTCCAATTCAGTTTGACTACGCTACGGCGTTTGACAATCTTCTTATGTAGTCGCTCGGCGACGTCAATTTAATATTCGATAACTATATACAATATCATATTTACATTTATGTGATTTATTTTGGCGTCTTATTTTACATGGAATGAATCACACAGCGGGAATGTCAAGAATCCTCCACAAAAAAAATCCGATAATTTTTCATTCGTGATCTGTTTAATATAGAAACAATAGCATCAAGCTTGAATTTAAGACACAGATATTTTCCATGGACAACGAAAACTTAATCTCCGTATATTATTTACAGAAATACTATTATTTTAGTTGCTTAAAGCAGAAGCGCAAACAATGGAGATGTAATAAGAAGACTAAGTACAAATACTCTAGTGCTCGCGTCATTGGGTTTGCTACCTAGTCCACCGACAGATGCGGTTTTGATGTCTTCTTTGACTGGCGTCTTTGCGATTGCTTCACTGCTATCACCTTGCATTTTACTGTCCACCTCTTCCGGATGGTCTGGTTTCTTTATTTCACTAGCAATATTATTGTTTTCTTCTGGAGCTGGTGGTATAGTTTTAGGCGGTGGAGGCGTCGTAGTGGTCGTAGTAGTTGTGGTGGTTGTTGTAGTTGTGGGCACTAAACTATTATTACCAGTAAAGTAAATTTCACCATAAATAGCTTCAACTTCCACAGTATTTTCTATGCGTTCACCATGTATTTCCCTTGATCGAGAAAGATTGCCTTTATAAGAAGTGATTAGCTTAGCTGTATATTGCACATCCCGATCTGTATAGTTTCCCCTAAAGGTCACATTGCAAGCCGTTCCCGGAAGCAAATATTGTTCTAATTTATATAATTCATTTCTTTCTTCCTTGAATGGGTTAGCCCAACGAATGCGGGGAAATACGGACCCATCGGCCATTTCGATATCCGTGTCTAAGCCTGTGGAGATACCATGGCCATGTCCCCAAGATACCGTGTAGTTGAATTTGTATTCTACCTCCATGGTGACTGTGGCAGCTACATCTTCCTTATTTTCTAGTACAAATTCTTGGAATATGACTGGATCTTTTTGTCTAGAATGCAACGAGTTTTCATCTAATGCAACATTTTGTAATTTGTAACTTACAGGCTCAATCTCAATTAAGATTTCACCATTATCAGCTGTTAACTCGTTATTTTTATCGTCGAACGTAATCAAGTGACCGATATTGCTGTCATACGAAACTCTTCCAATATTATAAGTAAATCCGCTTTCTGCTTTTTTACGGCCAATAAAAACTGAATCAACAGCCGAATCCACCACCACTGCCCCATTTGGTTTGGAGTCAAACTTCACCCAAGTTTTCCATATTATCAATGAGGCATTTTCAATATTTTCCAGCACTTCGAATGATTCATAAGTCTTGGTCCCGGACACGGCACAAGTTTTATATTCGGGCCTAAGCTGTCCGAGCAACATGTCACCGTCGTGGCGGGCTCTACACAAATATATCGGTCCTGCAACAAAAACGTTTAATTTAGTATGAAATGTGTATGAATATACTAAGATAGAACAAACTAAATTATTAGACTGAATAATTTTCATGAGTGTACCTTGCTCAGAATCAGCTCCAACAACATAATTTGTCATGGTTTCTTTCTTCAGAGTAGTCCACTGAAGCGTGCTCGAAGTGGTTACGGAATTAAATTGAGTCTTGAACAGTCCCACACCAGAATCCGCCAACGCTGGCACTGCCATGGCCATCATTGCCACTACCCACCATCTTTCGCAGATTCTGTTCCTATTCTTCATAGTGAAATCTGTAACAAAAAAAACAAACTATCTTAATTAAAATAATTAAAGTTATTTTAATGTATTTAATTGGTATGATCAACGAAGTCATATGTCAATTTATGATGTGTATAATACAAAAAGAAGGATGTGTAAAGTATTATGATCAAAGACATCACAGCAAGCTTTGGCGCCTGAGGTGAAGTCGATCGTCCTCAAACTCAATTTGATTTCGTATACGAATTTACCGAGCTGAGATGTCGTACAGCTATTTTGCCATCACGCGCGTCCCTCATAAGGCAAGGCATATGCACATTTAGCTTTTATTTTAAACGCTGCGTAATAATTATGTATTTATAACATAATTCTTACTGAAATTTGTGGTGTTTATTTTATTAGTTTGCGTGTGGCATTTTGCAATTAAGATTTTCCGTTCAAAAACCTCTTACCTATCTATATATTTTTATATGGCCAATAGACTTCGTACCACCTGCCTAAAAATGTATTAAGGAATGTACAAAGTAACCGACGACGATTTAAATCCTTACATCTTCTTGCGCAGTGATAAAGTAATTGTTTATATTTGAATATCATTCATTATATTCTAAAGTTTAAACTTATAACAAATACCTACACGAAAATTTGGAACGTCTGTACAAAACTTTAAGTTATGAGTATGACTCATCCCACTTATCAAATATAATCTCAAAGTCAAAGGTCTTCGAGTTTCCCATTGTCAATGTCAAGGAATTGGCAAGAGCGCCAGCAATAATATAGTGGGTGGAGTGAACGCGGACTGAGAGGCGCCTAAAGCAATCAATACAATACGCTGCAGGTGGAAAATTGTCTGTTTCTGTGTGCCTTTTCTTTTCGTTCTACAACAAAAATAGAAAGACCGTTTGATGTAATATTGGATACCTTTTGCTTATTTACCTACGCTACTTTGTTCTCTGTCCGTTTTTTAATTTTCTAGTTTCTAATTTCATTGTATTTTTGTTTACAGGTAAGAGATTTGTATTCTGACTAAAGTTGTACGTAAGTTAATAAAATAGTTGTATTTATTATGTAAATTATAATCCACCTTATCGACATGATTATTAACCATCAGTCTTGCAACATATGAAGTAAATTAAATTTAATAAGTTCAATTGGGATTTGACACGACCCATTTGGTTCGACACAAATCCGGACGCACCGTTCTTTTATTTGATCAAGTAGTGATATATTGCTCTACAGATAAAGACTATCAACTGCGTCACGGTCACGCCGCCCCGCCACCATATTAAATGTAAAACATATTTCCTTATATTTTCCATGATGTCGAATTCGACATCGTTTTATATTTTCTGTCGTCAAACAATGATCGTTATATTAATTATGAATGGTGAATGTGTAGTTAACAAATATCATTAGATATCATTCATGGGTCGCGCCACAGGTCAAATGTTATCTTGACAAAGAAATATGAATTTTATCTAAATGCCTGACGACTTCGTTAGAGAATTTTTGGGATACGCATTTTTGGGCAATACAGCGGAATAATATGCTTTAGCTTTGGCCGCATTCCGTCATGTCGAGAACGAATTCTATTGTGTCGGAGCACGCTCCGTGTCCAGTCCAACCTCAGCATTTTGTGTGTGCGCCAATACGACACCTCTCACAATCGATTACCTTATTTCACTGCCCGCTTTTGGTGGGAAACAGAACGAGTTGGTATGTCCCTGTGTTCCTGTTTGTATGTTTACCTACATGCATACATCATAATTGTAGTCAAATGCCGTATTCAGCTTGTTGGCAACCCTTCTCTTGAAATTAAAACGGAATTTCCCCCGAGAAATTAGCAGCGATAACGCTTACAAACCAACTTGTTAACTCTTACAATAGCGCGGCATCAGACATCAGGGCCTGCTTTTAACCGCCCCATACATTCCCTACGCCCTACACAATTCCTGGCACCTCCTCGTCTAGCTCTCAATGTACGAGGGGAGACAACACTTGAAGTGAAACAAGGAAACCTCCGTCGATGACACAGTATCACAAAGAATAGTACGCGCTTTCAAGCATATTAAATTAAAATACATATCTCTACCTACTAGAATATTTGCAAAACTTAATTAATATTTATAGGTATTCTTGAAATATGTATTCGCGAAACAATATTGCTGTTGTTGTGGCTACGAACAATAAAAGTTTACGATGGTTAGTTAGTTACTAACCTTGCCCGCGAGGGTCACTTTTTATGGACAGCTAAACATAATTGCGTAATATAAATAGTACCTACTAATTGCTAAGAACGGTGGTAAATAAGGCATAGTCACTGTCTCATTTACTTGTACCATCAGGCAAATAAATGGTTTATCAATTTTTAAACAAGATCTTATCCAATCAATGGACCCGATTCTACAGCGGCCGCTAAAATTCCTAATTTTATTTAGACGTCGCTAAATCACTTTGCTATTCTATGAGCACCTGTCATAATCAAATGACATCGCTAATTTGATGGAATAGCACTTGTTAAATCCGCCGTCTAAATGACAATTAAAATTTAGAAAATTTAGATTTAGACAATTTAGCTGACGTGCGCGTAGAATCGCATCCAATATGTCGCTAAAGTCGAACTTTCAAGTTGACAGACACGTCTATTGGCATTATTGTTTATGACATGCAAACGATTATCAACTTTAAGGTAATAGACCACATATTTGGCTGATGGTACCTGTAAATCTGGACCTACTAACTGCAAGCATCAACTAAATGCAGTAGATCGCAGCTTATAAACTAACTTTCTAATACAGATCTTACTTTCGTGATTCTGAGGGGGCCCAATTAGGCTTTATTTTGTAATTTTCTCCTTTTCAAAATATTTATCTTTAGTGTAAGTTTGGTATTTGGGTAGGTAGGTCTATGTCTAACTGGAAAGAAGATTAAACTTAGTACACGGTTTATGAACGTGACGTGGGAACCTGTTTCATTTTACTAACCTTAAAGGTATGTCATTGTAGTAGTAATGCTTCTCTGTTGTGATTTATGTGCATCATTATTACGGGACTGATACACGAGATGACAGTTTTGTTGTGTTTATCTTTAGTTCCGACGCTGCCTCTGTCATTATGTGCTTTCTGAATACATTTATCATTACGTTGTTTACATCAAATAGTGTCTTGCCTTGTGTTATATACTAAATAAAAAAACTCTTTTAAACTAAATCGTTTATCTATATGGCAATTCCTAATAAAAGACAAAAAATAGGTATGTATGTATCAATATACCGTGGTAGCTAAGAGACTACTCTTTGACCTGTGGCCTCTCAAGCAGAGGTGTTCTGTGGCAGAAGCTCGTGGGTTCGACCCTGGGCTGCCTGGGCTCGCACCTCTTTAGTTTTTCGGAATGCATGTGCGAAATAAATTTGAAATTTACCGTGAGCTTTACGATAAAAGGAAAACATCGTGAGATAACCGCACACACCAGCGATTGCGGACTTCCTAATCTGCACTAGGGCCGCGTGTGCAGTCAGCACAAAAATCTTATAAAAATACAATTATTTTTTTTACTCACTGTACTTTTTATTCACTTGCATTGTTAAACGAGTGTTTGCTCTCGAGTCTTGGGTGTTTAATATACATTTAAGTAAGTAATGTTTATCCGTGGCCTAGTACCCATAACACAAGCTTCGATTACTTTATGTATGATTGATATGATATTTATTTATTTATTTTCAACTAAATAAAAGCTTGTAAAATGTGTTTCTTTTCACTTATGATTCACACAATAACAACGAAAAAATGTGCAGAATTTATAACATAGTTTACAAAAGTTTTGACCTGGTTTGATTCCCAGTTATGTATGAGAGTGAAATAAAAAAAAATATGTCATTTCTATTAAATCTAAAATCGAAGCCATGGTTCCTAAGAACAGATTTCGCTAACTGTCATAGTTTCTGATTTCCCCCTACTGACCCATTTGGATAGATCACCCCATATATGTATAAAGAACTACAATTGACAACCGTTAAGGGCGTTAAGATAACTGATGTACAAGTATAATTAATTATTTAGCATTGTAACCTAACGTTGTTGTCCATGCTAAAGCTACTCATCCTCTCCTCATAAGCAATAAGGTGACCCGTTTTAAGATAAAGAGTTTGTAAGCCTGTAAGATTCAATCGCTTGGGTGTAAGTCTGTTATTATAAGGGAATAAAACTTCCAGCGAGCAATTGCTCGTGTAGTAATCCTATTCCCGGCGGGCTCTGCTCTACATTCAAGCTATACTACTTGATCGGATTAATGTCAATTGGTATTCATACGGATGGCATTAAGGGAAATTCCCGCTGACAACAATACGACACGTCTTAATAAAAGTAATTTAATTAAGTCTTACAGTGGTGTTACGAAATAACAAACAATACAGCACCAGATGAATCTAAAATATTTTAGGTAAGGCTTATACATAGAAACGACGGCAAAAAAATCGGAAATGCGGGTAAAGTAAACAAGTACTTATAGGATTCTCTGCTAACGCAATTTTAGCTCGTTAGCTTTGATGTCAGAATTAAACCTGTACTTACCTATAAAATAATATATGTTAGTGAATCGCAATTCTAAACCAACATAGCAGAACAGCGTTAAGCTTTTAACTTTAACCTAGTTTGTTTGTTGGTGTCACAATGCAAAATATTCCTTTAGCGTTAGCGCGACGACACTCCCTTGTGACTCAGTACAACAATGTGCTAATTACGTGACTTTAGTACAAAACTCTAATTAGTTTAAAAAGTTTGTTACATAAAAGCAGGCTATTATTTTTGTTCCTTGAACCATTACATGTATATAAAAGTTTGCACTTGTACCGTTAGAATCATGATAAACGAACGGACAGTTATTTTTGACCCTGGTTCAGACCCAGCTGTGCTGCTATTTGTTGCTAGTTGTGGCGCGAGCCATCAATCACAATCGGCTTTTAACTAAGGTACACTTTACAACCTAGCTTTAACGTTAGAAGCATCTTACCAATTTCACACTCCCGATGAACGTTCGTGACGCCAACTATCTAATCTTGCAGTTTTAGAACTCCGTTACTATAACGGCTTCCACTTTCGAGCACTTCAATTTCGTCAAAGAATTACTATAGTATTGTACCTAATATTATTATTTGTGGTATGAAATCGGTACCTACCTAATACGATGGCCACGATAGACATAGATACGAGTAGTTATCTTATAACTTTCATTTAACGTCAGCGTGTCCTTAATTCCTAACATATTAGAGAAGCGGGGGTTAGTTAGGCGTGAGTTGGGCGGTCTAGGCTGAGAGGCAATTATCACCGTAATGAGTTCGTTATCAGTTACCGCTTCATCTCAAAAGCTAATGATGCAAGCTGCCGCGCTGGCTTTCTCCCAACTAATACACTTTGGATAACCCATTGTCCAGTCCCAGAGGACTTAAATAACTCAGTGAGGGGCACATTCTTTTAAATCTTCGATCCTAGAAACAAATAAATGATAATTATAATGGGAAACAATATTTACTATTGAGGTGTATATTTTTTACAACGCTGTCCGCTTTGCCAATCGTCATGGCATTGGCGAAAAACAAATAAGTATTTTGAACATCATTAGCCGTTTGGAGCGGACGTTCTCTAAAGAAATGTTTAGGTACTGAAAAAGTCGGGAATTTATTTATTGAGCACGAGTTGACTGTCTTTTGTATTACGGGATTGCGGAAATTACATTTTTCTTATCACATTACTTCAACTTTCTTGTTTTACCTAATCGCTTTTTTGCAGAAGAACAGCAGGTACCACTACAATGAGTTTACAGTGTCCGTGCTCGATAGCGATGGCGTAAATTATTTGTAGAGGCGCTGTACAATTCTCCATACAAATAATTTACGCCGGCGCTATCGAGTACGGCCACTGTAAACTCATGGTAGTAGTACTGAATAATTCGCAGAATTCACAACGATGATGTACAGTCAGCTGCAGAGAAAAGGTACCCCCCTGTAACGGCGGTATCCATACTTACCGCCATACAGGGGGGTACCCTTTCTCTGCAGCTGACTGTACTTACGGTACGGTCATTCGCTGAATGGTGTCTACCGGTTGCTAGTTTTTATGGCTGCACAAATTGCTCCCTAGGTACGGGCGCTGGCTGTAAGCCTCCGCTCTCTCGTATAACCTTCCAACTAAAACTAACTGTCAATAAATCATACTCTCTATCATTGTCCGCGCCTTCTGTGCTCATGTTGCTGACAAATTGACTGCTATATTACGTACCGCTAGCACGTTTATCGTGTCTATTTAGAACAATTTTTTAATGATTGATTGCTCATACAGTTATGTTCTGTTGTAACTGCAAATATTGTACGGTCATTCGAAAGAGATATTTAAGGTTGTCGCCAACACCTGCCTTGCCAAACTTGTAGCCCACGTACTATAGCTATAAAATACTACAAATGCAAATCTTGATTCACGCACCGTACTACAGACGTTATAATAGCCTGACTAACGTAACTAAATTAAGACTGCAAGGCTGAAAATAAATGTATTTGCTAATGCATATTCACGAGAAGCTGTTCCGGCGTTATCGGTCGGCGCCGGTGACGTGGTCGGAGTCGCGCGCTGGTGCCCGCGCGCACCGGCGCGTGAAGCAGCTGATAGCGTGGGAACTGCCTCATGCGTGAAGACCATAACCCGCGACGTCCGACAGAATGCTGTGCGCTATGACTCCAATCCCTAACAACTAACCTAGTTTCTCGTTAAGTGAATTCGCAAAGTATTTGCACTTTTTATTATGTACTTCGTTACCTACACATCTGGAATATTAGTCTTCGCGATTATTGAATTAGCACTTCTGATATTGGTTTGGCTTCCAGAAGCTAATATCGACGTGAGATGTCTAATTTTCTGCCTCACGATGTTTAGTGCTCTTGCTAAAAGTTTTAATGTTAAGGTTTCCTGTCATGTGATGTTTTCACAATAAGTATTCCTATTAGCTACGAGTATATTGTGTGTACAAGCAAACAGACAGCTTTGACTCGTTACGCGAAAACCTAGTGGCTACTGGCGTAAGGGGTTATGATAATCCACAAGATAAACATATATTTTAATTGGCCTTGTCCCATTAAGTGAATCGTTTAATTGTTCACATGAGTGATGCCGACATTCCACTCAAAGGCTGACTGGTAGAGTAGAGATCCCTTAATTAAAGGGATAAGTTCGCCTATGTACATATATCTCATTGTTTGTCAATTGTGTTTGTTTACCTACTTATTTTGTACAATAAAGAGTTTACATAATATTGACTGAGCTCCAGGATCTGACTCACGTCACTGAATAACACTCAACGCGCTATTCATCCACTCGAGCCTGCAAAGCTCTTAAAACAATAGGATTCGGGTTGGCCTTGCGACGGATACCTTCTTTCGAGCAGCGTCCATCAACTTTATTGCTTGATAATACAATTAAGTAATTATTGTTCATGACTCTTGATGCAACATATTTAGGTAGGGTACATTACTTGTTTCCATTAACAATCCGTTGTTAAACCTTTCTCACAGGTGCATTCAATTTTAATGGGTAGCTTTCGGAATTTTAAAGTGTTGTCAGCATTTATCTGATACTTCCATTTATACTTCGTATCTTCCACCGCAGAAGGGCTTTCTGTTAAGATTCTGTTGCGTCGGCTTAATGGGTGAGACCTCGCCGCGAACTAAATTTATACAGTGATTTAATGCTACGGTTCTATATCATGATCGATATTTGATAAACTGTAGTTGTGGGTCTCTGCTTACGTATCGTAGTCTAACTACCTAGGCTATAAAGAGGTTTAATTATAATACCTACCAAAGTTTGCAAAGGAAGTAGGGATTCCCATTAAAAAAGCGATAATGGAAAGCAATCGCTTCCATTCCAACATGCCCTAGATTACATTGTTTAAGGACCTATAGGAAATCAAGCTCTCAGACTGTAATCGCTACCTATCGCCGTTATTGTTCCACGCGAATGTGAAAGTGATTAGAGTAACTGTTAAAATTCATTGCATTTTGATTATTTCTGTTAAAAGTGATCGTGTGGTGTGTACGAACAAGGTTAATCAGAATCATGAGATCGTCAGCGCAACTTCGCGGTGCGTGACGGTGTCGGGAGATGTCGCGTGATAGCGGCTCACGCGCACCGCACGCAGTAGTTTCCGTTTTCAATTAAAAAACAGGAAAAATAAAGTAACATCCGTTAGTCAAAAGATTGTCTCCGCCACTAGAACGTGGAACCTTATCTAAGGATCATTATTTATCGGACGGACAGTGACAAATGGGCGGCTGCATTAATTTAGACCTTTTAGTAGCAGTATTATCATTTTGTGGACAAAATACTATACATTTTTGTACTTAATTTCCTCTAGTTACCTGATACAGAAATTTAAATTTTCGGCTTTGTCTGAATTGAAGTTCTTGATATGTCTGTTATAAAAAGTCAGGATTTACGAGGTTTAGTTGAGATTTTTCGTTTCGTTAATTTAATAGTTATGCAGGAAAGTGATAATTTGGTGCCTATTTATAAACGTGAACATCAGTAAGGATAAAATATAAATAACATTTCGTTACACGAAGACAAAGTTAGACTATAAATCAAGCAGCAAGGGGCTAATTAACACCAGCGCGAGCGCGGGCGGAGTTTCTCTCCCGCACCTGTTGCCAGCCACGTTCCAGCGGACCAGTTACAGGAATCAATAACATCCAACCTCGTCCAGGCCACAGAATAGATAATTCTCCAGGCTAAGTAAAAATAGCCAAAGAAACAATGCATTACCTAATTGGTTGTTGTTGTTACAACACTTGTCTCTGTTTCAAACCCATAATGTGCCCAAAGTTCTGCATATCTGATGTTGTACGTTCATGCGCCCCAAGGGTTTTTTTTTACATATATGTATGCACCTACCCACAGTTACATTTGTGGCTTAACTTCCCAATTCCTATACGAGTAGGTAGGTATTGCTTTTCTGTTAAATGCCAGCCTTATAAAAATCTACTATGTCTTTTAGTATTTTAACAACAAACAAATGTCAATTTTATTTAGTTACAAAATTAGTCCCAGTCTGCTTATTGACATTCTTGGAATGGACTACAATCGATCAACTGACATGACAATCAAATTACTTAATTATTACCGCAACTGCAATAATAATTACGATGTAAACATTTTATTTTAAATCATTCGACCGATATAATATAATACATAGACTTGTACCACGACTTGACGGAACCGAATATTTTAGCATTGCTATAAAATAG
Organism: Choristoneura rosaceana; assembly: GCA_037349165.1. Taxonomy (NCBI): domain Eukaryota; kingdom Metazoa; phylum Arthropoda; class Insecta; order Lepidoptera; family Tortricidae; genus Choristoneura; species Choristoneura rosaceana. The sequence goes on from JAZBNJ010000009.1 coordinate 6,209,050, forward strand.
CTTGACGGAAATTTATAGTTCGTGTCGGCTAAATGCTAAAAATGGTAGGATGACATAGACCAGACATTATATTATGAAGTGCGACAAGGCGGATGGAGGATGGCAATCTCCGTCGCCCCACGAACTGCGCGACAAGCGACAACGAGCTGCAAGGTCGGCATTTGATTGTCGATAATAGCACCAGCGATACTCTGACGACACACTGGCCCAATTTTACTGCGGACGTGTGCCACTGTGTAGTTATTTTTACGTCTACGATATCCTTAACTAGTGTCTGGTATGACTGTACATTGTTGCATTTCCTTTTGTCACTGATACAATTATTTGGCACTACTGTATTTTTTTTTACTCTTTGTACCCAATGTCTGTATTGTTCAGATTTTGGTGTACGAGTAGGTATGTAAAAACTTTAATGCACAAAAAAAGTAAACAAATACAATTTACATTGAGGACATTGTACAAAGGTGAACTTATCCCTTTAAGGGATCTCTACCAGTCAACCTTTGAGGGGATGAGATGAGCGTTGTATTGCATTGCATTGCATTGCATTGCATTGTATTGCATTGTATTGTATTTATATTATAGATGAAATGCTATTCGATGTTGATGTTCTTTTCTCAAATTTTATGGTCTGTTTCAATACTAAATAAAGTATTGATTATACGGATCGCATCTTATCTTTGTAAAGTCGCCCTCGAATTTGTTACTTACGAGACAGGTATGCCTAGTGTAGGAGCCAATAAATGTACCAATGCCAATGTAATTTTTCAATATCCTTACGGAGTGGTCTAACTGTCATATATTTTTAAGGCCTGTAAAAATACTTACCTTGGTATATAAAAAATAAAAGAATAACTAACTTATACATACATATACCTACCGCGCGACAACTAGTTGTGATTCGATTGAAGCCAAATTAAAGTTGCTCACGAAAGGTTATTTTAATTAAAGAGGAACCATACATTTATTTGAACATAGCATTTCGCGAGTCGAGTAGTAGTGATTAAATTGCAAGCCGTGCAAAGTACCTACCTCACAAGTATATTTGCTCTGATGACAACAACTGAAATATCTCGTTGAAAGCATTTAAAACTTCGTGCCATTTTTTGCGGTTGGCGTCGTTTCGGTTCGGTTCGTCGATTTGCTATGCACACACATTTCGTTTGGCGTTGGTTTGGTAGCTCATTTTTTTCGATTTTGCGTGAAACAGCGCATAGTATAGATTATAGATGAAGAAGATTTTAAAGCATTGCAACGTAACAACCGTTGCAGTGGTTAATACCATTTTGATATTTACCTTGTAATTTTACGGTATCGTTTCCAGGTTTCTGATCTTCAAGGCCAAATCTGGAACAAAGATGATACGATTACAAATTACTGGTCTAATAATCGACTCAAGCAAATTTAGGTGGGTAACTAAGTTGCCTAGTTAAAAACACCTTGTTTTTATTGCTTTTGTATACACACTATTAATTGAAAAACCTATCTATAGTCGATCAGTCCCCGAAGGCTTTTATTATTCTAATAAGCGATACATTGTTTTACTGCATAGTGCATAGCATATACGATATGATATTACTGTAAAGGCGCTCGCTGTTAATGTCAATCATTCTTAATGTGCACCGCCGCAGCCGCAGCTGTTACGTGCAATGCGTTTTGTGTATCTTTTTAATTTGCTCCTACGTCTACGAGCTTAACCAACAGATGCACAGTATCAGATTTATAATCAGCTCGCAGCTGCCAACTTGATCGAGGTTTTTTTAAGACAGTTGCATTTAATTTAACACCTACCTTTGTCATATTTCATTAATTAGTTACTATTACTTTCCTGACCAATATAATATAATACCTGTAATAATAATTTATTAATATTTGTAATTATTTTCTATCCATTTTTTTATCCATACTTAAAAATATCAAGAGCTATATATAACACCGCGTATTCTTCAAGTTGAAAGCTGATAATGCCGTTCTTCTTTTAATATATTACGTATGTATTCAAAGCTAACAGTTAAGTTTCATGTCAGAAACAGCTCACAAATGGTATTTAAGACATATACCTACCTACATAGTTACAATTACATAAGTTTGCTGATCAGAACAATATGTGAATATATTCTAGCTCAATATTAGCAAAACTGCGTCATAGTTGTCCGTGTAAACGCAAGTTTATAATGCAGCCGTTATGCGGCGGTGAGTCGTCCTTCGCCACGGCAACGGAGCCATTGTATGAGCTTGTTACAACGAACACTTTGGAAACTGGATCCTACTGTCTTCTGGCTATATTATACAGGCTACAAGCGTCTCAACGTAAGTAACTAATAGGTAATTAGGATATTATGCACATACACAGGAAACGATAAATTCAAATGTATTTAATATAGGTAGTACGATTCTTTATTGAACTGCAATATCATCTACGTATATAATCAATTCGCCAGCGCTTTCAATTTATAGTTCAGTTACCAACGACCGGACGCAGCGGCATCAGGCGGTTCATTAGTTAATAGACTATTAACCGCCCTATCCCAAGTTCCCAACCGGATAAATATAGCGAAATTTCCCTTTTATTTCTAGCACTTTCCTGACTGCTTGGCTACCAGCTTCATAGGTGCCTATACGATACTCGTACAATAAGTGTAGGTAGCTACTATAGGTAATAATAGATCAACAGTAATATACCATGTTTAAAATTAAGAGCATGTCGATTTCTCTAAAACAAAGCTTTCGTTGTAGCAAATGTTACTTCTGTTTTCATAACACGAAAGCTATTCTCTGCAATTTGTGGAAGAGAACTTTACAAAATTGCACAGTTAACCAGAAGTGCGTGCCAAAGAGCAGGGATTTCCAATACTAAGGGGGAGTCTAATGGACATGGCTGCCTTGCATATTGACAGGGGTCAAATAACCACGAGGGCAGGCAAGGGACAGAGGGTGCCGCCTGACTTCCGCTTTAATCTTCCTAAGGAGATTTTTACGATTGCACTTTTCTAGGACGCATGTCTTAAGGTTTTATTGCTGTTGGTTGCCCCTGCCGTTTGGAAGATCTTCTTCAAACTAGCTCGTTTGGTACTCAGAGATAGCAATAATCTATGTGCCTGGTAAACTAAAGCAATTCTTTCCCTCTTTTCAATCTTTGCCTCATTTTCTTTCTTACTTTATCCTATAATTTTATAGCTCTGAACTTACGAATCAGATTAAAGGTTGAAGACCTTCTGCTCTGCGTTTCAACAAATCTCATAATCTAGATCTCGTTTCGAGCCCTCCTACATCTATCTCGTCACATGGCTGGTATGGCTGACGATAATATGCTCTCTCCTATAAATCCGCCCCCACACTCTCAAATTGCCTGACAAAATCCTGCGGCCCTTTGTCCAATAGAGTTATTATTACGGGCCACTGATTTGATGAGGATCCCGCTCCCAAATACAATGCGATGCGTATGAATATGTTTATAAACCTTATCATATTTTGCGTTTACCTACTATACGTGAATAACAATAAATACAAATGTGTTGTCACAATAGCCAATCAGCAATATTTTTTTATATTTTGAAAATCATCTGTAATATAGAAGGTATAGCCAAGGCTATGGGGGAGTAAAACGACGTAGTTTCCTCGGTTGCCATGGTGACGCCCCGCACGTGACCCGCCGCTATTGGCGCAGCCTGCCTCCGAATTAGCAGACTGAAACACGCGTCTTCAATTCATGGTTTCACCGTGGGTTTACCCTTGTGTCAGCCGATTACACCGCGGATATTCCATCAAGTGTAATCACTCGTGTTATATTGCGTTCATGAAACCACTCAAAGTTCCTATGTTTGTACAAATTGAAACTTAAACTATACTTTGTCAGTTATGTTTATTGAACCGTTAAATTTGATTTATTGCAATCACCCCCTCCCTTGTACTAAAATTGTGATAAGAGATTTCATAACCGTTTATAAAACGCTGCTCGTTACGCGAAACGTGATTTGTGCGTTCTATGCGCACCACACCCTAGTCTAATTGCATTTTATTTATTCAGTACCTTAGTACCCTCGAAGGATATGAACGAGGCCGGGAGGGGTTCTGCCGCCCATTAGTTAGTTTATGCTTTATTTTCATAATAATCCAACAAACTCATTAGGTAAATATTAATTTCATCATTACCAACCTATTGCAGAAAACTGCTATACATATTTTCGCGATTAAATTCAAGCTGGTGAGTAATCGCGGTGTCCGCGGTCATTTAATTAAATTTAAATAATGGCATTTAAATTGAATAAAGCCTAAGTTGTTATTTCTCGTTATTATAACACATATTCTAAGAATCTATTGTTCTGTGGAAGTTGTTATTGGTTTGGGATCTGCCGATGACAAACCGCTTCCAATATAAATACTTCTTATTGAATAGACTGAACGCTTCTGGAATTCTATCTCTATTTACACTGACCAGTCACGTCAATGTTTGTTCTACCTTACCTATTATTTTTTCTTATATTTACCACGGCTACGGCAGATTGTTGTTAGTTCTTCAGAATAAATGACTGGCTTTCAATAAAAAGAGAAGGTGGTTCTTCTATTGGTCCGCTCCGCTCCTCCTAAGTAATGAAGTTGCGGTTATCGTTTCCGTCGGATCGAATGGGGCGTGCTTATAGCACTAATGACATTTATATTTTCTCCGGTATTCTTTTACACCTACCTCCAAGCCTTTCTATTATTGATTGTGAATTTATAATCTAGTTGCCGAAATTTGTTTTACAAACGGAATTTGTGTACTTATTAATTATTATTAAGTATATAAATTGACGGTAACTAACGAACTAAGGTTAGCAATTTCAAAATTTGCGGTGCAAAGAAAGCAATTATGACAGTAAATTATGCAATAACACCATATTAATTTCGATCACAGCCTCAAACAATCATAATGCTTGGCTCGCTGAGTAACATCAAAACCGGGGCACGCTTCCGAACTGCGCATTAATTAACGAACGACTAACTTCACCCGCGGAACAAACTGGCGTCTAATAAACATTTCTCAAAGATTAATCAGCTTGTTTTTTTTTTAAATTAAGCTCAAGTTTATAAATTCCATTATGGTGGGCGGGCAATTCCTCGACTATATTAATAAGTAAGTGACCCATCATCATAATTCGTCACATAGTTCACAAAAAAAGTCAAAAAAACGCAAATTTCTTAAGAAAAAGTCTCAGATTGCATACAGTAGACCGTGGAAGTAGGTAAACTGCAACAGTGTTTATTACTGCTATAACTTTATATGTACTTTTATTTTTACTGCATTGTCTTAAAGGGAGCAATGAGTCACCAGTATGAAATAACTTGTACAATCATTGTAGCGGCCGAGTCACATTTCAAGTGACGTCACTTCACTTTTGCATCATTCAGAGAGCTTTGGTGATTCAGTTTAATTGAATTTACTTAACAATTTTAATAACTATCTTGACAATCCCCAAGCCTTGTATGATTCATGTCACATCTATCCAATGGTTTTTTTTTTCAGATTCACGGTTAATATTAGTAGTAAAAAATAGTACCTACTTATAATTCCAAGAAGATTCATTACTTCGGTTACAAGTACCTACTACTACTTGCTTGTTTATTAAAATAAGAGGTATCAATCCATCATACAAAAGGTGGAGTTCATTGATCCCACGGTCTCGCTTGCATGGAAAGTGTAATTTTAAAGACAAGTACACCATGTGGTTGTGGAGACAAGACAGGTCGATGATCGCGAGCGCACCGTTGATTCATCGGTCACCAACCACCGCCACGACCCTGCACTTGCACAAATTAGTGGCTTAGAGCTTGGGCACAGGGAGACGCAAATGAACGCGCTAACAATTCTCAGTTACTTTACAAAAGATAAACTCGTGATGAACGTGCTGGACTCACGCAAGCGCCACATTATATTTTTTGTTACTGTACTTAACACATACCTGAGAAGGCATTTGAACTTCGTTAGTTAACCTTTGTTGAAATGGTTGAGAGTCCGAAGAGCGTGTGCTAAACTTAGCAATTTAAATACTGCACTGCATTCTTCAAAACCCATAAGAGTCCGCATTCCGCTTGCAAAAGTCTTATTATCATAGTATTCACAGTTAGCTTGAAAACTAAAATTACCGGTTATAGTTACAATAATCATTGCGTCCTTTTCTCTGATGTCTTATATTATACCGTTCCATTTGAAGTCTGAACGTACTTACCTAATAGTAGCCGGATTAGAGACGGATCTTATTTTAATTTCTTTGTGTTCACTATCATTTGCAAATTAATCGAATTCTTATTTTAATTAACAAATACTCAACAAACAGTTTTGCTTTCAATTACATATATAATAATATGTAGTCTGTAATGACGGGCGATTTTGTCGAGGTCATGTCGTTAAACAATTACTATATGGCCATTTACAGTCCAGCGCCAGCGTGACACCAGTAGCACTTGTTACAGTCATTTTGTTATTGCTACGATGGTTACGTAACGCGAGAAGTAGGTACCTGACCATTTATAGCCGGGGGCCTTTGCCAGTTTCAACCCACAAGTAATGTAATTATGTTTTTTGTTGTCTTAGAACCGTATTACTGATATAAGTACTACTGTGACAAAAAGTAAGATTGATAAAGTTGTACCGATAAGGAATTGTTATTTTAACTGAAAGTATAGTTAATTCTCTATGCCAAAAACCACGTCGATCCGATATGTAAGTAGTTAACACTTAGGACCTTAGCGTTTTTGAGAAAACATATTTTCAGTACTTTATGTTAATATTATTTAATTGGAGACTAACAGGGACGGTATGATCCGAACTTCTAATTCCGGAGTAGCCCCCATTCCTTGCCTACCGTTCACAAAATAAACCTTCGAAATGTGTCAAGGTGTGCGTGCATGATATTATATTTTATAATAGGAGTCACACGCTGATCAAAGTTCCTAAGTTCGATGCACTACTTCGTAACTAGAGACGGACGATTGGTGGACCATGCATTAACGGGAGACACACTTAAAGTGCATTTGATATCTCGGAGAGGGGTAATTTGATATCTTGTCGAGCAAAAGACACTGCATTTATCATTATCTGCCAGATTACTTGCAAGTCCTGCTGACGGAAGGACATCTGAATTATCCACGTATAAAAATTCAAAATTTACTGCTTATACAGTTTGATGTAATAATAAAAAATATGAACCATAAAAAAGTGGTTTATTACGATAGGCGGTGGTCTGCGTGCGTTTGGCCTATTGAATCTCAAGTGGAGCCGTTTTACGATCGATGCTTACAAATAAATCATTTTATCCACCCCAAGTACGCGGTACCCGGTAAAAGTTGCACAATAAATTAATTAAATTATCATGAAAATAATATATTACTGGCTGTTTATTTATAACAACATACCAGTTCTGCCCAACTATCTTCCGCTTAGATAAAATGTATATGGATATGTATATTGTATGCTAAGGTTGTTTATGTTTTATGTAATAACAAAGTAAGGTATGCGATGTTAGTGTTTGCCTGGCGACAGAGCTTCTTGACTGTTCGTGCGGTACAAGTAGCCTCAAGTTAAAGCAGAGTGCTTGTTCAACATCTCTCTAGTGAAGATGTCGGGACAGGCGGGAGCACCTGCTCAGACCACTCGACTCTTTCTATGTACGAGTGACTTCATTATTTTCTTTTATTGCTACTTACTCTAAATCAAAGAATATCATTATCACACACAAAAAAGGTTAACAAGGTTATTCGCTAATCTTTTTTGTGTATACATACATGTATGTGTACACCTGTTGCTGTTGAACTTAATACATGCGTGCCAAGACTGTTTACCATCGAATTACGTAGACATGGCTTGAGTAGCATCTAGATATATTAGATTTCCATTTAATGTATTTTTATGTGTATCGAATATGTGTAAATACTTAAATGTTTCTCTCTCTCTCTCTCTCTCTCTCTCTCAGATAAGTATGTAAGTTGTTCGAGTGCTGTAAAGAACCTCTTAAAAGGCGTTTGTTGACCAAAGTAATCAACAACTACGAGTACCAAAACTATAAAGCAAACAATTTTATTTGAATGAGACGACTGGCTGATGTGATGGATAGCCTAACGTACGATACGGTCTCTACAGAAATGTTTTTCTGCTTTTAGTCTTTCTTCGTGATTTCACCTTCCAGCAAATGTTTTTATTCTAGTATCACACTGCCTAGTGTACAGTCAGAATCAAAAGTAGCGGATACATTTTTTACTCTGTCGCAATAACGCATTAGCAATCTTTCATGGCATTTAGTAGGTAAACCAATTTATTTAATTTATTTGTATTAATTATTTGTATTATTGTTGCTTCATGTAAAAAATTCAAGTGGGCAATTACTGTACCGTGGCCAATTACTGTATGTTTTATACGACAAAGTACGAAAGTGTGCAGCTATTTTTAATGCTGACTGTACGTAACGCATATTGTTGTAAATAGTAAAGTCCCGAAGTGTTGACGCCAAGCGCCGCTGCGGTTGCGGTTTGGCCGGCGTTTAGCCTGCATTGCCACAACTATGCGCTTTGTATTTACATGTTACCTGAAGATACGTACATTTTCTGGCCCTATGTCTTACTTTATGTCGAAAGATTTATTCAAGATATTTTTATTATTTTATGCTCCACCGCAATCATCGCTCATTGACTGACAAAGACGGGAAGCGAAGTTTTCTGTAGCATTTAGATGTATTAACTATTATATTTAGTGGTTCATAGTATGTTAATTGATGACTCTGAGTAAGAGTTCACTTTTTATTGTTTGTAGTAACAATAAGCCGTTACCCGCGACTCAGTCCTAGTCCTTTCCGGGACTCAAACTATCTGTATTCCGAATTTCATCCAAATCAAGTCAGTGGTTTAATAGACGTGATGAGGTAACAAACAAACAGACTTACAAACATTTGCATTTATAATATTAGTGAGATGTAATTACCTACTACGAATTTTATGAAAAAGGAGTGCTTGGCAAACATGAAATAATACACATATGGGTTATGGTAAAATGTCTACAGTCACATTTGACGTGGCAGTTGGCACATGAGACATGACAAAATAAAAATACAATCAATATTGCATTATTAATTGCTTAACAGATTTCACATATCTGCTTAGTTGTTCCCATGAAACCGATTATGTATAATTTCGAGACAACATTGTACGTGTTCTGTCCCTAATTCGTGCTCAGCAACAAAAATAAGATAGCTTTTTCAGTAGTCGCGGCACGTTTTGCGCCAACTAACTACCCAAGAGCGAAGATCTGCCCACGTCCTCTGTTACTTAGTACTTTTCTTTGGTGTAACTTTTGCAACTTAGCTAAGAATACTTAATAATATATTTTTAACACTAAATAAATATAAACTTTGTGGACAGTAACAAAACAACCCCTAGCAATCGCTATACGAGTAAGTATATGTATATAGTCTAGCTCAAAAGTACCGAAGCCCCTTTGTATTCTGTCGTAGACTCGTAGTCAACTTTATTGCTGGGATAGTTGGAAATGTTTTAAAATACGAGTGTCAGTAACAAGTAGGTACTAAGGATAATTTTGAGCTTGACTGTATATTAAGCCCGAGGACGAGTTTCAAAACCTAACTCAAATTATAATGAGAAATCCAGAATGGCGAGCTTTACCCAGTCTCGTGTCAGCTAAATGCTGTCTAGTGAGTAGTACGAGTACGGTATGTGATGGCTGTTCCCGGGAGTCTCTTAGCGCGGCGGGTAACGGAAGAGCTCGGTTCACAATTAGTGCCTGGTCCCGTTACCAGCCGCATTGTCCGCTTCAATACGCTGCCAGTTATATTCCTTTGTGCACTCTTAATGGAAGGTTCTCAGGTTGTTTGTTGTACGTTTAGTGTTGCACTAGCAAACTATTGTTTGGGTAATAAAGTTATTCATACTTCGGTATTGTTTTAAGAGAACGTGTTAACTGAAACTCATTATTCCAAGTGTAAATCGATCATGCTTGCATGCTTTTGTGAACATTTGCCTTTGCTTGCTCGACTCTAGTGTGACGGTGACTTGATTAAGTTGTTCGCAAAGCTTGAATGATACGATGTGATTAAGTCTTGCCAATTTGCTTATCTAAATAGCAGTCCCCTTTGCTGGCTTCTGAAACATATTTGTTTGCAGTCCCACCCAGACCCTTCTATCGACCGATGAAAAGGTCGCACGACGAAGGCAGTTTCGCTTTAGTACAGATATAACCGTGTTCTATTGTGGTTGCTCCATGTATTTTACTAAAGTTAAACTGTGTAACTCTAATCTCACCATTCTCATCGAAAAGGTATATGAACTGACGTACCATCAGCCAAATTATTTGATCTACCACCCTAAAGTTGTTAATCGTTGGCATGTCATAAAACAATAATGCCAATAGACGTATCTGTCAACTTGAAAGTTCGACTTTAACAACATATTCATTTGATAGGAACTTGTTTCAAAATAGATAGACCACTTATTTGGCTGACGTTTATGGCGTACATCGTAAGTACGTATTTAATTTGGTATCAAGGGCTGCTTCATATGAAATAGTGATGGTTGCCACAATATAATACAATACAAATAAAATAATGCAATACCGTTAGCAAACGGTGCGACCTCGAAAAGGGACGTGTACCTACTGCCGGAAGTACAACACACTGAATTGCAACGGCTTCCGGAATTCCTAATGTGTGCAATATTTTGGTATAGTTTTTGCTGCCTATACGTACACTTGTTTAGTGTAGTACCTAGTGTCTGTGACTAGTTTTTGCATTCTACTGAAAATTCCCTGTAGATATTTATTGCAAACAGCTCAAACAATCACTGAATTGAGAGAATAAAATGAGATTTGAATAAATAAACTCACTAAGTTAGGCTAAAAGGGACGCGAGAGCTGCGCACAGATAGACTAGGAAAGGCCAAGGACGTCGATTGCTGCGCCCGGGCGAGGCCTTCTCGGTGTAACCTTGTGCGGGAAATGGGAGCGAGACGTCCTTGTACGCAAAATGAAGACGCATTTAGGCTTAATTCAAGTACCAAACTGTTCAAATATGTTTTTATTAAATTGAATTGAAGTTGGAAATTATTGAATTTGAATTGAAAGAAGAAATAATTGACTTTAGGTTCGCCATTCTTTCCTACCCTCGTCGTATATGTATACCCTGTGACAGAAAGAATGGGTGAAAACGATGTTAATTCCGAGCACGTTAAATTAAACGGCCTCTGGTACTAAAGATATCCAATAAACAACCACTAAAGCGCGGCACTGTCAACAGCGCAATCTTAATCTTTCCGTATACCCATGGAATAGCAAAAAATATTGATTTAAGAATCAATATATCAATACATTACATCAATATGTTTTTGCTATTCCATGGAAAAAATATTGATTTAATAAACTAGATATCGGTCAGTCGCATAATTTCTAAAGTACGTCATGTAAGTAGGTAAGTCTACGATTGTCTAATATAGGTATAAAATTCTCGTGTCATTATTGGTGACCAAAACTCCTCCGAAACGGCCTGACCAATCTATGAATTTTTTTTCTATATTCGGTAGATCTGGGAATACGACGTTTACGTAGAAGTATGAAAAATAGTATACAAACTATTTTTCATACTTTTACGCGGACGGAGTCGCGAGCAACAGCTAGTAATTCTGTAATAATAACAAAAAGTTCAGAGCAATTTACACAGGTAGGTAGTTGTCTTTAAGGAATAATTTTCTATCTACATAGTCAGCTGCTTCCGTGATAGTAGCATCTCTTGACGATTCCATAACGGTTCTCGGATGTCAGGCTATGCATCACTTTCGTCACGATATCCATCAAAGGCGACACGAAGCTTGGCTGCGGGTTATATTCTCATCGATAATACCAATACCACTTGTTAAGGCAAACACTTTAGCTTTACGGATTGATTGTCTTTGATATGCTATCGTCTTTGTGTACATACATACGTTAAACAACAAATACACATGATAGCCATTCTTTTATCTTTCTTCCTGTTAAACTGATAGAGAAGGTTTCCTGTTTCTTACGTGTAGTTAGGAGCCAGCATAACTTACGAGTGAGTAGGTAGCTTGGAAAATCACTTCGGCCATTGATGTATATGTACTTACTAGATTACGCCATCCGAACACTCATTGTGTTCCACTGCTTTGCACCTTGCACTGTGCAAAGGACTTTAGTATGACTTTGACATTCATGAGCGGCGGACGAACTAGTTTTTGATTAAGGCTCCGAATATAGGCGTGAACCTGCACGTAAGTAACAATTCACTACTCAAGTAAGTAAAATTACATCTTGTACAAGTGATTAAGCAACTAATAATATTGTAATACCACAATAAAAACATTTTTTAAAATAAGACGTAACGCATCGAAGGTTATAAAGTCGTTGACATTACGCCATCTTTCAATCATAGACTAAAACGTGCAGACGATTCCATTCAGAATTGGTTGTAGGTAAAAAATTGTGACTGAACATGCATGACAATTCGTTTAATTGCTTTATTTATACCTGTCATTCTTTTTCCATGTACAAATTTTTATGAACGTCAATATGTCACGCGATACGCATTTTAGTAACTGTTTCTGGATATATTTAAGAATAAAACAGTAATTTATTAGAACATGCTTTTTACTTCTCATTTGTCTACATGAATACATATATCTATATAGTGACAGTGACAGCGCGCCCAAAACACAGGTTACGTTCGGAAACAGTAACTAATAACATTCAAATCCCCTCCGGCATTCCGAAAATCTTTTTCGCTTTTAAAAAATCTGAAATTTCGTTGAGCAAGCATACATTGCTTCTAAAAAACAAAAAATAATAATAATATAATATTACTCAGTACACCATTTTTGACTATTTTGGGGCTCCGGCAAATTTTAAATTTTCAATAAGGGGTTCCATTGCGATAAAGGCTTAAGAACCGTTGAATTACAGGTTTCAATCACATTTTTAGTGCTTCAGCTTTTTTTCAAAACCTCATTCACTATCTGCCTATTTATTAAGATAATTTCTTTCAATTGATTAAAAAAATGCAGTTAAAAAGTTTGTTTTTTTTTTCGAAAATATCTATTTTGCCAGATGCAAAATGATTACGTTTCGTAGGTAAAATAGCTGTGTCACGTCTGCGGTGTATAATCTATATAGCGTTGACGTCTTGTGACAGTCCGATATTTGAACATATTGTTGACATGAACGAGCGCATCTAGTAAGTACATATACATCAATGACTTCGGCAATGAAACTGCGCACTTAAATATTCTTTTGAGTATATGAAGTATTTCGAGTACTGAAACTAACCCGGCACTGTCAAGGGCATTACTGAGGAAATAGGATTATTTTCGGGCTTCGGGCGGATATTAAATTATAGCCGGTGAGAGCCGGACGGCGAGGTGCGGGTTCCATTGTCGACCGCGTTTTACGAGCCAATTATGAACGGTCATTGTGGATTTGGGAACGCCGTGCCGTGATCCAATGTGAAAGTATCACAGTATAGTGCACGTTCAAACTCAGTTTGGTACCATAAGAGCCCCCAGCAGCGTGGCACTAAATGGTTAAGTTATGGTCCTTCGTAGCGGGGAACAGGTCGTAGAAGTACTTCATTAAGTGTTAACAACCATTAACATTTCCTCCCATATTTAACCAGTAATGACAATAAACGAGTCATAAAGATAGTTGTTTATATGCGTACTCAACCACGTGTGGTGTTGTCGGCACGCGTCAATTAGGCGATACAAGGTGCACTGCGCACGCGCCGGATGTCCGCGATGCCCGATACTGACTGGCGCGACATTGTTTAACTACTCGCGATTCAGACGATATTTATATTATAAAATTATAATTCATTTTCTTTATCGCTATCTTTATTTTGTATTTCTTAGTAATCTTCAACCGACTTCACAAAAAAAGGATAAGTAAGTACCTATCCTATTTTCGTCTGTACATACTCTTACTCACCAGTAACACCAGTTAGTAGTAAAATTGTGATAAATATGTTTTTTTTTTAACACGTAGACTTCTGAAATGGTCCCTGATCAAAATCGAAATCAAAACATAAATCACATTAAAGTCGGTTCGTTCAGATATTACAAATTTATTCACATTTGAAGTAGGTTTAATGTTTCTGTTTTAAATAAAAAAGGCGAGTTTTTTTTTTCCTCTTCACGTTACTACAAATAGACTTTTTCTTTCTAAAGCACATAGTTTCGTTCGACTCAGTGACCATACCAGACGACGCAGCAACCACTTATCAACAAAACGTTGGAAACTGTTGAGAAGCCGTCGTGGAGATTGATGTATTGGTTTGCAAGTGAACATGTAAACTATTCACTGGCAAATATGGTTTTCTTGTTAGTGCATCATGCGTAACACCGTCCGTATCTGCATTCTAATAAGAAAAGTCCATCGAGAGGCGTCTGCGCGTGTTCATTTAATTTCCTCGCTGTGACCGCGATTCTAACTTGTTGTCTCAATGTAAGTAATTAATTTTACCGAGCTTCATTATGTGCAGTTGAGTTGAGTTGAGACGGCTTAATAGCGGCTCTTCCTCGCTCACATCCTATTATATTTTGTAACAAGCCTATTCTTAGCGGGAACCTTTGTTAATGTTTGCTTAGGACCGCTTTTGTTTCTTGATCGCTGATACTAGCGATTTATTGAACATTTATTTTTTCATACGAAATAATACACAGTTAATAGTGGATTACTTGCATACATATTTTAAAATATTGAAGAATCGTTCAGTTCTGAATGTATCAGAGTCCTTTTAGTCAAAATTTATAAAAGTAAAAGAAATCTAATTTTTATTATTACAAGTAGATAGATATGTACATATACTATATACTTATACCTTCGTCACAACTCTGCAAAAAAAATACAGATTTCTCGAAGGAGTTCCGCGGTAACGAAAGCGGACACGAAGTTCCGTTAAGACCCTACTACTAAGTAGAGTCTGAAATTAACTTTAATTATTACTACGATAACGTGCGATAAAGAACTTTGTATTAATTTTATAAAGATATAATAGTCAGACCACGTCATTACAAATAGGACCAGCATGCTTTCGTCGTTCTGATATGCCATGTTTCTATTATAGCCGACTGCACTTTCTATTTGCATAAGCAGTTTACAACTCTTAGAACAGATTAAGTGTAAGTCCTTGTTGGTAACTCTCAAACGCTTACCAACGCTACATAAGACTCCTGGCTTAATGAAATGAAAACTTTAATACTATTTGCTGTAAGTAGTTGGTTTTTCATTTCACTGAAACAAAATCATTTGAGATACTTTTACATCCATTTAACTAACATTATCATGGAAATTTAGTAGATGTATGTATGTTGTTTGGTGCGATAGACGTTATATTTTAGGAGTTTCCAATTTCTCTCCGATCAGACCTCAACCCGACTGAGTTTCTTGTCTTTTCATCTCAGTCGGGACTTACGTAGTCCTTCCGAAACGACGTAGCATTAAAAATCCGATTGTTTGCATTTTCTCCCTTAGCGTCCAAAGTCCGAGGTCAGCTCAATAGGAGCACCCTTTGGCATGCTAAGTTAAATAACCCACTTGCTGAGCAGCCCATCTGGCTGCTCGCCCTCTCTCCGGTAAGCTGTAAAGGCCGTCTGAGGCCAACAGCAAGAGTCCGTCCGAAAAAAAAAGAGTCGAAGCAGGTACTCTTCGGCGCAATATTTGCCAGCAGCATATTAGTAATAGGTATACTGTAATCGGGCGACATGTACATGGATCAGGAAATTAGCACTATTCATGAGATAGAAATTATAGCTGCTGCCGTGACGGGAGATGCCGCCGATGCCTGGCGCCTGCGGAAAAAGTTGCGCGCTTCGAGAATGGAAACCACATTGCGTTTCTCGACACGACGTTTCACGTTGCATCATGAACCTCGGAGGCAGCGCAGACGCATCACGACCACTTTTTATGCTTACGAGAAACGGCAGGGCACAGCTTTCAAATAAAAGTTAGTACGAGAAATATTAGACGAAGCGCCAGCCAGCTAGAATTGTTACGGTACGATAGAACGATAGTGTTTGTTAGTTCACTTTATTTAAATTCATTCTTATCATAGCATCCTCAGTGCAAGAAGAATACAGTGAACCTGAACAATGTCTGTTTGTTAAATCGGCGACTATATTTGCGACCCAGTAACTTCCTTGAGCGTTTCAACAAGGAAAAATAAAAGAGCAGCTGCATCTCGCTCCCCTCGCTCTAATCATTGTTCGGCCAAAGGGTCGTCCGAAACGGGGAGTAATGGCCGCAGTGAAAAAAAACTTTATTAAGGGAATGCATCCAGGTACCCACGCACGAATACCTCGTGAGATGAGAATACTTGCATCCAAATTAATAACTTACTTACAATTTTACTTTGGAAGCAATCTAAAGCTAAATTCAAATTATAGTTTTTTTTTATAACGGGACGACTTGTGTGAATGTTTACATCATGAGAAACAACAAAAAATCTATAAGTATGCTTCGTAATGACATAAAGCTTCTAGTGTAACAACAGTATCCAACCCTTTACCACGTGAACAAGTGCACAAACCTAAGTTGAAGCAGCGGTATATGTATGCATGCGGGTAGTCAATGACCAGTTAACTATTCGCAATGGGTCCAATGTTTTTGCAATACGGCTTGATTTGCTTTTGACATTTCCACAGTGCCTGCAGCATATTTCATGATTGAAATTCATTGATTCGCGTCCGTTTAACTGAATAACTAAGTCACTGACTGTTCATTAAACTGGATAAGCAAGCGATTAGTTTGCATCACAAAAAAGTAACTAGGTACACAACAAGTTAATGCCGAGTATTCTTAATTGGTTTTTTGTTTTATTCGAAGATAAACTCTTCAGAGTTTAAATTCAAATGACGGAGCAACATACACGTTACACGCCATAATCATGTGCCGAGGCGACCGTAATCGTTGAATGCATCAGGTTCGTATCTCAACCCAGATCTCCGCAACGTGTTCCTTCTAACCGGTACGACATTTCATAAATAGAGCACAATAGAATACTTTCCTTCTAGTACAAAGTACGTGGGTGGTTTGGATACCGAAAAATGTCTCCACGTGGTCGCCATTCGCATCAAGTTTATTCATGAAATATTTTCATAATCGTTAAGTTATTTTTAGACGACTCGTACAACAACGCTGCGCGATACGAAGTACTTGGGTAAGTATTGTATTGTTTTGTGTGAAATGTACTGGAACAATGCATATTTGTTGTGGCGTACCGCCCTCCAGTCGTAGCTCCCTCCCTGTACTCTCTCCCCAGTCTACATGTCCGACAGACAGCGATTGGAAGTACATTAAACTATTAGTCAACAATTAGTATACCGCAACACCAAAGGGTATTTAATTCAGCACCTTTCAATTAATTTAACCAGTTTGTGACTCTATAGAAAGCATAAATTTGACTGCTTAGTAATACACATGTTTAAACTGTTGCGAGAGTATCTTAGCGCCTATTTCGCCAAGATCACGGCCACGAGGTCACCGGCCGCCAGCACATGCCGGCTGCTGTCGGTTTATAGTCTTGTGTCAACACCACCTTTTTTTCCCTTGACCATTGACGCTTGTCGCCGATGATGTCATCTAAGAATTTCCACTTATTTTCGCTTTGCTAAAACTCTTTCCCTTAGATTAGACGCTTCGATGCACTGTGATTAGTCCGCAGCAAGTGGCAGTTCATTACACACGTTAAGCTCTGCTGACTGGTACCCTGTCTCAATGTGATCAGTTAACTTACTTTCAGTTGGACGGGTTAATGGCCGTAAAATTATACATTTGCAGAGTTTAGACGGCACGAGATAATGGAAGTGATAAAACAACGCAAAGATAAAGAAGCTCATGTTGTGAATAATTAAACATTTCGTAAACTTCATTTGGACTTCCTTCCTTATGTCATTTTGGATCCGAAGCATATGCTAAGAATATGTATAAATATCACGGGACAATTCAGACCAATTGACCTAGTCCCAAAGTAAGCTTAGTAAAACTTGTATTATGGGTACTAAGCAACAGATAAATATAATTATATAGATAGATTCAAATTTAAATACATATTAAACACCCAAGACCCGAGAATCGAACCCGGGACCTCAAGCTTGGTAGTCAGGTTCTCTAACCACTAGGCCATCTGGTCGTGTATACAAGGGCTGTCTCAAAATTGTTCCAAAACATTACACCACACCACATGATCGAAGCATGGTTGGCATGGATTGAGTAAGATGGTAAAGGGTTTTCATCGGAATTTTTGAGTTAAAATTTAGTCACGCCTTTGACGCCGTCCATTACTTAATTAAGTAAATTTTCAAAATGATAGAAACGACGTGTGCCGTGCACTAAGTACTGTCCAAATAAAGTTTATTCGTGTTTCGAGACTTGCGAGTTTGTAAGTCGCGGCCGCGAGTGAGGGCGGCGTCGTCGCGCGGGCGCGTATCGATCGCGCCACCGCGCGGGCTGCATACGAATACAAGAATCGCCCTCCGTTCAGCCCCTTATCAAGCACTCACTAGACCCTAAGCCCTTCGTTAGTACCGTGACCTCGCTGATTGTTATGTCAACGCCTTCGGACATTGCGTTGCGTATCTTAATAACGTAATTAAAATGCAACACGCGCCATACAAACTAACAAGCCTCACCCCTAACCTCATTATGAAATTAAAAAAATAACAATAGGATACCTGTAAATATCTAAAGTAAAGATGACATAGCTGTTCTGTCGCAATGTTATGACACGCGAATATAGCTCTGGGTAAATTACGAAAAGCTTTTCCCTTTTCCCGAGGGGAAGGACACGGCCTCGTTGAAATTGCAAAAGAACAACACATTCACCTAGACCGCCCCAAAGATGAGGTCACGGGTACACTATGACATAAGCTAAGGAAATATTGTCATAAGAAAAGGCGAATATTGACGTCAGCCACCCCGGTTCTATTTTAAGATAACATTCAGGACTTGATCGTCAGTTTAGTTGGGTCTTTTAATTAAATAATCATGTTACCAAGGACCTTTTAAAGTCTCTATTAAGTAAACGAAACGAATAATAATAAGGTGCAGAAATATAATTCAACTTTCTTTAAAAAATTTCAACCCCTTGACCAGTTTTGTGCTCGTAGTTTTCCTTGCTGAGGCTATTAAAGTGATTATGTTTTGGGGAGAAGCCCGCCCCGAAAATTGACGCAATTTTCCGGCCGAGAACGCGCCTATTTATTGCGTCGCGAAATGTCTCCGCGAGGCCTGCTCCCGCCTAATAAGAACACCGAGCTGGGGTCCCGTGGATTTGCAGGCGTGTAAATTCACGATGTCAGGCGTAACAATATTAAACAGAAATAAATTAATATGCTAACACTACGGCGCTGCAATGCGGACTTATTTGCTACAAAATGTTAGCCAGAAAGTTTTCTTTACGAAAATGTTATTTATTGAATGCTAAAATGGAATTGATTAAAGCTGAGTTTGTTCAAATCAAGTTTTGAGATTGAATAATTTAGTTAGGTATTTTGATTGACATAGAGATTATCTTGTATACGTATCTACTCGCGAGATCATCGTTCGTTGACGGGGAAATGGCACGATGGGGATTCTGCTCATCTCGATATATTGCAGCTTACGTACTAGCAGCTAGGAAATCCGGAAATAGGCAACTACACAGTCGAGCCGATTTGATGGAGGAATGTAATCTAACTCACCTTCACGCCAGGGGAAGTGCCATTTGATCTGATATATTTAGACTCTGATGGCATTATGAATGCTCTCGTGTATTGCGTTAAATAATGACATTACGTCAGTACCTACTTTGCTGTTAGTTATGTATGTAGATACCTATATCCCCACTAGGTATATCCCCGTGTATGTTCCCGCGAAAGTTTAATTTCAAAATAACGTCGTTACGTTACTATATTTAAAGGATATTTCATTTTTGGAGAAGTGGTTTTGGCTGAGAAAATTCTTACTGTAGTATAATAAGCTTTGTAGGTATTTACATTGTACCTCTATACCTTGGCGACCGTGCTTTGCTCGGAGTTCATAAACTTGAAAAGTAGGTAAGTAAAACGTAAACTAAATAAAAATACAGTCTTTGTCTTACCGAAATTCAACCCGTATACTTACCTCCAGTTTGTAAGTCCAACGCTATACCTTTAGTACACTACCGCTTATAAATGACCTTACGATGATTGTAGCGAAATAACCGATTTTATTGCGCGTGATATAAGAAGTAAGAAAAACACATGAATATGATCGAGACAACGAAGACCAAGCTATTATAAGTAGATATATTGTTCTCTCCCGAAAGCCTCCAAATAGTAAATTTTATCGATATCGTTAGAGCCGTTTTCGAGATGGAACCCTGGTGTTGCAGATGTTTATGGGCGGTGGTGATCTCTTACCACCAGGAGACCCACTTGCTCGCTTGCCTTCCAGTCGATTAAAAAAAAGAGATCGAGGAAAATACGAAGCTGATAAAGTGATATTGTATTATTCCTAATCCTAATGTAGACGGTAACGAGAGGATACTAAAATTAAAACAAAAGTAAAAACAAAAAGCAAGCAATGGAACTAATGGGATGTTGACGGTTACTCGTGTGACGAAAATGACGATCTACATCGGTTAATTTGTAGGTAGGTACCTATTTGTACAGTCACCAGCACCAATATCTGACACAAAAAGCGTGCATAAAATTATCTGACACTACTCATTTCTAGGGCAGAAAGGCCGTGTCAGATATTTTGGCACTATCCGCTGTGGCAGTTATTAATGCTGGTGACCACACATATTATGATATCGATTGAATGTTTTTAGGGGATAATTCATAATAGCGGGTGGTGGTTGTCAATCAGATGGTTATTGTTTACTTCACTGGAGGATTATGTCCCCATGGTGTGGGCGGTAATAGGATTTCAGATCAATACAGTAATGGCAACGCCACACGGCTCGCCGGCAGCGGCTGGCCGATTACCAACAGTGGTTCAACAACCGAACTGTTGCTATTTGTTTTTGTTACGCCATCCCACTAATGTCGCTCTCTGACCTTCAATTCTAAGAATAAATATGGGTTCGTTTCCCTATTAATATCGTTCAGGATTAATTTATTCTGGTCTCACAAGTTTTATGCTTTAATCGGGAGGAATGAAATAGTATTTTTTTTATTGCTAAGGAGGTTGTCTATATTTTTTGTCGATGTAATTTCTATGCAGAGGTACAGATGTTTAATTAAATTCAGAATATCTCAGATATATTGGTAAAATTTGCTCGATGCTGTATACTTCTATGTTACTTACCTACTTTATGTAAGGCCACTGCCTTTTCAAAGAAATTTATAAATGTTTAGTCCTAACTAAGGACTCGTATAGGAACTTATACCAATAAGAGTAGGAATTTATCTATCTGTAGTGTAGGTTAATCACAAAAATTTTACTCATCAGTCCATTTAATTAAAGGCACACAAGCTCCCCAAAAACTATGAAGGATTCGTTAATATTGGTATTGGTACAAAGTAATTCTATGTTGTTTCTTAATCTTGTGTAGTTATAATAATGCAATGTATCAACCGGAACATAAAACTGCAAGGATTTCGACACAATCGGATTCTCAACAACTGCTCACGCGCATCGCATGCCGATGCAAATGGTTCCGCGGTATTGTATCTGTCCAATCTTTTTTTTTTATTTATATTTATTACGTTTGTCGTGTGTGTGTAGTGTAGCCACGTGGGGACGCAGCTGCAGTAAAGATACAATGTGCAATCTTGATGTCGCGATTTATCATCCCATGACAAATAGTGACATGACATTGACTTGGTCAATTCATGCAGGAAAATAGGTATATGGTTGTATGCAAAACTTTGCCTTTGTTAGCTGGTTGAAATTGTTTTTTTTAGATATTATTGGCGTGCATAAACTTATCGTATCTATATTATATATATCGTTTATATATTATGTCGACAACCATGTATAATAATTTTACTTATTTATTATGTAGATGATGTGATCTGGTAACCTTAATCTATTAAGTCTACTATTTTATTAAGTCATTCCAATTTATTGGTGATACTAAGCTGTTGTGAGACAACTGTAGCTTAAACTGGTTCTTAAAGCCGGCATTTAGATGCTAACACAAGAAATGTTGCAGCGGCTGGTGGCTCTTGACTCGACCAAAGTCCTTGTTATAATAAACTTTCATTTTTAAACGTTCTTTGCTATTATGTAACACATTCTAAATGCTAATGCCTGCGGCAATTATACTTGCAATACTTGCCCTGAAAGACCTAGCGGCTGTGTAACACACATACCCGCTTATTAGATCGTGGATCGATTTATTTGTCGATTGCATAAGTCCCACTAACGAAACACTGTGTGTCGATCGAACCGGTTTATCAGAAACGTGTTAGGAGGTCCTCTTCAATGCTCTAACTTAAACGTACTTGCTACTTTATGTGCCGGAAACTAAAATGTGCATTTACATTATAATCTATACCATAGTGCAACTATAATTACTCTTAAAGTTAATATCTATAAAGTATTAGAAATAGATCAGGCCAAAGCCAAAGGTCAGACTGTTTCAAAACTATTAAGTATTTTATCTAAGTACAAAAATAAAAACAAAATGATACTTACTTCAGTGTTACGAGTACAAAGTGATATTGCGCGTATTTAAACCGGTAAGTATTTTAAAAATAACAAACAAAATACTGATATTTAAATAGGCGTCATGCCAAAAATAAAGACTTACAATAGTTACCTATAAAATCATGCTCAAGAGGTCTTTGTTTAGTTCCTTACCTGTAATTTGATTCGATATCAATCAGCCTCAATAAGCGCGGGACGGGATGAGAAGCCTCTAAGAAAATTCACTGAATTGCGGGGTTTTTGAATATCACTCACTACACTAGCGATATTTCGCCAAAGCACTCGATAACCAATAATGATTCCTCAATTTTGAAGGGTGACTGGCGAAGTAGATTTTCGGATTAAAATGATTATAGGAATTGATAAGGAGAGTTACGTTTCGTAGTGTACCGCCGCAGTGCGGAGTCTCCACTCGACTGGCGGCGGCGGAGCGCGGCGGCGCCGGCCGGCAGAGACGGCCCGCGCCGCGAAATCGCCCAAGGGATAAGCCCGTCCACTTTAATTCACGCTGCGTGCATTCAGACTCGAGCTTACAAACTGATGCAATATGACATTGTTTACACTTACTTAAACCCTGGGGTTCCTCATCGGAAACAACAGGAAAACCTACTCATATTACTTTTTCA
Organism: Choristoneura rosaceana; assembly: GCA_037349165.1. Lineage (NCBI taxonomy): Eukaryota > Metazoa > Arthropoda > Insecta > Lepidoptera > Tortricidae > Choristoneura > Choristoneura rosaceana. The sequence goes on from JAZBNJ010000009.1 coordinate 6,232,333, forward strand.
AAATATCACTAACTACTTATCTCAAAGATTCAGTAAAAACTTTCCGAGTTCGGTTGTCAATCTTGTCCCGGCCGAATACCTTCTAGAGGTACAAAGTGCTTCAAAGTGAATAATGTAACAAAACAAATACTCTCAAATTTTCTAAATACTCTACTACTACTATCTAGGTACCTACATGGCAATGAAACAACTCAAAGGCTTAACTTTAACAGGGCTTCGGGTGACGTCATCTACAACCGGTTTTTGTGTTTTAAAATCACTTCGTGACCGTGGAGATTCCGTCGCGGCTGTGCAAAAAAACTATTCAAGTAACGCTTTAAATTATATCACCATGCTTCTTGGTAAAAAGTTGAGTAACTTAATTTAAAACAAGGAAAAAATTACTACTTGCTTACTGTATCTAAAGTTACTAATAACAACGGAAATGGCTAAGCAGTCAAAAAAGTCGAAAGGATCTATCCAGCTCCGCATTTCTATAACTAAAATCGCAACGCAACGTACGTTTATTAGATGGGCAGTGCACTCGTAGAATCTAGATTCCAATAATTTTAATATAGCGCTCCTTTTACTGGTTTTAATTATTTTGCGACGCTCTTATAAAAGAAGTTTAAATTATGACAGTCCTCCTAAAAACGCATTATACAAGCACTTAGAGGTATAAAGTGGGTCCCAAATTTAGATAACTTTGACAATAAGTGTTTAACTACATATTGACTTAATAAACTAACCAACAAAAAGTTGTAAAACCCCGACGTTGTCACTTAAAAGTTCAATATTTCAAAACCGGCTAAACCGATTTTGATAAAACATGCCTAAGAACCATCGCTAGAAACTGCATTCAAATAAGAAACCGCAAAAAACCGTATCAAATCGGTTTACTCGTTTAAGAGCTACGGTGTCACAGACAGACACACGTAGCGGTTAAAATTGACACACCTCGGGGGAAAAAAAAGAAGAAAAGAAAAAAGAAGAATAAACATACTTGTATGTTACTCTTGAGTGGTTTTACTATTCAGCTGTTTCTGCTGCTTTCTGTATGTGGGCGAATCAACTTTTTTCCGACACTAATCTGTCCGCGAAATTTTTCAAACAATTGCAGATTTTTGTAAGTAAACATGTTTTTTCTGTAATTTAATAGATGGTGTACACGAATACATGCCATCCTACGTAAGTTCAACCTATTAAACCATGAAATATCTTGTTGGAAGTACGATTTTTTGGTAACGCCAGAGACAATACTGGTAACGCAGGAGACGCCCAAAGTGTCGGTAAAAAAGTTGATTGGCCCATGTATCTTTAATATTTTATTGGGTGACCCAAAAATATTTCTCAGAAAATACACCTACATTTACTGTGGGTGTTAGTAGCCGGCTTTTAACGTTAAATTAATTATTATGCAGAGTAATAAAATTGAGGGTAAATTAATTAAGGGGCGGTCGCGTAAGCTGACACTTGACTGCGTCGCCAGGCTATTTCCGTGGGGCAGGCAGGTGCCGCCTATCTGGAAAACTGCTTTTGTAATCATTTGTGAACAATAAGCGTAAGCCAAGCATTTTTTCAGACGTGACACGCCTTATATTTCAGTATACGTTACACCTCCAAGTCACAAGGTGACACGCCTCCGAGACGCATAAAAATTATTTATTTTAGTTTTAGGCCGTGTTCAAACCAAACTGAAAGCCGCCGAATTTGAGCAGGCTCACTGTGATAACGTATTAACGTAATAACGTATTGTCGGTTAGAAGTGAACGAAAAAGTGAATATGTATGGAAATACAATAAACTGCGTAACGTCGCCGCGTCGGCGGCTGACAGTCAGTTTGGTTTGAACACGGCCTTATGATAACTCCGTATTAATGTGGAGGTGGGACACATTAATTAAGTACATTATTCAAAGGCCTGAAGGAAAACAAAAACTGGCCAAGAACGTGTCGAACACGCCCGAAATACGAATTCGTAGTCATTACAAAAAAATTAGGTAATGTTTTTCTAAGGATTTCGTATTTTGTATGGAATATTCCAAGTTCAGGTATATTTTATACCTTAGGCTGCTATTTACTCTTAAACTACTAATAATTCTCAAGAAAATTTAACCGTTATAGTTTTCCTTGTAAGTTTGATATAAGTACTTACTACCAGCCTGATTTTTTTTTAATTTTTCCACCCACCGGTTGAAATATTAGAGAGGGGGGGGGGACGCTCATTCATTCATCCCAGCCTATATGGACCCTATCACTTCTCTCCTCTATTTGTCTCTCCTCGCTCCTCTATCCCGTTTTAATACCCCACCGGGTACCCACTTATATTTTATCCAAACAAAACAAAAACTACCCGCAAAAACTTAATAAATTTTAGCTGTCCTACAAAACTACCTTGATTTTTTAATTCTTATTTATTTATTGTGTTGTTGTGTTGGGTACTTGGGGCGTTATAATGGCAAATTAAAACGGTGGTTGTGGTTAATTAGTCTAACAACTCGTAGCAGGGTGTACGGTTGTGTTACTCTGAAGATGAGCTCCTGGTTGAGTTCGAAACGCGTCAGTGTGATTTGATGGTGGTGATAGATGGGTTTGTGTAATTTGTGTGTGTTCTTACAGTGTGGAGGTGGAGGAACTGCATGAACACGCATAATTTGCATAAACATAGCTATCTTAAGGTCGCGGGTGAGCAAGAAAATTCTTTTAGTTCATTTTCTTGAAGAGATTTTGACTGGAGTTCAATCAGGGCTATCGTTTTTTGTCTTTCTAGATGGCGCCACTGTTGCGTGAGGTTTTTAAGTGTGGCTTTCATAGTTTGTTATTACGGGAAAGTTTAGATCAAAATCATATTTAATAAATCTTAAAACCGTACCATCAAAATATAGAACAATCACAGTCTTGCGTAGTCCCGTTTTGTTCGAAAAAAAAGGAGGACAAAAGTTTTCGAAAGACAAAACTGATTCAAAACACAGACATTCACTGCCCCTTAGCGCATAATTGCTATAATTAATTTCAGGTAATGCAAAATATTCACAAAATTATTCTAATTATAAATAAACCCGCCGCGTAGCTCACCCAAAAACTATGAGATTTGACATTTCGGAGACCTCACGCTACACTAGCGCCTCTAGCGGCGAATTCATACGCGATAGCCCTCATTATAACGCCACCTATTCCCAAACTATAAAAACATCTTTGCCGCTTACTAATTTGTTCATAATTTCGCTATTCGACACTAGATGTCAGCCCTGTGTGTTAATCTAGACAGTAATTTAAACTTGAACTGGAGTAATTAAATTGTATTTCGTAATATTGTAAAGTCGAAATTAGGATGCGTTTAAAAAAAACTCCGTTTATTCATTATTTTTATTTTTGTATTGTGCATTTTTGTACTCTTATCTATTTTGTTGACTTGAAGCCTATTGGGCCTCACTTCATGGCAATCAAACTTCAAACGCTAGAAAGGTCGCCATTACATATCGTCAATTCAATTATTGTTTCAATAACAATTCGTGAAAGAAATAGCTAATGTCAAACAAAATAGCGCGCGAGAGGCATGATTAAAACTTCGACTTGTGAACAGTGTTGCCACTTTAGCTAATTTTTAGCTAGATCTAGCCACTTTTACGAAATAGTTAGCTACCAAAAAAAATTTTGGTAGCCAAATTTTTTAGCTACACTTTCTAGCTACTTACAACAACTGAGTAACCACTGTTTCAATCAATTTAATTTGTAATGTAAAACGTGCTTCCGTGCGCTTCCTACGAAAATATTGAGAAGATCCTTTAAGAAATAAGTAGGAAAAACTAAGAAACCCGAAAAAAATGAAGAAGCTGGACCTTCAACATCACAAGATTACATAAATTTTGAATATTTTTTTCCGTATTAATAATGTAAGAGAAAGAAATATAAAAGTTTAAGACTTAAAAGTCCCATATTGCCTTTTTTTTTTGTTTAGCTACTTTTAGCAACTTCTAATAGAGGTTTTTTTTTCAAAACTAGCTACTTTTTGCCATATGTTTAGCTACTTTATCTTTGGGTAAGGTGGCAACACTGCTTGTGAAATGTAAACAAAAACAAGCAATAATTATGTATTCTCGATGGCAATAAAAAGTCTTAAAGGTGTTTTTAAATAAAAATCGACTTAAAATAGTGTGTAAATCTTACGAGTTTATATAAGTCTTGCTTCAAAAAGTTATCTAAATGGCTCCTCCACGAAGAATTTCAAGACAGCAACTAGAGATCATGATAGATTTTTTGGAACAGAATAAAGGGATGTGTATGGGCCTGCCGTCCAGTGGCACTGCCGCGTCCACGATGTCCAGCGCCCACAACGACGTCCGGCAAACTTGGATCGCGCTCTCAAAACAGCTCAACGCTGTGCCCGGCGGGGCACTCAAGACTCCTGAAGGATGGAAGAAGGTACATGCAACAAATTCATTGTTAAATAAAATTGTTTTGTATATTTTTAAATCATAAATAAGTCAATTATTTCGATAAACATTTTTCTTTAAATTGACTTAACCTTTACTCCTTTTACAGTACTGGTTTGAGTGGCGCCATAAGAGCAGAAAAAAAGCAAATGACGCGAGAAGGTTTGAAGAAGGGCCCTATGGGGGCCCAAGTAGGTTTGCCCCGCTGAATGACTTGGAAGTTAGGGTATTAGCACTAAGTGGCAGCAACTTGGTCCGGACTAAATCAAAACCTATTAAGGAATTAGAAAACATGTTGGCAGACAACTCTGATAGTGACCCCATTGGGCGGCACTCACCTGAAACAGTTAAACTTGAGCCAATGTTGAACACAACTAAAGTTCACAAAACCAGAAGTTCATCTAAAAAACCTACACCAAGTGGTATGTATTTTTTTATTTCAAAATAATATCAAATTTATACTTATTAGGTAAATCAAAAGCCAAATTCACTTGTAATTCTAATGCAACTTTGTTTTTGTTTATGAAGATGAGTCAAGAGCTGGAACGCCCCCTCCACGATGGGCTTTGGAACTTGAAGAGAGACGGATAGCAGCAGAGGAGCGGATGGCTGATGCCTTGGAGTCCATGGCATCTATTATGAGGCTCCAGGAGGAACGCAGATCCATGCTTGAAGAGAGAATAGCTGACACTTTAACATCTGTTGCTGGGAATGTTCAAGAGCTCAGCAATGGCTTACAGGAAGCTGTGATGCATTTGCAGAGACTCAATCCAACTTCAAACGGACCAGATATAAAAGATCATGTGTTTATTTAAGTTTTACTTGTGCTATGTTATTGTGGGTTGAGTCAGTCTTAAAAGTACAGTGTTTTTTCATTTAATTAAAGTGTCCAAATGCAAGTGTTCCTGTTACAATTAGGTTTCTAATAATTGTGACAGTGCTTGGTATTACTCGTGTAATAATAAAATTTGTTATTTTAAGTTAAATTGGTAAACAAATATGTGTTTATGGAATGAACATACTGAGGCTGGTCCTTTATACAATAAAAATGATTTATTGGATTTACAAGACAATGGAATATTTTAAATTATAGTTTATTATTAGATTAGATATATTAAGAAAATATGGTATTGTCCTGCAGTGATTCCTATTATTAAAATGTTTTGTTTATATTTCTGATTTTCATTAACCTGTTCTGAATGGCTATGACGTTAGTATATATAATATTCTGTGCTATGAGTATAATAATAGTAATGATATAAGTACACTAACTAAATATTAGAAGATGTTTTTACCAATTAAGTGATTAAAGTTAACTTAAAATACTTAATTAAATTAATTACCTAATATCACAGGACACTTGACACCAATTGACTAAGTCCCAAAGTAAGCAAAGGTTGTGTTATGGCAACATACTTAAATAACATACAAACAAATAATCAATTCAGGATGGTTTTCCCTGGTGTCTACTATTCAAAGGTGTGTTTTCTTCATAGCGGTATAGCGTTGGACTTGTATAGCAGTACAACATTGGGATTGAATCCCAGTCAGATATTACTTTAGTATTTTTATTATTTTTGTACTTATTTAGTTACGAAAAAAACAGTATCTGTAGAAAAAAAGAGCAAAGCTCAGTCACCCAGGTCCAGGTATCCAACAATAGAAAATGGATCCAAATTTACTTGTAACATATTATGTTACAAAATGAAACTACTCAAAAGCTTGTAAATATTAAACAATCACTGAATTCGAAAATGTGAATGTGGTGGTGTGTTTTAATGTTCTTTATACTTAATAGGGACTGTTTAGCCATCCATTGATTAGTGTTAAATGTGAGGCCGTCTCTATTTGTTTTGTTCGAATAGACAGAGACGGCATTACATTTAACCGTCAGTTTAACACTAATCATTGGATGGTGAAAAAGCCGCTTATTAAAAAATTGTTTGTGCAGGAATGGAGGCGCTGGAGACGAGCATCAACTACTGGGAGGACGCGCTGGCAGCGTTCTCTCTGGGCGCGCGCGGCGGCGTGGCCGGCACGCTCGCGCTCACCTCGCCCGAGGAGGCAGAGTTCTGCCGCGAGATCCAGGAACTACTCCAAAACGCGTACCTGTTGCAGGTGAGAGTCTTCATCATTTCCTACTTCCAGCCTATATACGTCTCAGTGCTGGTTTACAGTCTGTAAACCAGCACTGAGACGTATATAAGAAAAGAAACCTAGCCTAAGAAAAGTATAAGAAAAGTAGCCTATGTAAATTACAGATCTCTCAAACTGAGAACACTTGATCTTCCATGCGAGTTGTCCTAGAAATTTGAAATTTGATAGGAAAGTAGGCCTTAAAGCATAACCAGTGAAAAAATTGGAAGACCCGGCGCTGAATGGTGTGCAATACGTGCCTATCCAGTACCGTCTTTCCTAGAAGAGCATACCGGCGCCGTGCCCAGGGCCCCGAAAGTCAATCATATTAATAACATTCACATTAATACAATACCTACAATACAAATATTCTTTACTAGCTTTTGCCTGCGGCTCCGCCCGCGTGGTAATTGGTTATCGCGCGCTGTTTCCTCGGGAACTGTGCATTTTTCCGGGATAAAAAGTAGCCTATGTCACTCTCGGGCCCATAAACTATCTCTATGCCAAAAATCACGTCGATCCGTCGCTCCGTTACGGCGTGAAAGACGGACAAACATACAAACACACTTTCGCATTTATAATATTAGTATGGATTGCACACCATAAAGCAGTACAAAAAAACAAAAAAGCAGTGTAAAAATTAATCTTTCCAATGGAGTGCCATATTCTTTGGTGGCCAAGGGCCCCGGCACACTAAGAGGGCCTGTTGTTTGATCAGTAGTTAAAGTTACTATAGTTAAATTTCCGTTGAAATGTGTTAACTATTGTTATTTTTCCATACATTTTAACTATTAGTTAGTGTAACTAATGATCAAACAACAGGCCCTAAGACGGCTCTGTGGCTATCCGTGGTTCCAGGAGCGTTGCGAGCTGCTATTCCTGGACCAGCGCTCGGTGCTGTTCCGGTCGGAGAGCGGCGGCGGCGGCGACGCGGGCTCGGGCGCCGGCCGCCGCTCGCGCCTGCTGTCCACGCACACCGCCTCCGAGCACACGCGCCGCGACCACCACTCCAGCGCGGAGTCCTTCGCCTCTGCTGAGGACCAGGTCATAACATAACACTCTCATATCACCACATAGGGGGCCTTTGATATAGATAACTAGCTTATGCCCGCGACTTCGTCTGCGCGGACCTAGGTTATCGCGGCTTAAACTATCTCTATACCAAATTTCATCAAAATCGGTTCAGCGGTTTGGTCGTGAAAGCGTAACAGACAGACAGACAGACAGTTACTTTCGCATTTATAATATTAGTAGGGATTTACAGGGCACGATGACGCGCGGTGAGTGTTTTCTGTGGTCAATGCGAGGCTGTGTCGCCTTAGTACTGACCTGACAACACAGCAATGGACAGAGGAAATGCTTGCCGCGCTGTCTATCGTAGTTGTAGTTATATTCATTAGTAGGATTATCACAATATTTTAGACTATCGCGGTCATTACTAATTTAATGAATTAAATTCGGGTTTGGTTTGGGGTTATTTAATTCATAAAATTAGTAGGATTATGAAGAAAAATATTGTATTGCAGGTTGGACTTATCGCTATTTACTTGCTTATATTTATTATCAGCACTCGTATTAATGCTCTTTTATCTTAATAATTTTCAAATTATGTTTTCAGGTAGCAGACTTGAGGGACTTTGATGACTTCAAAGATGATCTACCAGAAGTAGAGCACTTAGAACTTTATCAATTAGGCGTTAAACAATTAGAAATCGGCATTCCATATAGGTGAGTATGGGATCGTGACATTAACAAAGTATTGATTTAGAGAAAAATGTCGCTAAAGCAATGTAAACCCATAAGAAACTAGTTAATTAGATTAATATAAAATTTATATAAGAGAGTGGCTAACACCTATGTTAAGATTTTTATTATATTTTAGTTTACACTGCATTCTCTACCTGGGCGTGAGTGGGGGTTATTTATAATATCTCAGATACCCGTGTCTAGAGATTCCCATGTCTACAGAAAGAAACCCATGTCTAAAACTATCCAATTTGAATTTGGGTTCGAATCCCTGCTGGGGCAGATATGTTTGTTCTCGGGTCTTTGATGTTTAATATGTATTTAAGTATTTATTTATCTATATAAGTACGTTTATCCGTTGCCTAGTAGCCATAGTACAAGCTTTGCTTTGTTTGGGACTTCTTTTTTTATTTGGCTGGATGGCAAACGAGCAAGTGGGTCTCCTGATGGTAAGAGATCACCACCGCCCATAAACATCTGCCACACCAGGGGTATTGCAGATGCGTTGCCAACCTAGAGGCCTAAGATGGGATACCTCAAGTGCCAATAATTTCGCCGGCTGTCTTACTCTCCACGCCGAAACACAACAATGCGAGTATTGCTGTTTCACGGCAGAATTAGCGGGCAAGATGGTAGTAGTAATCCGGGCGGACCTTGCACAAGGTCCTACCACCTGCAAAAGGTAAAACGTAAAATTTAAGACGAAAGTTATCCGTTAGACAGCTGTTCTTAACCTTTTAGTTAGGAGGGACCATTTGACAAAATTTCTGTCTTACCATCCATGGACTACCAAGTGGTTGAAGGTATTATACGGTAAAAGTAAAATTGTAAATAAATGAATGGTTGCGACCGCTACTTGACTGGCGCGTAGTTTAGCGAATTCGTTGTTGATGGCTTCGCGGACCATTTCGAGTCCTTCCAAGGACCACCGTCCAGAGCTACTGCGTTAGAATATCATTAAATACATGTACCTATGGTGTATGTATGGCAGGACACTCCGCACAGAGGTGCTGCAGTGCGCGTCGGACTCTGAGTTCCTGTGCAAGCTGCACGCGCTGCGGCTGGCGCTGCAGGGCGTGTTCCGCAGCGCCGCCAACTGGGCCTGGTTCGTGGACGCGGGCCGCCAGGTGCTCACCGACCTGCTGCTCTATGCCGACAAGGTAACCATGTTACTGCGGCTGGCGCTGCAGGGCGTGTTCCGCAGCGCCGCCAACTGGGCCTGGTTCGTGGACGCGGGCCGCCAGGTGCTCACCGACCTGCTGCTCTATGCCGACAAGGTAACCATGTTACTGCGGCTGGCGCTGCAGGGCGTGTTCCGCAGCGCCGCCAACTGGGCCTGGTTCGTGGACGCGGGCCGCCAGGTGCTCACCGACCTGCTGCTCTATGCCGACAAGGTAACCATGTTACTGCGGCTGGCGCTGCAGGGCGTGTTCCGCAGCGCCGCCAACTGGGCCTGGTTCGTGGACGCGGGCCGCCAGGTGCTCACCGACCTGCTGCTCTATGCCGACAAGGTAACCATGTTACTGCGGCTGGCGCTGCAGGGCGTGTTCCGCAGCGCCGCCAACTGGGCCTGGTTCGTGGACGCGGGCCGCCAGGTGCTCACCGACCTGCTGCTCTATGCCGACAAGGTAACCATGTTACTGCGGCTGGCGCTGCAGGGCGTGTTCCGCAGCGCCGCCAACTGGGCCTGGTTCGTGGACGCGGGCCGCCAGGTGCTCACCGACCTGCTGCTCTATGCCGACAAGGTAACCATGTTACTGCGGCTGGCGCTGCAGGGCGTGTTCCGCAGCGCCGCCAACTGGGCCTGGTTCGTGGACGCGGGCCGCCAGGTGCTCACCGACCTGCTGCTCTATGCCGACAAGGTAACCATGTTACTGCGGCTGGCGCTGCAGGGCGTGTTCCGCAGCGCCGCCAACTGGGCCTGGTTCGTGGACGCGGGCCGCCAGGTGCTCACCGACCTGCTGCTCTATGCCGACAAGGTAACCATGTTACTGCGGCTGGCGCTGCAGGGCGTGTTCCGCAGCGCCGCCAACTGGGCCTGGTTCGTGGACGCGGGCCGCCAGGTGCTCACCGACCTGCTGCTCTATGCCGACAAGGTAACCATGTTACTGCGGCTGGCGCTGCAGGGCGTGTTCCGCAGCGCCGCCAACTGGGCCTGGTTCGTGGACGCGGGCCGCCAGGTGCTCACCGACCTGCTGCTCTATGCCGACAAGGTAACCATGTTACTGCGGCTGGCGCTGCAGGGCGTGTTCCGCAGCGCCGCCAACTGGGCCTGGTTCGTGGACGCGGGCCGCCAGGTGCTCACCGACCTGCTGCTCTATGCCGACAAGGTAACCATGTTACTGCGGCTGGCGCTGCAGGGCGTGTTCCGCAGCGCCGCCAACTGGGCCTGGTTCGTGGACGCGGGCCGCCAGGTGCTCACCGACCTGCTGCTCTATGCCGACAAGGTAACCATGTTACTGCGGCTGGCGCTGCAGGGCGTGTTCCGCAGCGCCGCCAACTGGGCCTGGTTCGTGGACGCGGGCCGCCAGGTGCTCACCGACCTGCTGCTCTATGCCGACAAGGTAACCATGTTACTGCGGCTGGCGCTGCAGGGCGTGTTCCGCAGCGCCGCCAACTGGGCCTGGTTCGTGGACGCGGGCCGCCAGGTGCTCACCGACCTGCTGCTCTATGCCGACAAGGTAACCATGTTACTGCGGCTGGCGCTGCAGGGCGTGTTCCGCAGCGCCGCCAACTGGGCCTGGTTCGTGGACGCGGGCCGCCAGGTGCTCACCGACCTGCTGCTCTATGCCGACAAGGTAACCATGTTACTGCGGCTGGCGCTGCAGGGCGTGTTCCGCAGCGCCGCCAACTGGGCCTGGTTCGTGGACGCGGGCCGCCAGGTGCTCACCGACCTGCTGCTCTATGCCGACAAGGTAACCATGTTACTGCGGCTGGCGCTGCAGGGCGTGTTCCGCAGCGCCGCCAACTGGGCCTGGTTCGTGGACGCGGGCCGCCAGGTGCTCACCGACCTGCTGCTCTATGCCGACAAGGTAACCATGTTACTGCGGCTGGCGCTGCAGGGCGTGTTCCGCAGCGCCGCCAACTGGGCCTGGTTCGTGGACGCGGGCCGCCAGGTGCTCACCGACCTGCTGCTCTATGCCGACAAGGTAACCATGTTACTGCGGCTGGCGCTGCAGGGCGTGTTCCGCAGCGCCGCCAACTGGGCCTGGTTCGTGGACGCGGGCCGCCAGGTGCTCACCGACCTGCTGCTCTATGCCGACAAGGTAACCATGTTACTGCGGCTGGCGCTGCAGGGCGTGTTCCGCAGCGCCGCCAACTGGGCCTGGTTCGTGGACGCGGGCCGCCAGGTGCTCACCGACCTGCTGCTCTATGCCGACAAGGTAACCATGTTACTGCGGCTGGCGCTGCAGGGCGTGTTCCGCAGCGCCGCCAACTGGGCCTGGTTCGTGGACGCGGGCCGCCAGGTGCTCACCGACCTGCTGCTCTATGCCGACAAGGTAACCATGTTACTGCGGCTGGCGCTGCAGGGCGTGTTCCGCAGCGCCGCCAACTGGGCCTGGTTCGTGGACGCGGGCCGCCAGGTGCTCACCGACCTGCTGCTCTATGCCGACAAGGTAACCATGTTACTGCGGCTGGCGCTGCAGGGCGTGTTCCGCAGCGCCGCCAACTGGGCCTGGTTCGTGGACGCGGGCCGCCAGGTGCTCACCGACCTGCTGCTCTATGCCGACAAGGTAACCATGTTACTGCGGCTGGCGCTGCAGGGCGTGTTCCGCAGCGCCGCCAACTGGGCCTGGTTCGTGGACGCGGGCCGCCAGGTGCTCACCGACCTGCTGCTCTATGCCGACAAGGTAACCATGTTACCCTACAAGGATTCGTTTATCGCTGTGCAAATGGATCCCTAAATCAAAAATATACGCTAATAAACCTACAATGTTTTCTAAAAATACCTAAAAATATCGTGAAGGTAACCTGCGATGCAATCCAATGGTAAGTATGAAGTTTCCAATTTGCACTGGGCCTGCGTGGGAGCTTACGACCCAAGCCCTCATTCGGAGGAGAGGAGGCCTGTGCCCAAGAGTGGAAAGTATAGTATATAGGCTAAAAAAATATTGTAGTCTGACTGAATGCAATCATACGGATAATTTCTTATTACAGGAACCCAAAGAATTTCTAGTCGCGTACGAGGAAATGGTTACGTGGACGACGGACCCCACGAATTGGACTACGATAGAAAGTGAACTCACTAGCAAAGGAGTTAAGGTAAATTTGTGACCTTCAATAGCGGCGTTTTCTCATCCCCTAAAAATTTTTTTGTTTGCAAATTTGGCACTTTTTGTTTACCTAAATCTTCAACTTATTTTGCCACACTTCCAGTGGTCTTTACGACTTGAATCTGTTTACAGACTCCATAACAATGTAATGATATCAAAAGATACCCAACGGGACCTTATTCTTATGAGTTTTATCATTACTGTTCGTCTGTCACAGGACTATATTTTATGAACCACATTACACAGACACTTCAAAACTTCTGGCTAGCCGCTGGGAAAACAAATAATGTATAAAATTAGGTCATATCTGGGCACTTTTGCTCGATATTGACATTAATGACAATCGATTGCTACCACCATCTTCCTTGCTAATCCTGCCAAGCAGCAGTGCTTGCACTGTTGTGTTTCGGCGCGGAGAGTAAGACAACCGGTGAAATTACTGGCACTTGAGTTATTCCAACTTAGGCCTCTATGTTGGCAACGCATCTGTAATACCCCTTGTGTCGCAGATGTTTATGGGCGGTGGTGATCTCTTCCCACCAGGAGACCCACTAGCTCGTTTGCCTTCCAGTCGCATAAAAAAAAAAAAAACTTCAAACATTACAAGGATACAGGGATTAGGAGGAGGGAGTTACACAGCGCCGGGCGTAGATTTTGATCGGGGGTACAGAGAGCTTGTCTATTTATTCTACTAGAAACTTATTTTTGGGGTATATAACGGAAATCTTTCGTGTGCAAGTAAAACAAGCACTCACATGTTTTTTCTTGTATATTATTTCTTAACTGTATGCTGGTATCAGGTGCTGTCGTTCTATGACGTAGTGTTGGATTACATCCTGTTGGACGCGTTCGAGGACCTGGCGGCGCCGCCCTCCTCCGTGCTGGCCGTCGTACACAACCGCTGGCTCTCCGACGGGTTCAAAGAGAGCGTGAGTACAATACAATAACACAATAAATAACTAATAAAGCCGAAAGCTTCTCGATGAGGGCTACACGGTATAGATGTCGCTAGCGTCACTGCTTAAGTGGCTATATAAGTAACAAACAAGCTGAGATATGTGGTGCATAATAAGTTTACAAAGATCTCATGGAGGGTTAGAGATATAACTAATAGATACGATGGACTATGTTAACACTAACTTATTAAAGCTAACTGGTATTTGGGTCAATCAACTTTTTTATCGACACTAATCTGTCCGCGACATTTTTCAAACAGATTTTTGTGAGGAAATGTGTTTTTTCTGTAATTTAATAGATGGTGTACATGAATACATGCCATCCTACGTAAGTTCAACCTATTAAACCGGTTGTTGTTGGAAGTACGACTTTTTGGTAACGCCAGAGACAATTTTGGCAACGCAGGACACGCCCAAAGTATCGGTAAAATGGGTGATTGTAAACTAGTCCTTCCTTCTTTCTGTAAAAAAGGGTGCCTGGAAGAGATAGCTCTTAAGCTATAAGGCCGCCTATTGCTTACCGTGTAACTTCTTTCTCTGTGTATCTGTTTTCTGTATCGCTTACTATTTCTGGTGTACAATAAAGAGTCTTTGTATTGTATTGTGATTGGCCCATTTGTGTTGTCTGCGGACAGGCGCTGACGACGGCGGTGTGGTCGGTGATAAAGGCGAAGCGGCGCTACCTGCAGCACGCGGAAGGTTTCATGGCGCACTTCTACTCCATCTCGGAGCACCTGCTGCCCGTGCTCGTGTGGGGTTTCCTGGGGCCCGGCGAGCGGCTGCGCGACGTCTGCCAAGCCTTCCAGGTTAGCGGCGGCTCGAAACGTTAATGTACTCCCGAATAGGGATGATGACGCCATTAAAAAATAATTCGAAGGCACTACTGTAGTAAAAAAAACTCTTTATTTTAGCCCTGAAAACCAGATTGATTTTCTATTTACTGTAAAATTAGATTTTTTGTTGCTTTAAAACAAATAAATAGTTAGTAGTAGTAGTTTTTTTTTCTGTGTATTTGTTTTCTGTATCACTTACTATTTCTGGTGTACAATAAAGAGTCTTTGTATTGTATTGTATTGATTGAGTTGCCGGATAATGACGTCATAATTCGCTATTGCCATTGAAACTCTATGGGAGAATTGTTATGATTGCTCATAAAAAGTACGTCAGTTGATTGGTGGTGTCAACATCCCTATTTTCGACCAACAAAAACATAACCACAACCTAACAAACAAAAAGTTGGAAAACCCCGACATTGTCACTTCAAAGTTCAATATCTCAAAAACGGCTGAACCGATTTTGATAAAACATGTCTAAGAACCATCGCTAGAAAACCTGCTTTCAAATAAATAAAAACTGCATTCATATCTGTTCACCCGTTTGAGAGCTACGGTGCCACAGACAGACACACAGCGGTCAAACTTATAACAGCTCTTTTTGCGTCGGGGGTTAATAATAATCAATCAATCAAATTTTTCATGCCACTGCCTGATCCTGTGCTAGTCTCATCCACAGTTTACCAACCGATTGTCAGATATCATCCGACCACCACTCCGTAACCGCTTTCGACCACCTCTGGTCGCACCACCTGATAATTCGTGTCATCGTCATCAGCCGATAAACGTCCACGTTGAGCCTTCCCTTAGAGGCTTAGAACGTTACAATAAACGACATCTCGCCACCACCATCCACCGATAATCCGTGTGCTCCATACAAATTGCATAAGGGTACGAATCTGATGGCTGTGTATAATTAGCAGAAGTTTTAGTATGTACATTACGCACCCGTTTCGACCTCATTTCAGGGCCGTGGTCAAATAAAATAACTTAGAAATATGTCGGAATTTGCAGGCGGAGACGGTGGGGTTCATCACGGACATATTCAGCTTCCAGCGCTCGCGCTACACCACCGTGGACGATCTCGCAGCTGACATCATGATGCATGCGCGCACCCGGGCTGCCAACATTACTGGGAAACTCGCGGACCGGGTCTAAATCTAAGGGTAGCACAGTGACGCTTTCGCCAGCGCGGCCCATAAAACTGTGTAAATGATCAAACGAAACGAACGTTAAACTATGTATCGATCCGAGAGACGCAAAGCTCCGCGCTAGCGCAAGCGTCACTGTGAAACCACCCTAACAGAGACGCGGACAGGGAGACAAGCAAGAGTATTAGAGTACCGGCCCTGGACCTAACAGAGACGTAGATGACCCTGACAAGCAATAGCAGAGTCCACTAGACAAGCTTTAAAATGAAATAATGTGAAAACGATTCTATCAAACGAATATTCGGTAAAACAATTTAGACAAGATAATTCCGTCAAACGACAAGCTTTTAGAATAACTAAGGGCTGCATTTATAAGTTGCAACGTTTACGCCAGGGTAGCACATATTTATCTACTACTTTCTTGCTTGTCCTCAACGCGGGTACAACCAAGTATCCACAACTTTGTTTCTCAGTATTATTCGCGGTAGATCCTTTCGCTGTTGCTTCGAAGGAACTATTGCGGTTTTTTTTCGCACTAGTTTCTTCACCAGAGATGAAGGAAGAACTGCGTTTATTTTTTCGCCTTTGTTCCTTTCACAGTGGTACCTTCAGTTCTTGCAAAGAAACAAGAGCGAAAAAAACACAGTTCTTCATCGCTGCTGAAGGAACTAGTGTGAAAAAAAGCTCAATAGTTCCTTCAAAGGAACAGCCAAAGGAACTACTGCGAATAAACAGTCGCTCAAACCGTAGGCAGCGAGTTTTCTCCGTTCATTGCGCGCCGAGACACTCGTCGCACATTGCAATGGTTAGCAGTCAGCACGCAATAGACTGAATACGTAATCGTGGTCCAGCTGGTACACATTTAGTAGGGCTGGGAACAACTATGTAGATAAAAGGAGAATGGCAGCTTATTTATTGCGCGTGAGAGTTGGTGCTTTCGCTCATCTTGTTTAAATAAGTCTGATGAGCAGGAATAGGTTCTACATTTTAAGTGTAAGTAGGTCAAAGGTTTGTCACTGTATACCTTCTGAAAATGTATACAAAATTTGGCCCACACTCTCGCAGTAAATCTCGTAATGACATTCATGACCGATAGGAATATTAAAAACTATACTAGTACCTAATTAGCAATTTGGGAGTATTATACAGAGTATTGTAACATTCCTAATGCTGTAGGCATTGCGTATTGTTAGTATCTTACGCATCACATATAAACTATACAGTCATCTATAAGCTATTTTAGCCTTCCCTTGTTGTTATCTAGTTACCATCAGTGTTATAACGCCATAAAGATATTCGTACATATCCGCTGCTCGAATTGACTTCCAAATATATACCAACAATCTAATTAGTAAACGAATACCTACTTAGTTTAAGTTAAAAGTGTTAACCTCGTTTTCTATATTGTTATTATCTACCTAACAACTCTTAGGTCTTATAATTATAGCACTTTTATTTCCATATTTTTTGATGGATTTTCACTATGTTGCCTTGGTGTCAATTATTGGTAATGTGCCAAGAATATGGTAAGTAACTACCATAGTCAGTTTCAATATCATAAAATGTGCTTGCATAAAATTTTGTCACAAAATATGTATCTTCTTTTGGAAAAAATAAATATTTCAACATTAGTTCTTTAGTAGGTGGGTAGCTGCCACCAGGAACATAAATTTTGATCATTTAACGGCGCAATAAAAAAATTCAGAAAGTAAAAATTAACTTCCAATTTATGAAAAACCATAATATCCCCTTACCATAAACCATAATAGTTTAATTCTTGTAATAGAATAATTCAAGATTATGCATTGGCTTATGGATTATGCATTGTAACTATTAAGTATTTTGTAACGTAAGGTCCTGGCAATTTTGGTGGTTCATAACAATTTATACTTGAGTATTTAATTAAATCGAAAAATCTTCTAAAGTACCCATTTGACATGTCTTAAATAGTCCTAATAACATGCTTCAATCTAAACTATATCTGCCAAACAAGATTGTCTCGCATTCCAACTTGACTTTTAAACAATTATAACATTTATAGCGCTGGCATTTTTATTCATATAGTTTTTACTTAAGAATTGAATTTCCACATCTATTAATAAAGTTACTTACATTTAATTTTAAGTAAATTTAATTTCGTAAAATTCTAGGTAGGTACAGTACCTATGCTATACTTATTGTAATTATGGTTTCTCGTAATGAAAATTGAGAATGACAGCATTATTTTATGCAATACGAAATGAAGTGTATATTTAATTTTTAATATGTAAATTAATTTACTCAAGGTGTGGTATGCGGTACATCCATAAATTATGTAATAAACGGGTTTGCTAATGTATATGTATGTAAATATAGTTTATTTAAAAACTTCGTAGTTTTAATGTATAGGTGTTACCAAATATAAACAGAGATTTAATTTTAGGATCTACCAATTCGTCATTCGCCACTTTTTGGATACCGTGCGTAGCTGTAGATAACTCCGCCAGGACGCCAAGAGACCATAGACCTATCTCGATAATAGGTCTGTGCAGAATGAATGCGGTAATGGTAGATAAACGATGACAGCGCGAATCTAATTCTTAGGTGAAAGACATCAAGTTCATTTATCTTTTACACCTGTCTAATATGGGTCCATATCGGCTCGCATACTTATTGGAAGTCCGAATGTAATGTTTGTCTTGTCAGAACGATCGTTTGTCATAACTTTTTTTTTTTTGAATCCAATAATTGTTCAGAATTACTACTAGGAGGCCTCAAACTATACATGTAAACGACACAGTTATAACAATAAATTGTTATTATTATTATTAAAACAAACCTAACCTAACCTATAGTTTTCTATCGGTGACCATTAAAAAATTCCAGAAAATTTTAAGGTTTCATTGGGAAAAAAATTATGACAAACGATGATTCGGGCAAAAATTACGATATGAATAGCGAAGAGTATGCGAACTTTGGCACTCCCGTCTAATATATTTTGCACCTTCAAATTTAACTAAAACAATTCGAAATATTTAGTTCCAAAATAAACTTTAAATAAAACACAGTCTGGTTGAATTTTAAAATAAGAAAATTTCGAATTATTTCAGTTTAATTTTAAAGGTACGATTTGTCTCGTTTCGGTTACTTGAGTCTGATCTTGATCGCTTCAGCAATCGGACCATAGAAGGCCAACTAAATGGATTTCGTATTGGTTGGAAAATAAAAAACAAAATCGATAAAACGCTCATTTATTAGAAAATTTCGTAGTTATTTACGTAGCGCTCTGACTTATCTTTAAAAAAGTGTAAGTAAATATTTTCACATTATGAGGTGAAGTGAACACCTTTCCATAGCACCGAGTGAAATTGTTTTAAAGTATGAGTATACAGTTTATTTTGTTAAATCTACTACAATACAAAAAGAAACAATATTATATGTAAATAATCATTTATATTTGCTGAATAGCATAGCCCGTGTTTTTCATTTCATGAAATGAGCAGTCTTACTAAACAGGTACCTAAATTGGTACATATACTTACTCTTCTTCCACAACATAATCAAAAACATAAATTTAGTAAAATTAAGAAAGCCTGGCAATTAATATAACAGATAATATACTCCGATAATAAATATTTATAGGAATTAACAATTTATTATTTGGTTTAGAACACAGCGATTAATTGCAAGAGGTAGTTACAGTACCTAGTACTCGCATCTTGATACAAAACTACTATAGGAGAAGTCGGCTTTATTTGTTAAAATGAAATACACGGATCACTCACGTATTTTTGAAGTCGACTTATGCCCTACTTTATATTCTTGACATTTCAGTTACGTGTTTAGTTAAATAAAAAAGCTCTAACGTTTAGAACAAGTACCTACGTAGTGTATTTTTCTCGATTTTTTTATTTTTTTCTGATAGATTTATTTTTTTGACACTGATAAAGCTTCTACATTATGTTATCTAAATCTAGATAGGTATGTACAGTCAAGTGTAAAAATATGAACCTATTCAGTTTCAAAAATAAGTACCAGACTTATTCCGACGTAATAAGGCCGTAGTAACATATTTTGGAGTGGTTCGAATAGATACTTATTTTTGCACTTGACTGTACATATGCTTGCGATAATAATCATCGGCTAAAGCAAAATAAGTAATTTTATATATAAATTTCAACTTAATTGACAGGCTTTCTCTGAAACAGATAAGTGCTTATGATATAGTGAGAATCGATAAATCTACACGCGAGACTAGTCACTAGATTAAAGTCGGAAAAAAATGATCACACAGACACTCAAAAGAAATGCATGCATCCGTCTTAAAGTAAATGGAATCACTCTGACATCCGGAACAAATCCTAAGAGTCAATATATACAAAAGTTAATAAAATAGATTCGTTCGCAAAATATTTTTAAGGGTACGCCAAAGAACGTGCGTCCTACATCTTAGCCTTGTACAGTGGTCTTGCTGTCAAAGTAAGTTCAGCCAAACCAGAACCAACAATTAGGTATGTTAGTTTTATATGTTTCTAATCAGTGATAGTCACCCGGGTAAATCGTCAATTACTAGCCACCATTCAATCATCTTACACTAAAAATGAATTCTAGTTACCTAACTATACCTACACAGAGTTCATTTTTTAGTATGAGGTGTCAACTACTGGCCTCCTTATTGTTACTGAAAGGTGGCTTGGCTACTAGTGGCCAATAATTGACGATTTAACCTGAGTATCAACAACATACCTACACTTGAACTTTGACACCGTCTGACAAATACGTAGCCAAAAGTAATAAAACGAATTAGCAAAAAATAACAAATTAAGATTTACGATAAATTAAATTCAAAAAGATGCTCTTTATTTTCTTGACAATGGTTACGGACGGATTAAGTAGATCACGGGCCTAATGAATCAATCCTGCCTTTAAAACTCGATTCACAGTTTAATGTCAATCACAAAGGCAAGGTAAATGGTACTTTTTGTTACCGCGTATAAATAATGCTTCAAATCTTGAAAGTTAATTTTGATCCACTTCGGTTGGTCGGGGAGACTAAGATTTTGCATTATGTACGTAATTGTAGGTTGGACGACAATGCAAGTACAGTGATCAAATAAAGCTTGCATATTTTTTAACAAAATGTATGTTTTAAGTAGGTCTGGTACTTAATTAAAAGTCGCTCCGCTCATCTGTTTATGTGTAAATTCTTAACATCGTTACGATTACTTAGTTTTATAATTTCTATTTCAAAGTTTGAAAGCTTAGTGATTATAAAATAATCGTGCTTATACATTGCAGATTAGTGATCAGGGCAACCTAACTAGAGGCGTGCGCGTGCGTTGCTCTTGTTTTTTAAACATTTTTCAGTTCTTTTAATTCTGTGAACCGATCTATCAAAAATTTTCTAAAATAATTCATAACGAATCCTTAAAAAAAGGTTTAATGTAAATAATACAAGTGAGAAAAAATAAATAATTTGGTGTGTCTAGTAATACTCTTACTTCTTTCTTTACAATCCTAAGAACCTAATCTAAAAGTTACAAGGAAGACTTCGTTTAGTGCTGGCACAATTACTGGGACTGGTAGTTATGAAATGGATTAGGAAAGTTGTAAAAAACGCTCAGACTCATCCTTTTCATTTACCTTCCGTTACCTTCTGCGAGAAGTACCACACTGCTTTTCAGCAAGTTAAGTACCCCTCGTCTGCGGAAACTAAAAAAAAATATTGCATTCTAGTCTCTGTTTTAATAAGTGCAAATTCTGCCGATTTAAATAAAAAAGTAGTCTTAAATTTGGTACTGATCCTTATCAAACACAGACAAGGGGTGACATACTTAAGATTGGTACTAACTAAAACTGCCTACTAATAGCTACCAACAATATTATAAAATAATTTGAAGCTGTATCACTTATTCAAAGCTCTTTGATATTAGTATAATAAAATAGAACACAAAACTTAAGGGCCTGGCGGGCTACTACGGAATTCGAAGTTCGTGTTGTTTCGTCCCTCTGACACTTATACTATTCAATACGAGTGATACGAACGAGCGGTACTATACGAACTTCGGAGTAGGCCTGTTGTTGCGCCACTCATAAAATTTTAATGTGACGTGTGATGCCATCTGTTTATTTGTCCAAACGAAGACGTCATACACTTACTTATCACTCAAAATTGATCGAAGTGTTGAAACAAGCATTATGTATGTAGATAGGTACATAATTTCACTTGAAAATGATTAGCAGAAGCGCAAACCACGTTTTGTAAAGTAGGTGCCAAATAATAGATATAGATTGATTTAGGCACTACAAGTTATTTCATAGCTCAGTTACAGTAAACTTTAGCAGAAAAACAGTGGCAATTAATTCGTTTGGCCAAATGTGCGGTACAAATTTGTAACTATAGGTACCTTACGTTACTCTGCCAAAAGAAACTAGGAATAATTGTTAAATTGGCAAATCGTTGAGCTCCCAGTCATTGTTCTATTTATTGGAGTGCATCGGTTTGCGTTATTGCGTTAACGATAAATATGACAAGCATAATATACATAGTGGAGTGTGCGTTTCGAGATTTCATGATGACTGACCCGGAAACCAGGAAGCAGGTCGCCAAAAAAAGGTAAGTGTAATATAGTGCGGAAGTAATTTTTAAGTTGTATAATCGGCGTGCGAGTATCCATTAATGCATCCACCCACCTCTTCTACATTTACTTGAGGGTTATTTATGAGGAAACTCAATGGCTTAGACTTCGTAGCTCGAGCTATTTACGACTCGATGTTTTTTTAGTTATTACAAGTAAATTTTGCCAGGTGTCATCTACACAATAGCGTTATAAAGTAAGATAAGAAATAAGGAAATGTGCCATTTTGCACAGATAAGACAAATCTAAATAGTAACAATCTACAGGTTGCGAAACAATGCTCATATCATAACTTATTCTGCCTTTATAGTCAAGTGAAAAACATGTAGGTACCTACGTATTTGTGCCACTCGGGTGGCAGCCTCGTTTAGTAATACAAAAATGTTTATTGTAATACCCACTCTAGGTTTGACATGAAATGAGTATCATATCATAAGATGACATCTGGCAACAGTTACTTATTATAATAAATCTGGGGAGCTTCATTAAGCCCTATCCCCAGATAAAAGTGCGGCACGTCAGGTGGTGGTTACTCCGGCTCGGGGGAGTCGGGCGCGTCCTCGGCCGCCACGGTGGTCCCCGCCGCGGCGCGCACCTTCTTCAGGTAACTGACGCTGTCGAACTCCAGGCAGCTCTGTTGACACCACACCGTGTTATCCGAGCTCAAACTCTCATCGACCACTCAAAAAAGACGTTACATGAAAAATCATACACCAGTGTTATACGAGTACGCGAGATTTTAATTTTCCGGACGTGTTTGATCGAGTCTTTAGCAGTAGCGGACTACCAGTGGTGCGGAAGGAGCGGCCAGGCCCGGACCTCCAAATGTCCGTAAGTTTTCCTGATAAAGACCTGGTTCTTCAACAAGGCCAAAAATGTGAATCATAGGTACATTAATTCTAATACTGGGAGCCGCATTCAGCTTTGCCGCCCCGGGCCTCGAAGGACCTTAAACCTAACCCACCACTAATTAGTCCGCCACTGGTCTATAGTAGACTTGGCTGTTGTTGTTTTAGTTAGAAAGCTCATAAATCATTTATTTCAGACAAATAAAAGATTAACCATGATAATGTTAGTTAGTAGTTAAAGGAAAATAGGGATACTATGCCTATGTTAGTAACGTAGTAGGTACAAAGCTCCTGTGACTTTCAGTCATGTACATTCCATTTGGGAAAGTCAGGTGCGATTGTGTTGTCCCATAGAGATTCCACTCGTTATATAAATAAACTTGTTTCTGGCTATAAATCTATATCAAAGTTGTAAAAATAACCGTTAAACCATTTAAATATGTTAACTACAGCTATTAGGAATATGGACGTGCAACGTTCCAGCGTGCTTAATGTATAATTAATGTCTTTGTTAGTCGACCAATAACAATAGTGTGCGGTTTGTGGACTTTTGTGGCAAGTCGCCACTTAAACGATACCTGAATAATCGATAATTAATTATTCGATCGCCATTGCTTAACGTTAATTTGTTAATAACGTTAGCTTTAAACTTAGTTCTCTCGTTCAAATCAATGGATATGCATAGGGTAAACAGCTCAATTTTTACCCCTCTCTTGCTTTGCCAGCGCAAAGAATATCCGTCAGTCAAAGGACCAATAAGTGATAAGAGCCCATAAGATAGGTATTTTTTTTTTCTTAGACCGCCTTGCTGGTAAAAATAAATCTAGATTTAGTAGTTACACCTGGCTTAAGCTTGACAGTTCCATACATTTTGACACTACTAAACTAAGCTTAACGCTAACTCGAGATTTATGTGTTTTCAGCAAGTAGCCATTAATGTTTAAAAGTTACATGTGAATGAGGGCTTTCATTTGACGTGTGGTAAAGCTTGTGGCTTCTTATAATTGGAGTGGTGCCAATTGAGCTGGTTATCCTGCATTACGTGCGGCAGATACATCGACGCGGTGTAAAAGTGCGGAAAAACTATCAACCAACGAGCGCTGATCATTGACATCTATGTACCTTACCTTACATAGATGTCAGACATGGTTGTTCAATATTTTTAACCGCCTTTTACCGGTTCAACATATCTGTTAGGCTACGTTCACATAGCGTATGAGTAAATTAATACACAGTAGGAATGCACCAATCTATACAATAGGTACATCCGTACTGCAATGTGATTCAACACGCTCATATATCTCCACATGTAATCACCGAATAAATACCGATATGATAAAATGGATCGTTGTGTGAACGTATCCTTATTGAAGTGATTGCAAAAATAGATAGGAAGATAGAGAGGAAGGTGTTAGTTAGCTACACGGAAAGACAAGATTACTTGAACGTTTTATTAGAAATCGAATTGACAAGGAAAAAGAGAATGACACGAATAATTTTGTTATCATTTAAAATAAAAAAGAATATCAATAAATTAACATTAAATAGAGTTAACATTTTAATTTGGAACTTTACTGAGATAACCTCTTTAATTCGAATAAACCTAACATCTTTTACCTGTAACGAACCCCTCTTGAATACCCATTCTGTCCGAGTAGCATGAAAACGACATAAATTTGATTAATCATAATCAAACTGATCACGTAAACACTTTCATGTTGTCATCGTCATCACAACTAAATATAACATGTAAATTTAATTATAAAATCTAACAAGTAGGGTCAACACAAAATAAAGGACTTATTTTCAATAAATGTATAAAAAAATATTATTGGATAATAATTTGCTTTTTACTCAATAACTTTCTAATGAGATCTTGAATCAGTCAGAATTTAATTTACCTAAAAGTAATACTACACGTTCGTTTATTAGAGATCAGTCTCAGAGCAGTGACGGTCATCGTCGTTCAAATTGGGCCCACCAAGAGATCAGCGCATACGTCTCGTTATACCGGCGTCAGTCTTATATCTCTTAACTACACTTACTCTATTAGAAATCACAGAATTTTCGAGATAACAGTTATCACTTATACTTAGCAGTCCGTATAGCTGTCGAGGGCCAAACGAAACGACGATTCATCATCTGTTCATCAGTGAGATTTTACCATACACGTATCTAGAATATAAATACACCGATATTTAAGCCCCAAAGCCAAAACGTACAAAGGTTAGTGAGAGGTAGTACAAGCATACAAGCTCAGTGCGTAAATAGCTCAGATCTGCATGATATGTGTAAAACGACTTCAATGCGTCCAGCATCTCTCTGCAAAGCCACGGGGGTCGAAGTTAATCTCAGATTCCCATCAAGGAATTAGAAAACTTACGACATTCGATACTACGGCTGAACGCATTCAAGTATTTTATCGAGCGTCAGCGATGCATGACATAGTCTGCATGAATATCAAACAAGCATATAAAACATTTTTTAAATGTTGTCTCGTCACGCGGTCGCCGACGCCGCGCGCCGTCGGGAGGTTCGGGAAGGGATCGAGGGGCACGGGGAGGCGGGGAGGACCGCTAGCGCTAGCGCTCGTCGGCGTCGCCGCGCCCGGCGCCCGCGCCCGCGCCCGCGCACGCCGGCTGCAACAACATTGCCTCAGCGAGCGAAACCGGCTCCGACTACGGCCGCTACCGACCCCGAATACCGACCCGCGACGGTTTCGCTGTCTCTTTACTCTACGCGCGAACTATAAAACAAAATTAGGCTCTCGTCGAACAGACTCCAAAAGAAAACAAAATCAACGTCGCGATAAAAAATAGTTTTTCGGAAACCCCGTTCCGAACGTCTCCCGACCCGATCGGGTCGGAGCGTCGGTGCCTGTCGGCGCGCTCGGGCTGGGCGCGGACGAGGCGGTCAGTAGAAGTTGCGGCAGAGCAGCGCGGCCAGGTAGTTGGGGTGGTGCAGCGGGGCCCAGGCCACGAGGCGGCGCGCGGGCGCGGGCGCGGGCTGCGGCCGGCGCGGCGCGGGGGGCGTTACCTTGCGCGCCAGCTCCGGCGGGAAGGCGGCCAGCCCGGCCGGCGGCAGCTTGCTGAGCGGCGAGTCCGCGTACTGCACCAGCGTCTCGTACGTGTACGTCTGCCGCGACCCGCCGCCTGCCGTACACACGCTCTTAGCCGACACTCCCACAGCCGACAGACCCCTCTACCCGATACCCGCGGTTGGGCACGCCCGCCAGACCGAAGTCAATTTCTCAAATCTGTCCTAACATTACAGTCGAGTCCCTCTTTAATTAATGGGTGTGTTTGTTACCGCGAGTATTGGGGTTCTTGGGATCGATCGACGGTGGAAATGTTCAACCATTATTGGAGTCAGACAAAGTGAGAGATCAACAAGATTC
Organism: Choristoneura rosaceana; assembly: GCA_037349165.1. Classification (NCBI taxonomy): domain Eukaryota; kingdom Metazoa; phylum Arthropoda; class Insecta; order Lepidoptera; family Tortricidae; genus Choristoneura; species Choristoneura rosaceana. Next base: position 6,258,701 of record JAZBNJ010000009.1, read on the forward strand.
ACATCACTTTTTTTAAAAGGTTCTCTTTATAGAAGTTGAGGTTGGTCATAAGATAATAACTAATCGGTAGAGTCAAACCTCTTCTCTCAATCGAAGTGAAATGCACTAGGTATAAGCTAGATGATGTTCTTCATAAAAGAATAGACTATATTGTGCAAATCTCTGCGCAGGGGGCGACACTAGCACAAACCGTAAACAAACCGCCACGACAACGTCAGTTGTCTCTTTACAGTTTACGGATCATGAGCATATTTTATTAGTAACAAAATAACACGATATTTATAATATAATATAATAATAAAATGGGGCCAATTTTTAAACGATCGGAATTGGTTGTGCTCTTGATTCTGAGTAAAACCATTTTTTTTTTATTAAAAAAAAGGTTAATTTTTTTAAAAAACGCCCATTTACGTCGATAGTAACGATAGAGCCATATTTCCAAAAAATATTTGAAATATATGTGATATTATGAACTTTGAAAATGAAACTACCGGGAGACTCACTCATATTAAATATATTGACCCCGGATAACTTACGTCTTAAATCCCTAAACGTCGGGCTAAACTCGATTTAAGACGTGAGTTAACCGGGTCAATATATTTAATATTAAATGAACTGTTTACGATTTATGCTAGTGCTACATTCTGACGGCACAACATTGCAGTAATATTCCCTATTAATTTTATATCATCCAGAACGAACTTTGAAAGCAACTTCGCTCATTGTCAATTCAACTACTTATTAGGATATTGTGTAGGAATAAGTTATCCTTCGACTGCTGAGTGCAGCAGTTAATGTACCAAACTGTGTCGCACAAATCAAAGCGTGTCTGATATACATAAATAAACATAAGAAAAGCTTCGCAGGCTCGCGATCTCTTTAGCAAAACAGTAATTTAACAAAAATATATTTTAAAGCGAAAACTTTACATTCTGCCGATGCATTGCAACGTTTCGCAAGACACTAAGCAATCATGTCAAATTCAATCACAAGCAAATATGTTTATAATAAGTAATTAATAATTATATTATTGACTGACTTCTGCATACTACTCTTGTTATTACTTTCATTACATGACATTGAACGACATAAATGGAACTAAACACAACATGGAATGATAAAACATTTGAGTATGATTATTGACAACATGTTAATAGTGGAAGATGTAACTGAAGATACACAGTCCCCCAACCTTGTAGTCGGATTTCCAAAAGAATTAAAATTTAACCATTGTATCTGTCACAGAAATTGCAATAGAAGATGTCGAAAGAATTTTTTAGCACATAAAATGTTCATATTTCAATGATTGTTAGATATGGCACCGCGGTGACAGAGACCAACCGTTCAACAACGACGTCGCATATCCGGGACAAAGATTATTAATTAAAATATTATGTTGTTTTTCCTTTCAATTGGGACCGATTAATTGACAAATTGATGTCATTCAATTGCACTTAAAAAAGTACAAGCCAAGTTTATGAAAAATATGCGTGTTCATGCAGTTCCTCCACCTCCACACTGTAAGAACACACACAAATCACACAAACCCATCTATCAACACCACCAGCTCTGGTCGAGTTTGAAACGCGTCAGTGTGGTGTGGTGATAGATGGGTTTGTGTGATTTGTGTGTGTTCTTACAGTGTGGAGGAACTGCATGAACACGCATATTTTGCATAAGCTTGGCTATCATAAGGTCACGGGGGTGCAAGGAAATTATGTATTATTCATTAGTACAACATCAAGTTTCTCTGTTGAAAAATACGTACTTAACATCATTGCAGACGTTTGTCGCCCTTGCACAATTTAGCAGTCGGTCTAGCTTTTTATTACACATCCGACTTGACTTGCTACATGGACGGGGCGCGGTCGTAGTTGTTGGTCAATGTCTGTCACGCGGGTGATACGCAGGATCAAGAGTTTGATTCTCTTTTAAATAATATAAGGGATTTTATTTATTTTTCGGCCATTCTTTACTATAACAACAATTACAAATTTATCGTCAATAGGCATCCAAAACAGAAAAACTTGAAAAATCGACTGAGCTTCAATAAAATATCCCTTCCACCATTTAGAAGTAAAAAAAAAAAGTTGATTTGATCCTGGTAATGTGTAGCTCACCTTGGTTTTTGTCGGAGGAGGCAGCGCGCGAGAAGCGCGGGCGCCGCGGCGTGGCCTCGCCCTCGCCGGCTGCGCAACAGGACCGTTACACCCACACACGCACACCGGACCACGGCCCACGGCCCACGGCACACAGCCACAGCCGCACGGGGATCACTACACTTAACCACGTCGAGCCTACCCAAACAAACCTTCGACAACACCTATACCAATTTTTGACTCCTAATTAACGAATATCATCATGTTTTAAATATTACCAGGAACGAAATAATGATTACGACTGATTATCCGTTCGAATGAATCATCATCGTTTGTTTTTTAATGCGTACTTCGTATGAGTAAGCTCGAAGTAGTTTAGTGAGATAGTATCCGTGCCGCGGGATGAACATTACTACTGAAAGAGCCTGCTCGCCATCACGGAAGGTTTTAGCGCGTCATGTATGATTTGTTAACATGTTTTTTCATGATAGTGCGATAAATTTGGAAGACCCGCTGCCGAAACCGTGGATCGATGTGATCGGATGTTGTTTTAGAAAAATATACAATATTAATACATAATAATAACACATAGAATAATAAATATGCTCGCTTTAACGAGCCTGACACCTTATACATGAATGAAATACCATGGCTGAGGATAACATGAATTCAATTGTTCACTTAAAGATAAGATGTTCAACTTTCATACTGTGAAAACTACATGTTTCAGTCAGTCGATTCAAGATTTGATTATCTTTGCTACTAAAATCACACTCATTATTTTGTAAACACAAACTCATGCCACATTAGATTCGCGTATCGCCTCCTCATGCTATTAAAATTAGGATATTTAGCGCCGACTACTTCTCTGCAAAAAGAGCAAACTAAGAAACAACGGTATTACTACGAACGGTGAAAATATCAAGGCGAACGAAAACATCAAGCAAATACAATATAATACTTTACCGCTCATTTAATTTTAATTAAAATAAAATCTATTTAGGTTAAATTATATTTTGGATTTTCAAGGTCTGTTTATAAGTAATACATCAATAAGTTTACACTGATTCGGCTAACAAAATTTATAAACTGAAATAAATAACAATATTAGGACATTTTGTTATTAAACGAAAAATAAGTACATTGTTTTATCGGTAATTAATAAATGGTCAGTACCGCTACTAAGTATTTTTTAAATCGCTTAGAAAACCCAGGAAAATAGGAGAATCCATACTAAATATTGAAGCCCGATTGAGACCTAACATATCACTATCAAGACAATATTTCGAGACGTCTACAATTTTGCAAAGTTTTCATCAAAAAATTAGACCCTTGTGCTAATTATACGCTTTTTTAGTGGAAGGCGGGCATTAGTTGTCGCTCTGGTCAGGTAAGTTTAGGTTTATTAGGGTGCAAGTTACCTGCGAGATCAGCGGCGGCGGCGGGCGGCGTGGGCACGAACACGTCGTCGTCGTCGTGGTCGCCGTTGAGCGCGCGGTCGTCGCGCAGCAGCAGCGCGGCGCCGGGCCGCTGCGACAGCGTGAAGAAGTCGCCGGAGCCCGCGCCCAGCGCCTCCAGCGCGCCCGCGCTCTCGAAGTACTCGTCCAGCACCAGCTTCGCCGTCTGCCAATACGTCACGTTAACACATTGTTACTTTCTATTATAATAGTTTTACACAAGGGCAGGATAGTGGCATAACAGTCGACAGCACAGTACCGTTACAATTTCTACGCAGAATAGTACTGTCGAGACAAAAACCTGTTTCACCACTTTTTGGTAAGTTCATGATGACTGCTACAAAAGATTTCATCGAGAGGTAAAATAAACTCGTAGAATTCAAAAGTACGACGCTTATTCATATTCGACTACAGATGTGCAAGTTGCAGAAAGATCTAAATTTAACAAACAGAAAGAACAGAAAGTTTCAATTCCCATAGAAAATTGTGAGAATATTTCAAAATTGTCCTATATGAAAAATTCTGCAATTTCGGTAACTTTCGGAGATGATTGAGATAAACAATCGTCTTTCAACCATATTGGTAACTTAATAAAATAAAAAATTAAGAGATTACCTTGACGAGATCCAAATTGTGGCCCGTGATCTTGATGGAATGTTGACCAAAAGACACAGTGTACTTATATTCTCCTAAAGCGGCGTCGTTCGTTGAAAAACTATGTAGCAAAGCCCGATTGTTGTGTGGCGATTTCTGAAAATCATATTACGAAAACTGGTAAAATAAACAGCACAAAACACAGTTGGACATAAATATGCTATTACCAGAATGAACAAGTTAAGATCGCGGGATCGCGATGGATGCGGAAAGCACAAACCCGGTCTGAGTGGAGAGCCCAGGGGGGACCTATGTCCAACAGCGGACGTCTTTCGGCTGACATGATGGTGATGATATGAACTGGACCACCAGTCGCCAACCGACCGATGTTCGGGAGCTAAATGTTTATAGTATAGGACAAAGTTTCCTAAAGCAGGCTCTACTGAACCTTAGGGTTCCGTTGACATATTTTGAAGGTTGCGTAAATAGACTATCAATAAAATTGTATCGGTAATTGCGCGATCAGCGAAGAACGCTAGCGAAGCATTGATTCCGCCAAGTAACCTTGAAGGTATAACAATTGGAACTAAAAGTAAACAGATGAGAGGGTGTTTACAATCAGAAGAGCAAGATGATGAATCCTACCTCGCGCGGGCGCGGCGCTTCATCGGAACCAGCGGAGTCGAGCGAGCCGCGGGAGCCGCGCGCGCCTCCCGCCTCCAAAGAGCCCTCCAGCCGCACCGGCGACGCGTTGCGGCGGATCGTGTCGCCGATCAGGTGCTTAGCGTGACTGTAAACAAACAACCCAAGCTATTAAAGGTACAGCGGTTTTATTTGATTTCTTTTTCTTCTAATTTTGCGGCGCCAGGACAATCTGTCCTAGGTTTTCGGGTCAACCAGGTTTTCTTCCGATTTTAGTTTGGTCTATACTTCGTTTTTTTTAGCATTACAAAAAGGGTAAACAATCTGGAGTCTTTTTATTGAAAAATGTTTTTAAAGAAATAATAACTATTCTATTACTTGTGCTATGCCCTTGCTAATTGTTGCATATTTTCTGTGACTTATTTTTCAAGTGTTTTTCAATAAAAAGACACATCAAAATCGCTTACCTTTATTCGAATGCTAAAAATTGGTTTGGTTTGTGGTATGGTCATGTTTGTCCACCGCGCACGGGCAGTAGGAGGGCGCCCTCTACATATTAAACTTGTACTGATTTCGGTTCATCATTTAATTTTGGTCCAAAATTAAGACAACTTCACAAGTTTCTCAACACTAATACAGCTCGAAGTACCTACCCCTAAAGCATTATTTCGAAGATTATATCTAGGAATAAAGAATGTTGAGAAAAGCCTAAATGGCTTCGAGAAAAGTATGGTACGGTACAACCGTGCGTTTGTTTTTGATTTGCTCGATTTAGCAGGGGCATTGCAGTGCCCCCAGGTTATAACATAGCTTTGGCATCAAAGTAGGAACTACGATTTCAAGAACAGTATGTAGTGTTCACTCACTTAACATTTTCTTCATTGGGTCCAGTAATTTGAACAAGGCGCTCCTTTGCTCCAGGGCTTACTGAAAAACAGATGCGCATTTACGATCAATAGGCGGAATATTGTAAAGTTTCGGCGTTAGTACGTGGATCGTGGTGTTAACAGTTGGAGAGAAGATAGAATCGAAACAAATGAATGAAACATGATTTTATAGCTGGCGTCAAACTTCAAGGTCTGCAGAAAATTAAAGTGGGGCAGAAGTGGCCATTTATTGTTTAAATATACGTTTGAAATAAATTTATAGTAATACATCATTACAAACTTTATTCCTCTCTCTATAAACTTCTGAAAACTCACTAAACATATTATTTTAATACTAAAACTTTTTATATATGACTTCAAATATCAACTGGCCAAAAACGGGTTTAAGGTGGCCAAAACCGTACTTCTGCCCTGTAACTGCTTGGAAGTCAACTCCTGCCAAGCACAGATCTGTGCCAATGCACGGGCGTCATACAACCTGCGCGATCTCGCACCAAACAAAAGATTGACGCAAACTGAGTTAGAAAATTAAAAGTTCCAAAATCACCATCTGCAAATAAGTTGGTATGAAATTGTTAATTAATCAAACTAGGTTACATTTTCATTAATATTAGTATCCAAAACCCATGCAGAAAAATTAGCTGTCTTATCACGTTATTTGACCACACCATAGTATTACAGATTAGGCCTATGAATAGATTTAGGCAACAATAAGCATTATCAAGTGGCATGTGAAGAAGTCCGACGGCCCATGCAAGCGTCACGCGCGTGCGTCCGTACCTCGCTGGAACGATATGATCGTGTCGCTTAGCTCCTCGATCATGTGCACGCGCCTGCCTTTGATACCCATCACTGCAACACCATAACACAGCTTCAGACTCGCCTCACACTTGCCCACCCACAACTTTATACCACTGCTTTAACCATTGGACTGTCTTCCTTCATTATACCCAATTCACAAGACCCTACTATTTTGTTAAATTTGGACTATATTCATATATCAGACTAATACAATTTGACATGCAGCCCTGCTAATAACAATAAAGCAGTTAACAAATCTATAAAAAAATCCAAAAATTATATGGATCAGTACACACAATACAACTTATTCATTCATCATTAATTTCATCTTTGAAAGAATGAGATTGCCTTATCAACATGCAGAATAAGGCAAGACAAATCATCAACTAAACAGATAACACTACAGACAGATAAGCATTACATTGAAATTTAATCATGCATTGTTCCCCAGAATCATTGTCTTTATCTCTTAAATATTTAACATGCAAAATACGGCGCTTTTAAATTGTCATAGACTCTCGTAACATATTCAAATTAAATTTTAAAAAATACCAGTTCATTTAATTTAAGTCTTCTTGGTAGCTGCAAAACATAATTAAGAGCATGGGCAATAGCACAAAAACCCTTTAGCCCTTGTAACATCATGTGTCTCATCAATAATTAAGAGCAATTATCTATCAAACAAACTGACAATTGCCTCACAGAGAGCTACAAAAGGGTACAGCAGTATAATTATACAAATATAAAACATTACCTTTTCCAGAATCAGCATTTCGAATGACAACCTCATCCTTGGAATAGTTTTTGCCAGGGATCTTGGTGGGCTTGGGGAACTTTCCAGAGGGTTTAATGACTTCGCCGGGGGCCAGCATCGCGGGCGGCTCGGCGGGCGCAGCCAGCGTGGGGGACGCGGCGCCGCCCGCCCCCGCGCCCTCCATTGTCGGTACCAGGAGTGGCTGCATATATATCAACATCATGCATACTACAATATCTATATTAGTTAGTATAACTAGTATTTGCAACCAGAACCAAATTTCAGTTTTGTATGTACCAGTTTTTGCTTTCTGCTTTCAGGGATTATTGAAACAACTTTAACAGTTTACTATGTGGGGGGTAAAAACCAATCTAGCTTGCTCTTATCTCTGAGGAAATGCATTTCTTTAGTTTTGACTTATTTTAGTTTTTGTAAATATAAATATTATACAATCAATTAATTTATCATTTGGTTGCTCTAAAAAAAATTGTAATAATAACAAAGTGCATATTTCATGAAAAATTAAGAAGCATGTGTGGCAGAGTCACTCTCAGTCTTAATGTTCCCACACGCCTCACAAAATAACACACGAAACCACTAACTTAACATCTAAACTCCCCAAAACCAAATGATCAGCCCAACATTATTAGAAAAAACTTTTTGGTGTTGTGACAAAATAAAGAACATGGAATAGTCAAGTGATCCACTTGACATTATTATCAAATTTATGTGAAGGTTGAGTGCACATTTGTTTAAGCCTAGTCACAGGGCGGCCACGCCATACAAAATTCGTGTTCTGGAATCAACATAGGCACGACGACGTCTGTACACGCGTCAATGTGTGCGTAAGTGACACAGGGCTGACTATCGCAAAACCCTAGTACTATAGGGTATGTAGGTATGGCTTAGATGTGTAAAAAAATGTAATCGTTAATCATATATTTTTATTTAAACCTACTTAAAATGTGTCTGTCTATGTATTTAAGCATTATTGTTTTAAATTACAATAAATATTTGACTACAAACTTAAACGAATTATTCGGTACCTAAGTAGTTATTTCATGATTTTCATGTATTAATCGCGATACTTTTAGAAAGCATTATTTATTTACAAAAGGAAGTAGGTAGGGTAGGTAAGTGTACCATATTTCTCGCGCGCCCACTGACAAGCTGGCGCTTGCTCGCGAACTGACCTTCACCGATCTAGCACCGAACAATGAACTGCGGGCCTACTCCGACGTTCGAAAATCGAAGTTCGTATGCTACCGTCTCTCTCGCTCTCGTATGAAACAGTATAAATGTCAGAGGGAACGAACGACATGAACTACGATTTTCGTATTTCGTAGTAGCCTTGCTGTTGACAAACACCCATACAATGCACAGTATATCACCATTTCGCAAAATTATTGCTCCCGAGAGTCCCGAGCTTAGTGCCGTGCGGCCGACATACATCGCGTCGCGCGCCCGACTGCTATCCGTCAGATTTCCGTCAGGCTACGCTTGAGGGGTGGGGTAACTCGAACCGGTGCGGGGCGGAGCGTGGCCATTCTGTACGTTAGTACTATTATATATTCTGTGGCCTAGTAACAAGAATTTTTGTTAAAATTTACCTCTGCATGTGTACCACGGTGTCTGTAATACTGACTCATATAATCTGAACTCTGCCACTGCTTTGCACGCAGTTCAATCAACTCGAGAAGATGCAGTCTTGTTTTCTTATCCAAACGTTCATCCTGTGAACCATTGCGGAACACAACAAAGTATCTGGAATATAATTAATTATCATATAAAATCATTATATATATTGATGGAAGTTACCCCTAAGCAACTTGTAACAGTGGAAAAGAAGAAGTGCTACCACTAATATTTCATTAGTCTCCGAGGATCCTAGTACTATTTTACGAATTAAGTTTTAGTAGAAAGCATTGAAAGATACATGGGATTTACCGTACTCATGTTAAGGTGTATTTTACTGAAGTCATAAAATAATCATAGGACGTTCTAGCCAAATTTAGTAACGGTATGCGGAATGATGAATCATAACTCTGTAATCAAGGATATTACTATCAGTTCCGGTAATAGATCTTAAATTAGTCAAGGAAGATTTATTTAGAAATTGTAAGAGGAAATTAGAATGAAAACAATATTAATAGAAGGTGCCTCATTTAGACTACAACCCTATCCAAAACTTTTATGGTTTGCATTTTTTTTTCAGGTACTCAATACATAATTACAGGTTACAAAGCAGAGCTTCATAACTAATAACCCAGGTTAATGTGCAAAAGCATCACCAGATTATACATACATAGCACAACACAAACTAACCTATCGAGAAAATCTTTGTAGAGTGCTTCAAGCTGAGCGCCATAAAGTTTTAAGTTCGAATACATGGTTGACACATTGCCATGAAGCGCACGGTCATAGTTGCCCTGCATCATTTCATATGCCACTGCTTCCGTCAACACTATGAGATCATCCACTGAAAACGAAAGTAGAATACTGATGTCCACTAAGAATAATACATAACTATTAGTCATATTTATAATTGCCTTATTATAAATATGACTCTATTTCAGAGGTACAACCAAGTAACTTTAATATATATAATTATTAAAAAAAAAAATACTTTCATTGGATCTGGATTCTAAGATTCTGGTAAGAAACAATGGGCATACCGGAATTTATTTTGACATCCAAAGCAGAGTTGCGGTTATGAGCAGAACTGGTGGTCGATTTCAATGGTCTGGGCACTTCCAGTTTCTTAACCGTGCGGGTCATTTTCGTTACAGTCGACATGGTGCTGGAAAAATATTTTTAACCATTTTAAGTTCATAATAAAAACTGCGCGTCAGTTTTTCTTAAATCGCTGCTAAAGTGAAACGCCGAGTGAGCGATGAGTAACCTTGTCATAATTATACACAATGAAATGAAACCAACAAACACGCTGTGAAATATCAGGGAACTCACTCATCCATGGCGACCGCGACTCGATGCAATATATGCACACTAGAACCACTAAAACGCGTGAAAAGTGAAAGTGATGACAATGATCCTAGTGAATAAATTCGGAACAAATCCAATACGTGTTCATTACTCGTAAGAAGGGTTTTTCGTACAATAAAAACAGATTAGCTGATAAAATTTTGACTTTATGGAGATTTAATATTTTGCTCGTCGAAAAACATTTAGACAAAACAATTGAATACCATGGAACGCTATGAAAATAGGAAATAAACAAGAAAACTCACCTGGCTACGCCATTAATTCGCAATAAAAATAAAATTGATAGGGCTGAAAACCGATTATGTTGGTAACGTTGATATTTTAAATAAATGTTATTTTATCGATTTTTATGAAATGAAAAAATTTTTTAGCACGCAAACATTTTTTTAGAACTATGTAACATAAACAGAAAAAAAAATTATAATATAAATACTCACCACAAAGAACCGATAAAAACTTGTCTTATTGACACAGCACTAGCTAACGAAAAGTATTGCCAGACACAAGAACATCTAGAATTGGTAGAAAAGGTGACACAAAGACCCAACATGTGACAGTTTCCGAACGATGTAAATATAAAGATAAATCAGAATATATATATACAAAATAAATAATCAATCAATACTTACAATAAAATTATATTCTACTACATTAAAGCCTCTGTACTGTCGGTACACATGCAAAATTTATTTTATATGTATATTTGTGTACAGTTATGTAGAATTTGAACGTACCACCTTGCCCAATATTTTATACTTACAAATCTAGCCATTATAATAACTTAATTACTTTGCTATTCCACGTCCACAAGAAAGAGAACTAGCTATATATGTGCAACGCAATTTTCTTCATCCAAAAAACCTGCCTTCCTACCAATTTTACAAAAATTACAGTAATAAATCACACAAACGTAAGTATCACTAGCATAGTAGCATATATAGAATAGTAGTAGTGCTAGCATTTTCAAAGCCTGAACAAAACAGTAGGTATAATCGTGATATCTCCACGACTGAAATACTGGGACCGTCGGGATCAGCGTGTCCAGTCAGTGTATCTTGGCAGCACGAGATGGTAAAAAATTTAAAAAATAGGACAAAACATATATCAAACACACACCGATAAATATATATCCGTTATAAATTCGTAACAGGGGGCATAGACAAGCACGCAAATATTCGCACATTGCAAAAAATTTAATTAATGAAAAGAGACCAAATGTGTTTTATTCTAGTCATAGTATTTATTCAATAAACAATAAAATTCTTCTGAACTTTAGTCTAAATCTGAGTCAATAAATATTCAAGGACAAAAATGTCGTCATCGCGAACTATAAGCAATGGTTCAAGTTCCTCTTTTGTTACTTTGTCCTTTTCTTTGTAAATAAAATGTGCAAAGTTGGAATGATTAACTCGCAAATTGTTTATTACTGAAAAATAACAATACTTTGGGTATGTACAGTTCTTCAGCCGAAGGCATTTTGGGTTTGCTTTACATTACATTCGCTAGCTGGACCTACAGTAGGGGGTGGCCACCGACGTCTTCGATCAGCAACGCCTGAAGGCCTACTCCGAAACACAACGTTCGAAGTTCGTGTCGTGCGATCCCTCTCGCTCTCGTATTAAATAGTATAAGTGTGAGAGGGACCGCACGACACGAACTTCGAACGTTGTGTTTCAGAGTAGCCCTTCTGAGCACCTTACATAGAGTTACTAAAAAAACTACCCTCATCTTTTTTTTGTTTTACTATGATTATGGTAGGTAGACCATCAATTAAATAGTAGATTTTAAAATCAAAATTTCAAAAGAATTTTAGTACCTAGTTATCTGACTCGCGACATTTTGATGCTTTAGAATAAAAATAAGAATAGTTTATTTGTCAAACATAGCTTATTAATTATTTAAGGCGATTCTTTTTGACAGTTGAGCCAACTGCAGATTTAATTTATTACTTCAAATCAAATATGTTTAGTAAATTTTTATTTCCATACTCTAGCAATATTATTCCTGAGTGTCATCTCGGGTGTGGATGGTGTTGGTTGTGTTGTTGTTCAAAAATGTAGATATGTCGTAAAATGTGTGAAAATTTTGCTAATTTATCTTATCAGAGACTAACAAATTTTTACTTTAAGTTTAAAGTGGTGTTGTGCTTCACTAAGTTACGTATTGGTTTGTTTACCTAATTTTGGAGTCCTTATTTAAGGTGAGTTTTTAAAGTTTTTCTATTTAGCAATTTTGAAGCAAATACAGAAATAGAATTTCTTTTATTCTATGCAGTATTATTGGTCCTTTAATTGTGCAACAGTGCGTAAATGGCAAAGCTATTTTTAGAGACAGTTTTGTAAACTGTAAACAATATTTTCGGCGTAATCTTAGAAAACATAAATTACAGCACAAGATCTCAAGGTGCTCAAACCTAAGTTATTTTCTTAGTCAACTTTGCTTCGACTCGAAAGTACACATTGTACACTATCCCTCATATTTTATTTCTGAGAAAAAAGTAAGGTCTGAAGGTCTTCATTTTCACTGTGTTTATATTATAGTTAAGTAAGATCTGTGTATATATTAAAAAGTTAAAAGTAGAGAATGTACTGTAATCTTTATTAGTTATTAGATTTTACTTTGATGTGATGAGATTTATTAGTTACTAGCTTTTGCCCGCGGCTTTGCACGCATGGAATTCGGTTATCACACACTGTTGCCTTGGGAACTATTTTTTTTTCTGGGATAAAAAGCAGCCTATGCCACTCTCTGGCCCATAAACTCTCTCTATGCCAAAAGTCACGTCGATATGTCGCTCTGTTTCGAATTGAAAGATGGACAAACACACACACTACATAGATATTTAACTACTAAATTTAATAATATGTGCAAGATTTGTATAAATAGATACAAATTAAGGTAGGTAAAGTTTTTAAATCTGCTGTTTCTTGATCTTACCTGTTTTTGTTTTTTTTTTACAGTTGGCGATATGGCAAAATACTACGTAGCAGCATTGTTGGTGCGCATTGTGCTTCCGGCGAGCCTGCTACTTAGTAAGTTTTTTTTAATTAAATTAACTAATACCTACAGAGATTTTGGCCATTGATCACGCAACTCATCTGCTCATAGTCCCCTGACTGATCGCATGATAATAAAAAAAAAAACAGATTTTGAACTTGAGGCAGACAAAAATCAAGGGCTCAATATTAAGCAACTAGGTGATGAATTTCTTGTGATTTATTTACTCGCTTCTTATGACATTATCATCATGTCAGCTGAAAGACATCCACTGCTATTAGGCCTCCCCCAAACAAACACAACAATATTACAAATTACGACAAATTATGAGTTATTAAAATGCAGAATCACCACGAAAAATATTAGTGAACACCCAGCTTCAGACATACAAACTCCAATAGGATTTACTGATCATCAAGAAAGACAAATAAATACCAAAAAATGTCTGAAATTTAAGTACCATAAGGTCAGGGTACTTTGGGCCTGAAGGGTAACTTTGGCGCTTGCAATTAACTTAGCCCTACTTTTATTATTGCTTTGAGAATATGGCTCTTTCCCATGTGGTTGGTGTTAATTCATTGAACACGTTTTTATGTGGTTTTCATATGGGCCACAGTACCCCTCCAATGGGTCAAAGTACCCTGATCTTATGGTATCATATTCTACATAAAAGTTCCTGCAACTATTGGGATTTAAACTGGCTCAAGAAAACGAAAACGGATTTAAGGGATCTCTAGATTGAGGTATTGTTGGATAGGTCTTTAAAAATCATTAGGCGTTTAAAAAATGATTTTTCGATTTATTGATTTATTTGCAAAATATTCAACTTTATAGTGCAAATTTTCATTAAAATCGAGTGTCCCCCTTTCTAAAATTTAAACAGGTACGTGAAAAAAATTAAAAAAAAAATCAGGATGGTAGTAAGTAAGTATATCAAACTTACAAGATAAACTATAATGGTTAAGTTTATTTGAGAATTATTAGTAGTTTAAGAGTAAATAGTGGCTTAAGGTATAAAATATACTTAAACTTGGAATATTCCGTACAAAATACGAAATCCTTAGAAAAATATTATTTAATGTTTTGGTAATGGCCAGGGAACCCTATTTCGGGCGTTTTTGACACGCTCTTGGCCGGTTTTTAATTTCACAGCTTTTTTAATTGTGCCCGAAATAGGCTGATTAAACTCAACAAGTTAACCGTTACAAAAATTAAGTGAAAGAAAGTAACGTAGAAGTTCAGACCAGTTATGCTACTTTTTTTTCATGACCTTTTAAACTGTGCCGCATACCACGTCAAATTGGTAAATGTCGTAAACGCGAATTTACTGTCGCGTATTATTTTAATTTGGAAGTGGGATACACGTGTGATGACGCAACGCTCCGGAACCGGCCGGCGTCGACCGCCCCCGACCGCCGCCGTCCCGGCATATAGCTCGTACATTATTCTGACTCAAAAATCAACTATTACGTAATAGTATTTTTTGCCAACAGTCAAGTTTACTGGTCTTTATAATTTAAACGTCACGATCTTGGTTTTTGTGAATTAAATCATGTGTTCATGCCAATACTGGCATGACTAGCACCAGTCTGAGAGAGCACGTCACCTTATTATCCTTAAAGCTTTTGTACCTATTTAAGAGCAGAAGCAATATTATGCTACTTTGGGAGCGATTATTTCCGGAAATCTTCACTTAATCAAAAAGTTTTTGAGAAACCTTACTATCTTTTCAAAAGAGCTGTCGAACTGTGTACCACAAATTGATGCGAGTTAAAAAAAAAAAAACAATTTCTGTTACGTGTATGGAGTGCCCCCCTATAAATATTTATTTTTGTAATCTAACTGCAAAACTAAATAACGGTTTTGACAAGACATCTGTACTCAAAATTTCATTGATATACATCTTGTATTTCGAGCAAAATGCCTGTGACATACGGACGGACGGACAGACAGACAGACGGAATTGACTAAACTATAAGGGTTCCGTTTTTGTCCATTTTGGCTCCGGAACCCTAAAAATGAGTCTAGTACAGTCAGCTGCAGAGAAAGGGTACCCCCTGTGTGGTGGTAATATGGATACCGCCGTTACAGGGGGGTACCTTTTCTCTGCAGCTGACTGTACACTACAAAAGGGGGAGAAAGCCGGTGTTAAAAGGTACGTTAATAAGTCTACTGATGTTATGGGGTAAGGTCATACCCGTATATAGGTATAGGAACAGATATTTTTGGACATTCCGAGAATAATATGTGTTCTAAAGTTCCTTTGCTCATATCGCATATTCGCATATTGAATTGTCCTTGATTCTGAGTTTTGCCAAAAAAACAGGCGAACAAACAAACCATCACTTCTTTTTGTCATACGGTCGGTATAAGACGAGGGTAGAAAGAGTCGGTGAATGCAATTGCGAACGTCAGCGCGTTAAACAATACGGCCTCAGTCAATTGTACGAGCCATGCCTTCTCATTTATCGATATAATTCACTGCTTATGCAGATAAAAAAAAAAAACCTAAAAACAGACAGTAGAACTGACGGTAGCATTTCTTTCCGTCGTAGATATTTATCATTGAATCTTAGTATTGTTATTAAACTATACAAATATTCCATGAATAAGGCAAAGTGTAGTATAGCGACTACAAAATAAAAAAACATACAACCGAATTGATAACCTCCTCCTTTTTTTGAAGTCGGTTAATAAAATAAACTTAGCGCAGAGAATTAGCGTTACAGTAAAAGAGAAAGCATGAGCAAAACATAAGACACATTTAACTATTCAGTTCAGTCTTTATAGTCAGCCCGTATTGAGTTGTCAGCTTTATAGTTGTCTATAACCTGCATTGTACAGGATGTCCCGTAATTTACACCATAAACTTAACTATGTTTGCTACGTTGTCTACCTCCCCTATTGTCGTGCAACTTACGGGGCATCCGGTATATATTTTTTCCATTTATTTGTTTTGTTAGCATTCTACAATTTATTACTCTGTCGGCATTCTCACATGTTACTCCCATTTGTATTGGAGTTTTAAAATAGATAGGTCGGATTAGATAGGGCTTTTTGAAGTACCTAAACAGTATGATGTTATTCAATGGGTTCAATGGAATGGACCATTATCTCGTCCGACCCGTAATTAGCCTTATTGGTAATCTTCTTCGACTTTCGTTCGTGCACCGAATTTCGTTCGTGCAAGTAGGTTGAACCTGCTCTTTTCGTTTCGACAATCTCGTTTTTAAAATATTTTCGAGAACCCATCGAAATAGTAAGTATTACGGTACTTAGTACTTACTATTTCAATGCGAAACCCAATCACATCTCGATAGTAAATTCTTGGCCGCTGTTCTCCTTACGTGGCAGTCATACATATGGCACCACGCGTCGCATTGCGGAGGACGTCCTCCCGCTGGGCGCGCCTGGCTGGTAAAGGCTGGGCAGGCTCCCCATTGACCGACTTCACGTGGCCTTGCCCGCGGGCCCTTCCAAATCACAAAATTTGCAAGCCATTAACAACACGCAACGCCACCCGCTCTGATTTAGCCACAGTTAGGTAGACGGGTAGTTGTTAGGTTGTATTACAACTTAATTTTTGAAATCGCAACTTGTAAAATTGTCTGTTGCGGAGTCATAGTCAGAATCACTCATTAACATATTAGCTGTATAAATGGATATTTTCTAAATTGATGGTGATTCACAAATTAAACAGTAGTTTCCCTAGACTAGTCTGTGTTGAAATCTGAGTCACGCACGGTTTCAGTAGATAGCTAATAAGAATAGCATTCAACTGTAGCGATACCCACACGGCATTCGCGTGACCTTTCCAGGTTCATTTCGTTCAGCTTTAGATCATGAAAATGAGTAGGTCAAATGAGTGCTATACTCGTAAAGGAGGTAAATCCTGCGTGCGTGACCCGATTCCCCACGTTGCCCGTAAAGCTGACTAAATGGAACACTATAGCACCTGCCGAGCCCTCTGTTTATTCCTGCATCAGTCGTTACGTTACGCACTCGCAGATTTATAATATACCTAATAGCTTCGAAGTAATCTCAAATGTTAAACATTTATGTAAGTTAGTCACGTTTTATTAATTGATATTAGCCGTCCACACTGAACCAATATTTCTATTTTAAAATAACGCTGCCGGTTTGTTTATAAAAACCTAATGGCTCTAAGATTGTACGAAGGTCAAATGAGTACTTATTATTTTATTAATACTTATAACGTTTTAAAGGTACCGAAATTAGCAATTCGATGTTGTTTTCTTTGACCTTTACTAATCCAATAAACTAAAGGCATCTAAAGGCTTATTAAAGCGTCGAGTTTTTAGGGTTCCGCAGCCAAAATAGCAAAACATAACCCTTATAGTTTCGCCATGTCGGTCTGTCGGTTTCCGTCGGCGGCTTTGCTCAGAGACTATCAGTTATCAGTGCTAGAAGGCTGTCATTTCGCACGAATATAGGTATGTAGTAATCATGCCGACAAAATGGTATAAAAAAATATTTAGAGTTCCTCTTCTAGACGTAAATCCCTACGTTTTTGTCTCGTCCAATCATGTAGTGTGGGGTATCATTGGATACTTGGATCATCATCATCAACAAATTTGAAAAAAAAAATGATGGTATTATTATTATTATTTTATTATTATAAAATCAACTTAAACTTGGATGATTCCGTAGATACTACAAAATGCAAAATTCTTAGAAAAATATTAAGTACTTGTTTTTTTCGTAACTGCTACGGAACCCTATCTTGGGCGTGTCTGACACGCTCTTGGCCGGTTTTTTTAAAATAAGTATAAGCTTCCAAAATGATGTCAGAGTTGAATGCATGTCTAGAGTCGTCATAACAAATCAGATAGCGCCGACTAATACGAGTATCTCAGAATACATGTAGGTCCGTGTTCCGTGCCGGGCGTCGGCCGCGACGATCGTAACGCGGCCAGTCGCCGACCTCGCCTCACCTTTGCACCTCCTCTATTCTATAGGATGCAATTACGAAAAGACGGGCACAACTGATTACTCCTATCACATAATACACACGGCATATAAACCACAGCTGTACAAAAAATATGGGCGATACAATTTTGTGTGTAGTAGCGATGTTTGCCCAACTAATGGGCCGCTCCCTCTTCACCAAAAGCCTTCAATTAAACCTTAGTGTCTCAAAGCCGGCGATGTAACACCCATCTGGGAGCGCTAAAGGGGCTTGACTTCACCGTGACCAACCGGCGGGCTCTAGGAACTGATTTATTGTGTAGGTTTATAAATTAAAGAAAAAATAACTTCTTGAGCTGTTTTTACGTAAACGTAGATACCTACTTAGTTTTAATTACAATATAGGTATGCGAAACAAGTAGCGATACGAAATTGATAATACCTGCTGGCCTTAGGGATTTACAAATTTTTAACTAGAGTTGTAGTTACAAACTTACAACATTTTCTTCATCATTATTTTTAACATTAAATATATTGACCCGGATAACTCACGTCTTAAATCGAGTTTAGCTCGAAATGTTTCGGGCTAATCCCTAGATTTTCTTCTCGAAACTCGATGTAAGACTTGAGTTATCCGGGTCAATAGGTATATTTAATGTGAGTGAGTCTCACGGTAGTTTTATGTTCAAAATTATTGTTAATTTTAAAATGCATACTTACTAACTGTATTATAATAAGATACCTACTTGGAACGCTGAATATCTAGCACGTAACTACTTTTTGCGCAGATATATTTGTGTGCATTTGTTATAAGTATATTTTGAGCAATGCAGATGTAGGTAGTTTCTCATAAAACTGGGCTTGCGGAGCTTGCCAGTTTATGTGATAAAACGTTGAGGATAAAAACATACTGTTTTTGTGCAATTTGTTTTTGCAAAGAGGAAAGTATGTACAATTACACCATCAGCCAAATAAGTGGTATGTCAATTTTTAAACAAGTTTCTATCAAATGAATATGTCGCTAAAGTCGAACTTTCAAGTTGACAGACACGTCTATTGGCATTATTGTTTTGTGACATGTAATGTAAACGATTATCAACTTTAGGGTGGTAGACCACATGTTTGGCTGATGGTACATAACACTTCGAAAAGTGTTCAGGTATATGATAGTTAAATATATGTATAATATACATTAGGACATTCGCGAACACTCCCTCCCATCGTAATCGCTACACTCACGCATCGCACTGCCCAGCCCCATATAATCCAGCGCTTAATTACACTACACGAACTTGCCACTTAACTATATTAAAACACCATCTATTCCGGGAAATACAATGAAATCTATGCCAACGCCAAATTTTAACACTAAAAATATCAACGTTGAAGCTGGGATTTTAGGTTTCCTCTTTTTTTTAAAGTAGTCATTCATTATATAGGCTTGCCTTGCGAGTAATGTTATTCCAGTACTTATAATTTATGCGGAAACATTTCAACTGCCGTCATTACCATTATTTTGGGTTTTTCCGTTAGGTATATTGATTGATGAAAAGGGTATTGTCAAGGACTTGGCTCTCCTTCAATCGTTCTATCTAATTCAAAACTGAATCAGTACTTTCACAATACTGTAAGGATTTCGTCAATAGCAGACGATATTAACTCATCGCTCTCAGTTAAATTTGCGTTGTAAAACACAGTTTTTTGGCAGGTACCGTATGTACTTGTAATTAAAATGTAAGGTTGTCTGTCAGTAGCCGATGGAACACATTCGATGCCACGCTTTGCCTTATCGGGCGTCTGATTCACAAGGTCACTCACAGTTTGACTGGGAAGTCGGCAACCTACAGCTACACAACAATGATCTCATCACTGCAACTCATAATCTGTCGATTTCAAATGACTGCCTAAGTTAAAATTTTAATATTCGATCCATTCTTAATTCGTGAATTACCTACGAGGCGAGGTTTACCTGATTTTGATCACCAACTATTAGCAATTCCATACGAGATTTGTGTAAAACTGGATGAACAAGTTTTACCTTGGAAAGAAAAATATTACCTAATTGCTTTTGTATGGAAAATAGATTATTTGATTATGTAAGCGTCTGTAATGAAACATTAAATATGTTAGAATATTAAAACATTCTAAAAATCTAACTTTTCTGAATTAAATTTAACATAATAACCAAAAAATACCTACACATACACTTGCTTACCTGGAATGTTTACATTTCACATTTCAGGAGAAAGTCCAATATACATTTTAGAATGGTTCCCGCTTTTGAAATTCGTGTGTTGGTATTTATAACTCGTATTGGTATCGACGCACGGTTTTTAGGTCCAGATCCAGGATTCCATGGCACGGCTTGTTATGACAGCTCGCTTGATTTCCCAGTACAATGACATCATTCTCATTGTTCACCTCACTAGCGAGCATTTTGACACCTATAATTGCTGAAACTGTGAAGTGTTATCACAAGTGATGAATAGGTATGTTGGTTTAGAGCGCTTGAGATAGGGAGCTCTTGTATCATCATCACGTTTCGAAACAATTAACAAGCTTTTTCCGTTCTCATAAGATTAAGATCATAAAGACATAAAATAAAATAAAAACCAGGTGGTATTATGATATGAGAGAGTTTTTAGTTAATTCTCCTTAGTCTCGCCAGTCTATTTACTAAGTCATCCATCACTATCGTATAAACCTAGTTACGTACCGCGTTTTTGTGCTCATCATTAGTCTAGATACCTTAGGCTCTAATCAATGTTTGGTTTCCTTCCTCATTATCGGTTTGATCCATTGCGGCATTATCAACTGTGTTTGTTTACATAGCATTATCCTGCGATTATACAGTTCAATTATCATAGCCTTGTGAATATACACTAGGTACAACGCTTTTTATAAGATTCACAACAGTTTATTTACCTATGCAACCATTTAATGGTATGACTCGGTAATAGATATGCAGTGGATAAACTTGCGTGTGTCATAATGTAATTTAGAATACTTATTTGCATGGTTGCATGGTATGGCACCTGTCGCACTTGACTACCTTTTAATGGTTTTAATTAAACAGATATAGTCATTAAGCTCAGTGGCATTCCATCCTTGACATTTTCAGGTGTGTCTTTTGTCTGGATGTGAATTAATTAGTTTGAGTACAACCTATATTTTAAATCACACCTACGCCCAAACACAATTTGTTTATGTATTATCGTACATACCTGTTCTGTTCTGTTATTTCAAACACATGGAATGAAGAAGTATTTATTAAAAAGTCCTAAATCATTCATTAGTTGCTTTCTTTTTTGCAATCTTACTTTGTAATTTCTTATCGGATTGTGTAATCACTTTGACCGATTTAACGGTCACTTCTAGGTGGTAGTGAAGTGTAAAATGATAACCCACTTTTCAAATTGATCGATTTAATAAATCTTTATATCAAATTGTAGAGTCGTAAAAGCATGCTCCTGACCGGGACAAGTGACGAAAGTTAGAGGAGGCCTTTGCCTATGAATATTGCCTATATTGCTAAGGAAAAAAAAAACAAAAACAAAAAAGAAGTTCACGAGTACACCCACTGTACATAATATAATGTACGTCGATGAATATTGTTTATCTTTGGGTAACATTGAAATTCTTGGGTGAGGCATCGTGTTAGTACACAAACACAATAGACAATATGAATCAATAGCATCTGACAGACTCCTTATAGAAAAAATACTTATACACTTAGATGATGGCTTAAAATAATAAAATACATGGTATTTTATTAATTTGTATTAAATTAACTTAATAATATATATTATTCTAATGCTATTTTGCGAAGACATGGTTCCTCAAACCTGTTTCATAATTAATTTAAATCACTTCAAAAGGTTAGGTATTAATTATGACAAGACTTTGCTCTTACTGCTTTACAAAATGTGCCAATTTACGAGTGAGTGTCGGTCGTATTAAATCAATGGTCGGTCGGGACGTCTAGGACGCGGGGAAATGGGGCGAAATATAAAACAGAGTGGAACAAACCTGGCCTAAATGTTACAGTGGCATTTTGTGGCTGTGCCATTTATTTTTACTTGTTTCCAGGGTTCGACAGTCCAAATGAGAACCCTACTAGTTCTGCCATACTGTTCCATCCCTCATCCCTCCCGGCTTGGAAGGAAGTTATAGCTAATTGTTTTATAAATTATAAATTATTTTTTAAAGTTGGGTACTTGTTTGTAACCTGGATCATTTAAAATATTTTATTTTATCATTTTAGTAAATTATGAACCAATAATCACCTAAAAGTAGTTACAGTGTCATTTTATTGAACGAGCTGCTTATTACCTTTAAGGGCTATTTTTCACCGGAACACCATGGCGGCGCAACCAGTTGCCGCCACCAACAAAATGTATGCAACTCTATGAAGGGTATCTCACCTGGTGTCCACTTGGTTGCGCAAAGCTTCATACATTTTGTTGGTGGCAGCGACTGGTTGCGCCGCCATGGTGTCCCGGTGAAAAATAGCCCTAATAGCTTATGCCTACACCGAGTAAACGAATAACTACCGATAAATCAAAGACAAAGTAAATAAAGCTATTTATCACTAGGTAAATATATTATCCGTTTCAAACTAAGTATCTTTTGTGTAGATAGGATAGGACCCTCTTTCAGCGGACGGCAGCTTTGACAATTTATCATGTCTGTCTGTATTCATTTCGATTTAATTCGGTTTTTCTTTGCCACTTCATTTTCTATTGTTTTTTCTTCCGATGTCATATCGTTATAGTTATAGTAGGTACACTTTTTAGGATGGAACCCTTCCATAGCAACCCTCTAAGTCATATTGCCTCTGAACTAAAAGAATTTCCGTGCTCACCCACGACCTTATGATAATTAAGTTTATGCAAAATATGCATGTTCCTCCACCTAAAATTATAAAATAAAACCAAGTGTTAAAGGTAAACCTCTGACTACTCGACACGCTAATGTCATTTCTATTCCTAATGATTTAATATGAAATTTTCATTCGCACGTTTACCTTACAAGTCAACGAGTAATAGGTCGATCAAAACATAAGTACGGAACCCTTCACCGCGCGTTGCTCGATGCACTTGGCAGGTTTTTGCAATATATTTAAGTTCATAACGTTACTACTAGGTACGTGTGACATTTTGTGACATTTTTGAGCATAAAATGAATCACGCTGACGAAACTTTTGCATCTTTACAGGTATAGCAGTGCGCCCGTTCGGCCTGTCCTTCATATACCTCCTTCTCTACTTAATAGCACCGCTGGCCCAGGTTCCTGACGCACGAACTTTCGGCGGTGAGCAACTGGATTATATTCAATATTAGCGCACAGAGCTATTATGAAATCTATTCTGAGCCGAATTAGTCCAATTGCATACGCAGCATGAAGTTTGTTCAACAACTTGTTTCGATATAAATCTTTCATCCAACATGTTTATAAATTCTAGATTTACAGTATTTGAAAATACACATACTTATACAAGTTTATTCAAGGAGGTAAAGTGGGAAGTTTCGCAGACTTCCAGGCGCCTTTATCTGGCATCGTATTGCGGATACAAATCTTTCTTATATAATTTTATAGACTCAGTGCTTCGAATAGAACTGATTTAAGTATAAATATATGTAGAGGCTCTCTTGAAATTAATCCAGATTATTTAAGCAGATGGTTTGGTTAATTTGACTGAACGAACATCCTTGTACATGTTTTACTGTTTTTTTTAATTGTTGTTGAAAAATGTTTTCATTCATTGATCGATAAATAGGTGAAAATAATTATATTTACAAGTTTGTTAAAAGTAACCCGACTTTTTGATACTTTATTATTTTTTTATTTTGTCTTTGCAGGATTTCGTGGCAAATTTCTTTGTTTGGTGGTTGCGATATCATTTTTGCTGCTGCTAACGCACGCAGTATGGCACAGCGTGCTCGCCGGCTTCGCGCCTTACGGCTCGCTGCTCCACGACTACCCGATCATACAAAAGATCGGCCACAACCTGGGCCTCGTGTCTTACGCTGGGATAGATCCGATCATGGCAGTGCATTATTTAGCGCCAGAAGTATGTACCACACTAATATTATAAATGCAAAAGTTAGACAGTCTGTGTGTATGTGTATGAATTTTCTTCACGCTAAAAGAGCTGGACGGATTTGCATGAAATGTGGTATGTAGATAGCTGGACGTCTGGAATAACACACAGGCTACTTTTTATCCTGATATTCCGATCGGGAATAAATCTCGCAATCTCGTCCACTGGGTATAGAATAGAGTCAAGAAATGAGGCACTGTTGTTTATATTGCAACATCAATACAGACCACGATGTAATTTTTGAGAATTCAAACGGGAATTTAGTAAAATATCGGAATTTTAATTCAATTACTGGATCTAATGACTAATTTTGGGATAAATAATCTTATCATAGTTTTCATATTGTCAATATGCTTATTTATAACTTGTTTTCTAGCTAGTGATGGCTGGAACGTCTTTGGTGGTATATTTGGCGGTTAAGAAATTGCTCACGGGGCCTAATCCCACTTTGGACAAGAGAAAAGACACGAAGCATCAACGGTATCCGCTGCTCACTAGTGCAGGTATGATCTTGAATGCTATACATACCTTTACGTTCTTTTACCTACTTAATGAAGTGCCTAAGGAAAGTACAATGACAATTTGATTAAAATCAAACCGACACGTTTCCGCTAGTTTCATTTTTAATTAGTGTAATATATTTATAGCTTTAAACAGATTTTTACCTTTTAACTTGCCGACAATTTTATATTCTGGTTTGATTACTTCCGCGATTTGCACTTAAGTAAGGTAATAAAAAAATTATTACGATTTTTAAACAGATCCTACCTAAGATCCTAACTATTATAGAGTGTTTTGAGGATGTTGACCTCAAAACACTTCAGTTACACTTGTCAACTAGGTACTCTTATGTTTTATAGGAACTTTTTGTTTGCTCCAATACTAGTATGTCAGTCTGTAGTACTTCTGAGGTATAATATCTACCGTGTCACAGGTTCTACCCCAGGGTTCCAATGGCTGTATTTTTTAACACGCAGGTACTTGCGAATGCACTCGATAATATCTTTCCACACTCACCCTATACCGTTTGACAGCAAAAAGAAAAGAAAGCTATTTTAATTCCTACTATGTTAGACAGTATAGCCTTAGTACATAAATGTTTTGCTTCTTGTCGTATAATCTAATATATTTCTCAAATTTCCAGGAAAGTACTTCTGCCTGATCCTGATAATGTTCTCCGCCATAATGCGGCCGAGTGTAACGTCCGGCATTTACTTCCTGGTGTTCATGGGTGCCGCCACGGCGTGGTCGCTGGGACGGCCACTGGAGCGGGGTTTTGCCGTAGTAGGACGCTGCCTCATGGCTATAATGGCGGCGCATATAGCGGTGTTGCTGGCTTACCAATGCACCTGGGCTATCGAGTTTTATCCGCCTGATATGGAATTTGCTAGGTATGATGAGAAATTGAAATCAAAGTGAAAGTCCATAGTGAAAATATTAAACCATCAAATGTACTCTTACGTGGTAATGACAGGCTGTAAACGTATTAAATAAAATAAAAAAAACTGTTCATCTGTGTTATATTTCAGATACTTTGGTCTGACAAAATTGGTAAACATCAATGAAACTGACCCCACAAGCTTCACGTTCGAAGTGACAGAGGACCACATGTGGGCCACATTGGCTAGTCCCTTCATCATACTCTTTACTTACTATATACTAGGATTAGAGACGCGAGAACTTTTTAAACCAAAGGTATGTTTGCATGCTGCTGGCATAATGATTTTATTTTGAATGACGAGATTTTTTTTTCATAACTAATCCTATGGTTAATAACAGAATGCTTTGTCAAATTAAATATTCGTTAATTGTGTAGAATTTGACGCCTTGAAATGCATTGCCTTTACACGCCAGGTTATAGTTAATCTCGACTCTCTTCGGATGGGGACCGAATTATTTCTTTAACAATTTATTTTATTTAATCCTTCTATGCTGTCGAATGGGATTTATAGGCTAAAAAAAAGAATCAACTGACTGGCATAGAGGCGGGCAAGCTGAATGGGTCGCTTGTGCGCGGCGTTTCGTTCCACAATCGAGGCGCGCTTGCTCCTAGAGACAAATGGATGAGCGCCACTAAGAGAGTCCGCGTAAGCGTACTGCGCTTCCACTGTACAATAAGCTGTTTAGATACTTGCACTGAATATTTTAGTTATTATTGTAGATGGCAAATAGTTGAATTAGTCACCGTACACGCACACGTTTTACTGTTTTAGTTGAAATACTGCATGCTGTAGATCTAGGACTCTTGTAGATCTTATACATTCTATGGTGACTTGGAATATGCACGTATCTTTCTTTAGCACTAACGAATGGACACTGATTCTGACTCATGTCACACATATATTCCTGAATTTAACACCGATCTGTTTTTGTTTACTTTTTTGCAATCTGCTTTCATTCTTTTATAGGTTGCATATTCGTACATAAATAGCCAAACACTCCGTAGCCGCGGGAGCCCCAGTGAGAACACCCCTGTAGGTATTCATTATTTTATTATGTGACGGGATCATGGGAAGAATTGACCACTGAAAAGAGTTCTTACGACAGCTCTGCATCAAGTTCTATGCACATTAAATGCCTATAATCTTATCGTTATGCATTTAATAAAATCATTGGCAGACTAATGCTTGAATGATTTTTCAAAATTTTCACACATTTGCATTTGTTTGAAGTTTGCTTTGAATGTTTGTGTTTTATACATGTTTTAGGTAAGTATTCTAATTTAATGTGTGTTTTATGTTTTAATACTAGTAGTACTTTGTGATGTGTTAATTTGTGTAGCATGTAATTGTTTAATATTATGTTTGTTTTTAATATTAGCTAATTTAGCAATAATTAAACATTGAACGCATTATTTACCATTAATTAATAACTATGTTTGACATTAGTCGGTGATTAAAATTTGTTGCAAAATAAAAAAAACCGCAATTACCTTCTTGCGTGTGCTTAAAGTACGTTTGTAAATTTTTCATTAATGAACCCTTGCTCCTTATAAAAATGTCCATAACTACAGCTTTCGTTAAAACTCAATAATATTATAAGGGGTTATTTTTTGAAACTTAAGATTTTATCCAAAAGTCCCTCTGTTTTTCATAAAGTAACACGAGTGCTTGATGGTCATTTTGAACCCACTATTCAAACCGCAGATGATTTTTTTGCTAGAAGGAAAATACTTTCCAGAATAACATCGTATACAACTCTTTTGCGTTCCAATGTTCTAATGATAGTTCCCGTATATAGCTCATCCGCAACAGCAGCCCGAGCAAACGGTGGTCGAGCGTGCGCTCGCGTAGTTTGAGGAGACTGCACCAGGACTCCACCGGATCTGTCATCGTGCCGCCTGATGAAGGTAACTTACCTAGGCTTTTAGTCACCAGAGCTTGAAAAGGCTCCATTTATTTTAAGGTTTCCTATCTCAGCAAAAATGGAACCCTTTTAGGACCATTCCATTGTCTGTCTGTCCATCCGACTGTATCAAGACCCTTTTTCTCAGGAATTCGTGGAGGTTAAACTGAAATTAAAAACAAATGCTCAAGTCTACCTTTTGAAGCAATGAAAAAAATCTAAATTCCGAGTCAATCAAAACCTTCCAATTATCTTAAAAACTTGAAATTTGGTATGAAGGTAGCTCTGATAACACAACCAACTAAAAATCTATCTATGTCAGTCACCCATCAAAAATGGCCCCACTCTGCATACATTTTACTCAAGAGAAGAGTTCTGTGAATACTGGATATTCATAGATAGGTACCTACCTAATGACCTATATTCGGAACCTTAGGTGCGCGATAGGCTCGAAAGCGATATCTCCTTGAAATTTTATTTGAAACGGTCACTACTTATGAATCCTTATTATTTTTAATTAATCCTAATTATTTGCTCTACAGAATCTATGATGGACCATAATGAGCCAACCCTGGTGGATGATATAATTGCCGCCGTCGTAGATTTCTTCCAAGTTCTAGTCAGGTAAAGAAATACTTTAAAATACAGTTTAAGTTTTTAATCTTTCTTGAAATCCCCTTTGCTACACCACCACCACCACTGGTAACGGGTAATAACTGAATGATTTGTTATTTAATCAATTTGGGAATGGGTAGTTAGTCAAAATCACCCCCCACCAACTCCCGCTCCGGGTCGTACAGTCAAAGGCAAAGATATCGACACGGCCAAAGTTGCAAAAATATGTATACACTGCCTTAAGTGCACTTAAGTGCATAAAGTCGTGTATACATATTTTTGTAACTTTGGCCGTGTCGATATCTTTGCCCTTGACTGTACCTGGTTCAGCAAATAGCACTGACCATACAGCGGGGCAATGCTGCTGGGGTTATGGACACTTGTGATCTGGGTACGACACGAAGTGGTGATTTTTAGTTTATACTTTATATTTTTTTAGGTGTTTATGCTTAAGTTTGTAGTTCTAATCATAATTTTTTGTAAGATTTTTACAATATTCATAATTTTTACAATATTCAGGACAACTAAATTATTACTAATCTTTCCCAACAGATCGTCGTACATAGCGACAACGATCACAATGATGGCGTGGAGCATAATGTTCCACTCGTGGCTGACGTTCGTGTTCCTGATGTGGGCCAACGTGGTCTGGCTGTGCCAGGATCAACGCTCTTTCATGCTCAAGACAAGCCCAGTACTTGTAGTGTACGCTATGCTGTTGCTGCTTGCACAGTACATCTATGGTATGGATCTACTGGAGTCTGAGCTGCCCTCCAACATTACTGTGAGTAATATGACTTAATATATCGTTTAATTTTGTAATTTTACTAGGGTGAGTGTTCTCCTGTGGTAAAGAATTATGTATGTATGTAAACTCTTTATTGTACAAAATAAGTAAAACACAATTGACGAAAATAAATATGTACAAAGGCGAACTTATCGCTAAATTCTGGTGCAGTAAATGAAGGAAGTTGTTGTTTGGAGACCCAAGCATTAATTCCTTAGTCGATGAAATTTTGCTTGGTTATTGTCTAGTATGAGCCGTAACTAAAATATAAAAAATCCAAAAAAAAACACCTAAGTTAGGTATTTATACCTAAAAATCGTCACTACTTTTAAAAAACTCGTATCTCGAAATGGATAATTTTTCGGAGTGCACTTTATGACCATTACGTCAAGGTTCAATTTTGTTCGCGTATTGATTTGAGATACGAGATTTTTTCAAAGTAGTGACGAAATACAAATTAGTCCAAAATTATTTTACCAAATAAGTCATTCGTATCACTTTGTGATACTAGAAAATAATCTAAAAATTTCCGGTTCAAAACACGCCAAAAAAAATTTTTTTTTTTTCAATATTGGCATTTCTGCTGGGATATTTTTTTTTTTGATATTTCATATATTGTTCCAATACGTTACATGAGTATGTCTGGTGAAGAAAGTTTGAACGGAGCATTTTTTTTTTAATTTTTTTTTGGATATTTATACAATACTCTTTATTTATTGATACTTTATCATACTGTCAAGTTTTATCGGGCTGAGGAATTACTGTTGGGGTCACTACCTTTATTTACTACACTATTCGTAATTATCGTAAATTCGTAGTTCATACGTTATGGCATTTTGTTTTGCTGTGTTATAATTGCTGTAACAGTACATTGTATCTTATTGTGTCTTAAGGGAGATAAGTACATAATACGAACGAGATATTATCACATTTGTTCTGCCGTGACATAAGTTGTAATCAGCCATGATAGATTTGAAATAAAAAAATGCAATGTTGAAATCGTATTTTTAATCAGTCATTAAGAATTATGAATCCATTATAATATTTATGTATAATAACAAAATTTAAAGAAAGAATTTTAATTCTTTTTTTTTTTAAGAGTTTAAGTTTACTAGATTCACAATTTACTAAACGAGATTTTTACTTCGAGGTCTGCTATTTTAAATTCTGACCAGAGCAGTGATTCTAGAGTAGAATCCTGAGCAGAGCTAGGGGTTTTAAAGTAGAATCTTGAACGCGGCGAGAGATTTAAAGTACGTCGCCTAAGGAAAAAAAACTTCGCTGCCGATTGATACACTACTTTTTATCTCTCCGCTATGAGAATTTACATAGATTATAATTTTTCCCGGGATTTAGCTGGTAAATTATTGTAGTGCAAAATACTAGAACACAGAAGACAGGCGTAGCTTGCGTTTTTTTTTTAAATTCAGATAGCGCGTATTCGCACTTCAATCGGCCCATCTAATTTTACAAGTAGCGGCACGAGAGTTTAGCGCTGACGGTTATTGCGCAGAAGTCAAAAGTAAGGTATCACACGGGGAAGGGCGGGCGTGCGTAGCGCCGATTGGCTTTCCAGTCGCATTACGTCCCCCGCGCCCATGCCCCCATGCGCAGCTATCCCTTCCACGGTTCACTCAGCGCTAAACTCTCGTGCCGCTACTTGTACCTGCCGGTAACTTTATCACACAGAGTTCGATCTCCTTGGTAATGTGGCGGAACACCACTAATTCGTTTTCTGAATCCAAATCACATTTCTGCCCTCTGTAAAAGTCTCTTGGAGAAAAGGGCTACTTTGCTCGCACTTATTGCCGAACCAATCCTAGGTTTTCGAACAGGTGGGATAAAAAGATACATGTCATTGTTGGCGGTCAGTGATTAAGCTACACTCAAGTGCGTGGGGAGTGGGGACACCCTAACCAGCTGATTCAACGGATTAACCCAACACGTACAGGGTATTTAAAGGACTGTATTTTATCTTTAGTCTGGGAAAAATACGTGTGGCACTGTATTTTGACCTTCGTGCGATGGAAACAGGTGATCATTACGCCCAATTAACACTCACACAGTTAGTATTCCATACCATGATGAAACATTCGTTCGCTTAGTGTTGCCCTTTGTACGAAACAGCATAGTCAAAGCTGTGTCGTCCGCAGAGAACTCATAATACTGAGGTGTTTTTATCAAATTATATCCGACCATGATACGATCTTAAAATAGCACAGACTTTACTTGAGGCGTGTGGACGTGAAGTACGGACTTATCACTTCACATTTGCTATCTTCTCAAAATTCTGTGTGTGGTTCTGTTATTAGATTCTGTTGTGGTAAAACGATCATATCTCGCCGAAAAAAGTTACTGAATATTGTGATGGTGTTGTCTCCAGGAAGTGAATCTCCAGCAGATAGGTCTGGGGCGGACGCCGGGCGAGCCGTGCGTGCCGCTGCTGATCAAGTCGCTGTTCACATGCATGTTCTGGGTGACGCTGCGACAGCGCATTCAAGAGATAAGGCAGCGGCGCCGCTCCGCCGCCATCACCGACATGGCCGCGCCGCTGCAACTCACAGTCTCCACCGCCGCCAGCGGTCAGTACTACCACAGACTATTAACTAAATTACAGGTGACGGCAAACGTCTCCAGTAACTACTTTAAGGCCTCCGCTTACTGGAGATGGTACACGCCGCGGGCGCCCGGGTCGTTCTTGTTTCATGTCATCTAATAGAGCAGCGCTACGTGAGGCGGGTGTGAGAGCTTTATTAGATGACATGTTACAGCACGCCGCGTCCGCGCAAGATAACAGAGGCCGTTAAATGCGAAAAGCGAACTTAACATCTCTTCAGTACTAAAGTTCATGCGCGAACTTACCCCCACCACATCGCCCAATGCTCGAGAAGTTTACTGTCGACTATGTGGGGACGCGAGAATTAATGTAGCATTAGTGAGAATTTAACGTTTTTATAAGCACCGGATGATTAGGTAACCTAGTGATATACTGTATGTAGTAAGAGATCGAGAGCTTGGATCCCGGCAGGGTCAAAGTATTATATACAATCTATTTTGTATTCTACATTCCGAAGTCTACCAAGCATTAAAAATACGACAGCATTACCTAAATTTCAAAATTATGGGATTTGTGTTTATAATCTGATTAAAATTTATATTTTTTCTTTATGTCATCCACGCATCAGGTCTAGCGGGTGGTAATTATTGATGAGATGTTATCTAGCTAACTTCCAATTTCCTATACAAATAACTCAACTTATAGTTATCTATCGCTTCAAACTACCTTGACCTTTTTTTTTCAACTTACGATTGAAACAAGTTATATGTATTCCTTATATTATCTGATTTTCTCTTAGTAAACACTTTTAAACGTACTGTATACATTTACACCCTGCACTTTACTGTTTCCAAGCCAGCACACAATCGGTCTTGTTCTGACGGTCTTCATGCTTAAAGTTCATATTCACATTACTCTTCCGATACAGAGTATCTTTCCAGTTCAGTATTACAGCGTATAATTTTAAATTTTCAGTAATTGAAGCACAACGCGAGGAGGAAAGCCGTTCACGGCTGCTCCGCATTTTGGGGGACTTCCTCAAAGCTGCTTGCGCCCGGTACTGGATCTACGTCGTCGTCATAATGTTGTTTGTCATCGGCATCACAGGGAACCGGATGACCATATTCCGAATAGTCTACATGTTCTTGTTCCTTGGGTTTATACTCATGTTCCAGGTAAGTCGTCTTTAAAATATTTCAAATTAATATTTGAGATTCATAGACGAAAATCTATGCTGTAGTCAGTCGCTGGTTACAATGACAGATAAGTCAGAACTCCAGCGATTCATCCCTCAACCTTTTCCTAGAATGTATATTGTATATTTATGATATCTTAAACACGTAAAAAATAAATAAAACTCCTTTTGTGTGGTAAAAGCAGCTAATGAGTTTTTAATTATTTCAAACTATCAGTACCTAAGTAACTTTTTTTACAGATTAGCTGGTACTGGTGGCGGCGGTTGATGTATGTCTTCTGGATCACAGTGATCATTTATTCCATGATCAATCTCATACTAATTTACATATATCAATTCGATAACTTTTCCAAGACCATAGAAAAGTATTTACGTATCAACGAGCAACTGTAAGTTCATACATAGTTTTATGTATATGTAACAAATGAAAATTGCGCCATTATTGTCATA
Source organism: Choristoneura rosaceana (assembly GCA_037349165.1). Lineage (NCBI taxonomy): Eukaryota > Metazoa > Arthropoda > Insecta > Lepidoptera > Tortricidae > Choristoneura > Choristoneura rosaceana. The sequence continues at coordinate 6,291,916 of JAZBNJ010000009.1, forward strand.
ATGCGGTATTCGACAGCTATTGAATTTGCCATATGAAAATATTATTATGAAAATACCCATGTTTAGCGAAGAAAATAATACTTCAGTTCAATTTTAAATTTATAGTAAAAATAAAGTATAAAACGCTTTTCTCTATGCATTTTATGGCGCTACTTATGCCACATGCTAGTATTTCTTTCTCTGTCTGATCTTCAATAAAACCTTTTTAACTCTGTTATTATATGTAAAGGTCTCTTAAAATGGCTTTTCCGTTCGTTACGCGCAAACTTTGATTTATAGTCAAATACCGTATGAATTAGGTAGAAAATTATATTTTTATTCTCTTGAAATATGCTTTTGTCTATTCTCATTAACTGATCCGTGAACATTCCAGGCAACACGATCTGGGGCTGGAGCCGTATCATCCGGCAGACTTGTTCGTCAAGCTTCTAACGCCTACTTGTTTCCTTATTATCACCATAATGCAAGTTCACTACTTCCACAAAGACTTTATGGCGCTGTCTAATCCACGAACTAGGTAAATTTATTAAGAATTATGATAAGTAGAATGAGTTTTTAATAAAACTTTTAATTGGTATAACTGTAAATTGACATTATCATCAGGCAGACACATTTATTTATTTATTGATAAAACATACCACACTTCATGTCAATCCGACCGTATCAAATATTTACGCACGGTTTGCTGTGTCAGAAATTGGTGCTATTGACTATACTGACTTTTGGTCATCCATGTACCAAATTTCATTTTTAATTGCCTTATTAGCCCAGAATCTAGACCCTAGATCTTAAGCCCAGGTCTTAAATGGAATAGAATAGAAAAACTTTATTGTACAATCTATGTATGTTGGATGCATTTCGAAAATGCTTTTTTTTTGTATGTAATTGTAACTTCCTTAGTGCCAACCGTTTACTATTTTTACAGAACCAATAGCGTAGCTAGAGATGGGAACGAGTCGAGTAGACCTAGTCAAGCTGGTGCTTCCACTATAAAAGATGATGTAAGTAACTTTTATATTGTCTATTAGAATCCGAAATTGAATAAACATATTTTGACTTTGATTAAGATTATGTTGTTGTTCGTTAAACGTAATTTATCATTTTAATATTATGATGGTAATGTTTTTAAAGGTGCCACAGCTGCCTTTAGAAGAGGAAAGAGCAGGGACGCCGGACTCCACCACTGAAGCCGAACAATCCTTGGAGTTGTCCACGTATAACACAAAGCGTAGTTTGCACAGGTAAAAAACAAAAGTACCTAAACCTAGATTGTTTGTGATTAACTCATTTTGTCTAAGGATCTCCCCGCATCTATTGACCTAAAACGCTGTATGACCACACAATAAGAGCGTAAAAGACGTCTTACCGTCGGTAAACGTCGTTTCACGTTGGCCGAGCCGACCGACGTCTTTTTCGCTCTTATTGCGTGGACATAAAGAGTTTTTTGATCGACTAAAGTTGATTCCGTGTCGATAGGTTTGAGGAGATCCTTACTCGGTATTTCTTATAACATTACATAATGTTATAAGAAATATCGTAACTCGTATTTCTCCCTCACAGGAAAACTTCTCGCTCGCGTTCATACGCGCCGACGACTACGGAACCCCAATCTACGGCGTTCCGCGCGTGGATTGCGGAAAAAATCATTATTTACAAATCTCATGTGTATGACTGGATCGACAAAATGTTTATCTATCTCCACCTACACCTGGCAAAAGTTATATTTCTCTCTCTCACGTTGCTATGTGTCCTCAATGTAAGTTAAATGATAATCTTGATTATTGTATTGCTAATTATTCCTTAATTATTGCTGTGTATGTGTATTTTTTTAAACTCTTAAACATATTTTTACAGGTTTGCGCAATGCATGTACCAATAATGGTAATAGTGGCCCCGGCTCTGTTATTAAATGCGAGGAAACAGCGCGCTATCATTCTTTTTATATCGACACTCATTAGTATTTATTTTATGCTGAAAATGATGTATCAAATAGAATACATTCCACACAATTTCTTTGATGTGAATTGTACTATAAACGTAAGTCTTCATTTGTAGTTTGTTAGTAAATTTCCATAAAGAATAATAGTTTGTAGCATAAAACATTTGTGTTCCAGGAAGTTAATGGTACGAACCTAACCACGTACAATAATGCAGAGTGGATGGGATTCCAGAAGGCCACTCCGAGCCGACCGCTAGCTGTCGTGCTCAAAGGTTACATTGGTCTCATAGCTGTGATCACTTTCCATTCGCTGGTTACGTACCGGCAGCAAGCTATCAGGTATTGTAGTGTATATCGTTTCTTCTCTTAATTTATAATGTGACTATCAGTTATTCATTAAATTTTGGGAGGATAATGACTCGTTTTGAACTGCTATTGTTTTTGTTTTTCATGCAGGGATCTCACCCAATCAAGACAAAAAGACAAAGTTATGTTTCCTGAAGTGACACGCAAAGAGGCTGACAAGGATTTGATACACTGTGCAAAGTACATTATCAACTACGGTTTCTATAAATTTGGTGTTGAGGTATGATAATTCAACGTATTAAGGATAAACATACTACTACATTTAGGGGCTGTTTCACCATCCATTGATTAGTGTTAACTGACGGTTAAATGTGATGCCGTCTCCGTTTATTCGAACAAAACAAATAGAGACGGCATCACATTTAACCGTCAGTTAACACTAATCAATGGATGGTGAAACAGCCCCTTAATGTTAGTTCTGTAATATGAATCTATAATTTTTGACAAAATTTTAGGTGACTTTAATATGCCTAATAGGCGTAATAGGATCTCGTATGGACGTCTATGCAGTTTTATATGCATTTTGGCTGCTCCTACTAGTATCTGTGAAGAGAGTGACGCAAGCCAGAGTATGGCCGGTATTTACGGTGTGCGTAACCATCCTGGTGCCTATACAGTACATGATTGCCGTCGGTTTCATGCCACAGTTTTGTATCGGTTACCCTTGGAGTGGAGATAATCAGGTACAATTACTATATAGTTTTTATCAATAAATAAATGAATGTGAAATACTTATCGTATTCAAATAAATTAAGAAGAGAGGTTGGATTATTAAATTAATGTTTTGAAAAGTACCTACTCAATAATTGTAAGTTTTTAAACATAAGTTCTAACTTTACTAATCCTGTATAGGATTGCCTATTGACTGCGCCAGTTGTCTTAAAAAATGTGGAAAGGATTTTGGTTATCTATGTACTTTAATGCCAATCCAATATAAAAAACAAGTCAAGCACAATTAAGCAAATAGCTACAACTTTTGAATATATTTGGAACGTAATCACGCCATAAATCTCATATGTTTCAGTTTCACAAACATATCCGCACATGGTTCTTCCTTCCGTACGCTGAAGAACCTCCTCACGCCACCAAACTGGTGTTCGACTTTTTCCTTATGCTGTTCGCGTCACGTCAGCTGCGCGTGTTCCGAGTGGAGAAGACGCAGGGAGACGCGTACGCTGGCGGCTCCAACAGCGAAGACATAGGCCAAGACTGGGAGACGCCGAGCTTTGTTAACCCTGTGCCGGATTTCCTTGGCGTTGTCGGGTAAGACCACAGTACAAAATGTGCCACGCCCCTTATTGGCCACCACTAGTTATGGACACCTGTTAACGTACATTTCGGAAGGCATTGACGCAATTTTAGCGTTGAAGTGGCTACATCTGATCCACAAGCCGCTGAAGAGGTCTACACATATTCGTTCGCAGTTGCCAATTATACGTAGATTTATACAGTACCCTGCCTACCTACCTACTCGTAGATTTATATGTATAGTAGTTCGGCTTCGTTGCTCGTCACCAATGGGCACGTGTAATGGCATCCATCAAATGGTCAAAATGTGCGACTTGCCGTTAAAATTTGTCAAAATTAGTTTAAAATAATATTTAGTTTTTATTGCTTTGTTCTTTCCAGCTCGTATTCCGGCTCATTTTATTTTCCTTTTTTTTATCAGCACGTGGCTGGATGTGGTCAAACGCATGGTATTCCTGGGAATGCTATGGGTCACCCTAGCCATTATGTTCCTTACTGGAACCAATCGCGTGAACCTTTTCTCCATGGGGTACCTCATCGGATCCTTCATATTCCTATGGCAAGGAACTGACTTCTACTTAAGACCGAAAGCGGCTATCTTGCAATGGTGAGTAGTACATTTTAAGTTTCATTACTTGAATAGTACGCCTTGCTACGCACAAACTACCGAAGAGAATGTTGGTGAAATTGTTGCTTTTCAAATTTATACTTTCAATCGCGCCATGCGTATTTTTTTGCTAACACTGGTCATATATTTACCACGTTATAGCGCTTCCTTACCTATTTTAAATTACTCTATTGCAAGAAGTGATCTTTTGCCTACACAGTAAGTGTTAATTACCCCAGATTCGATCTGAACCATCTAGCTAGAACATTCAAATAAAAGTTAACACGAGTCACAAACTCACCAGGTGGTCGTGGCTCCTTCGATACAATGTATCGGTGGTAGTGGTCAAGGCGTTACTACAGATCCCGGGCTGCCTTTACGGGCCGGAAATGCAGTTCCACGCCTGCTGGCTTGTTCAGTTGCTGGGTATAGGATGCGTCGACAAGTTTGCCGGTGGCAACATCGCCAAATTCTTGAAGATGAATTATGATAAGGTAACTACGAGTATTTTATAAGGCGGTCTTGTAGGACTTTATTTGGTAAAAAGTACTATATGGCCATAAACTATCTCTATGCCAAAAATCACGTCGATCCGTCGCTCCGTTTCGACGTAACAGACGGACACTTTCACATTTATAATATTAGTATGGATTACTAAAGATAGGAGCATGGATGATGCTGAGTATTCTAAATTAAATTATATTCTAGGATTCCAAGTGTTCTGTACCTCAAGAAGATATCGGTCTCGCGTGGGACGGCGTCTGCTTTGCTTTCCTCATATTGCAGCGGAGACTGTTTCACAGTTACTACTTCTACAGAGTCATTGATGAGAGTAAAGCTACAACCGTTCTCGCTTCCAGGTATGATATCGTTTTAATTTCAGTAGAGCCAGGTTGCTATCGCCAGCTTCTCACCTGACATGACTGCGACTGACGAATTGATACATATTTTGTACAAAAAAATCCGTGAAAATTTCAAACAAGATGACAAATATTCGGTTTTTAATGGGTCCCAAATTATAGATCGTGACCGTACTTGTATCCCTGGAAGTACGACAATATGTTTACTGTCCAAATACTCGAATTTGAATCGTTATCCTCAACTTTTTTTAATTGCATTGCAATACAGTATTAATTACCTTATCGGTCGTTTGGCAAACAAAATAATTTTTAATTTTTCTTGCCAGAAGAAGGATGGAAGTTCATTGTTAATTTTTGCAGGGGCGCAGAACTTATAGAGGAATTACGACAAAAACAAATGTACCTTCAAGAAGACCAAGAGGTCAGGATATTAGAGAAAATCAAAGTGAAGATGGAGAGAATTAAGGCTAACCAGAAGAAAATACAGGGTGCAATGACTAAGGAGGCACCGCACCACGACCACGGTAAATATTTGTACCTTGAGTTGGTAGAGCGTTTTAAGTCAAAAAGAGGATACTGTTTCGTTTTTCGAACAGTAGGTAGTTAAAAAAAGTGGGTAAATTTACTATGAACTTATTTAAAAAACTCATGGGGTTTTCTATGTTTTTACGTTTTACATAACAAGTAATGATTTAAAAATAGTAGTTTTAACGCAGATATATACTGAGAGCAAAAATAAAGAGACTGATATACTTAATAGCTGATCGTGTGTTTTGTAACAACCGGTACATAAATCTGCCGTCAAAGCTCGTCGGTCATCGATTGCCATATGAAATTGTATACTCTATAACGCGAATGTTGTTCTATTCCGCTAACCTTAAAATGCGAAGAGGACGAAGACACGCAGACGGGCGCATCGGAGGCCGTGCCGCTGGTGCGTGGCGACTCAGACTCGCGCGGCTACCACACGCCCGACAGCCCCGCGTCCCCGCGCGGCTTCCACACGCCGCTCAGCGAGCCCTCCGCGCCCCCTTCCCGCGCGCCCACGCCTCCGCCCGTCCGCCGCCCCCTAACCTTGCCCGCGCTCCCCCCGCCCAGCTCACAAGGCGGGCCCCCCTCGCCGTCATCCGCCCTGATGACTGTATCCCTGGACGCGTACTTGGAGCCCCGGCGTATCTCGTTCGAGTCCCCCCCCTCGTCGGAGCTGCTGCCGCGCGCGCAGAGCCCCGAGGAGTCGTACCCGGTGTTCTCGCCGCCGCCGATACGCCGCCGCCACACCGTGGCCAGCCCCAGCCTGCTGCAGCGGACCTCCATCATATCCATGTCGAGCCGCGCCGAACCCCACTCGCATCACACGTGTAAACATTCCCGATCTCGAAGCACGTTTAGATCTGTGTACGTGTCATCACCCTGTATATAATGTAAAGCAATTTTTTACAGATTTAAATGTTATTTTTTCTTTTATTAGGAATAGAAAGTCAGTCACTACCTCATTGTCAGCGACGGGTATACACAAAGAGACATGAAGGTATTGATAAATCTATGAGCTTTTTGCTCTGGTGTGGGAGGTGATTGTCTCCGTTCTGCAAAATATATTCGTCATTTAATTATTATAATTAACCGCCCTTCCAGCACAGTGGTGAGCTGTTGGTAGAATTTTAGGATCACCGAAGGCGGAGTCACCCATTAATTAATTTTCGATAAACCCGCTTCAATAACACCTTTCGTATCGTCCGGATGTATTTCGAAGTTGTGCCACACTGAATGTATAGTGTGAATTGTGGTGTTGAGTTTTGCTTTCTTCTTGTAGCGCCCGTCAGGCCGTATAAGCAGCCCGCAAGTCACCAGAAGGGTAACGTTAAGACTCCGTCTATCGCCCGTAACCTGTGTTCGCTTGACTAACTCTCTATAGCTTCTACTGACGGTATTTAGGCAAGTTGGGATATTTGGCGGGAACTGTCTTGATTATTTTTAAAGTTCGGTGGAATATTATGTTTGTAAAGTAATAATTGCTGTACATATACAATATCTAAGACAGAATGCGCCTCCTCACTGTATGTCCACGCTTTGCATGTTGGGTATCAGCGTATGATTGCATGCGTGTTTTGAGCATCGTGATGTTTGTTGTGTGTGTTTTTATTTGAAGGACAGCCACGTGCATAATGTGCAAAAAATAAGAAAATAAATCCATTAATAAGTTTTTTACATTTAATTAACAAGTACTTGCTTGCTATATGCATCTGGCTGTTTGAAATTTTAGAATTTAAGACAAAACGGTGAATATAAAAAAACTGCTTGCTTATGCAGTAAAATAATCTGTAGGATATAGATCTACCAGTAAAAACCACTTAAGCCTAAAACTGACACATTTTGATATTTTACTTTCAATTTTATTTGTCGTATAAGTGTTGTGATAGCACTCGTTTTTATGCAAGATCACTGCTAAATCACTTTATCAGTTCAAAATTTTTGCAAACTTTATTGCGCTTATAATCACTGCTGTTTAGATTGAATGAAATAAAAACGCATTTTTTCTTAATACTAGCTGTTTAACTTGAAATTATTATTATTATTATCAGTTATTATAATTTTTAATTGTTTGGAAATAAATTGGGCTTTGGGACTAATATATTATTGTCTTCTGATCATTGAATAAACATACAATTTTCCTATACAGCCGTTCGATCGGGTGACTACTACATGTTTGACGAGTTCGACGACACTGAGGTTCCTTTGAAAGATGAAGATAGCAGCTCAGACGAAGACGCTCCGAAGGAAATGGGTCTTGGCAAGGTATTGTATTGCCACGCAGTTACACGTTTTTAAATACTAACTTAGCTTTACCGTTGGGTATTTTGTGGGAAGTTGAATGATGTATGTATACCTAGTGCCATCCACGAAGACGCGTGATTTTGTCAAAATTAGCCATTAATGACATTGTAGAACCACGGCACGCGTCATTGTGAATGACCCTACCTGTACTGTGTTGTTGTTAAAAGGAGCATGTTTTACAGGACGGGTGGATTTCTCCAATCATTAGATAAGTTTCCCAGTGTACTAGCATGTTCCTATTCTTATAGAGTAGAGTTTTTAAGGGTATTGTTACGTATCACGCCTGGGTTTGGGATATTTGTAGCTTAGATAGTATCGCCTGTACGCTTATATTAACTGACCTGTCTTTGTACTTAACAACTTGCACAGATTTACATGTGTAGGTATCATCTTTATTTTTGGGCCGAGAAAGACCGTAATTGATATCGCTTAGAACGTTAAGCCGACGCTTTTACAAAATTCGAATGACAATTCCTTCAGGTAAGATGAAATTTCGCGAGGGGCTATATTTAATTTTTAAACATTGAATCTAAAAGAGATGCTATTCCGCTGTGGCAAGGTAAAATTGGAAAATTTTGGTCATTCATTTAATATCATTTTGGTTGTCCGCTCTTGTTCCGTACGGTCGCGCACGCAGCTTTTGTCGACGGCGATCAAGACTGACCTGCGGCGCGCGGTGTCGCTACGCCGCTCGTCAATGCCTGCCGTACGCTCTCAGCGCAACCTTTCCATCGGGACATATCCCTACTCTGACCCGCATGAGGTAATGAAAAAAAAACACTTCATGATTATCATTTTAAGGAGCACTTTGTTGCGATGATGATTTATTTGCTGAAATGTTTCAGCACTTTATTCGTTGTTTATTTTACACCGAGTCTGTTTCGGGCAGATTTTTTTTTAGGTTTCGTGTGCATGATTGTTACAAGTAAGTTAAGTTCGCTTTTATATGTTTGTTTGCGCACGTTTAGTGTTGTTTGCATTAAACAAGTATTGCATGTTTTATTATGCTTTATAGTTACTAATGTTTAGGTAGTTTATTTGTGAATTAGATATGTTTATTACTTATATTTTTTAAAGTGCAAGGCGAAAATTAGATCTGATTTGTAGAATAGAAAAAGACTTATATTTATAAACCCCCTTGCAAAAAAAACGGGCACCTATGGTTTTTCAGATTTTTAGGCACATAAAATACAAAAACCATAGGTGCCCGTTTTTTTGCAAGGGGGTTTATATTTCATAAAAATACGAGTCGTTTCCTTGCATTTTAAAAGGTACAGTGTTTGATTATTATTTTTTTTCACTGTGGAGAAAAATTTTAAGTAAGTACTTAAATAAATTCTAAGAAAATAAATCAATTGAGGGTGATTGATAGGACGAGACATGTACTATTTTAATTAATTGACATGCGTTTTTTAAATTAATTGCTTTTATTTTGTTGCTCTCTCGCACTCGATCAAATCAACCTGTGGCATGTTATGATGTTTTATTTTTGTCATTTGTCTATATATATTGCGTAAGATAGGGACAGCAAGCTCAACTTCAAGTCAAATCAGCCCACATCCACCCTCTATTAAGTAAAGGGCTCTGCATTTTCACGCGACTTTGCCCGGTTCTGTGCTAGTCTCCTCATAGCTTACCAGCTTAGTCAAAGATCAAATTAAAAACTTACAATTATTAAAATAGAATAGGTAAGTAGGATTCGGAGCGAACTAGCTTAGCCCAGTTATGATTGTCTGCCGAACGCAATGATGAATCCGCGGAACAATTACAGTTTACAATTAAAGAAAAAATTACAACAAATAATAATAATAATGCAGGGATGTATGGGGTCCCTTAGTAACAAAACTAAACATTAACTATATCTACGTTCAGTGGAAGTGTAGAATGCTTCCACTGTCAAAAATAGTCAAAATTAAAAAAAATCTGAAATATACATTTCACCACACAGTATTGTTATGTGACAGATTCGGCGGCGGGAGCGGGACAGTCCGGCGCAGCCGAGCGATGCGGCCGCGCGCACCGAACAAGAGCGCGACGGCGGCGTCTCGGACCTCGACGACTTCGCTGCCACACCTGGTAAGTAACTCTTCTTAGAAGCTAGCTAATAATAAAGTAATTTTTGTGTATATTTTTAACTGACTTCAAAAGGAGGAGGTTCTATGTTCCACTAAATATAGGTTTTCTTTTTTTTTTGTTCACCGATTTCTCCGTCAATTGTGTGTGATCGGTTTTCTTTTTTGTATCTGAAAGTGATCCGGGAAATTGCATAGTTCCCGCGGCCTCGCTGTAAATAAATACATGGCAGATGGTGTCGCAGAGAACAGCTAGTATCGTAATAAGTAAATTAAGATATCCTTGGACTGTACTGCCAGCCAAGGCCACATTTAGGTCGGTTCTGAGCTGCTTTCGTGCTAATTTAAATAGGTCTTTACTTTCATTCGTTTAATTACAACCTTCCAATGATTTTACAGCGCAAGAAACTTGGATCGACAAACTGAACAACTATTGGGAAACAGCCTGGGCATTCATATCAAGTTTCCTGGTGACTGCGACGAAACACCTCATGAAGTTCTCCCGCGACTACCGCTACGTTTCACGAGCGCTGTCGATGGAGAAAAAAGTACTCAAGGTACAGAACAGTTTCACCTCCAAAACATACATATCGATTAAGTTCATCTTCTACATAAATAAAAATGAATCGTAAAATGTGTTGCTAAGCTCAGAATTCGGGGACGGCTGGACCGATTTCGGTAATTCTTTTTTTGTTCTGTTCGTTATTGTCAGGAGAAAGTTTTTATGTAAGAAAATTTCTCAACGGGGTGAAGCGGCGGGCAACAGCTAGTATTTAAATAAAAAACACGGGTTACTTCCTTACGTTACAGTCGAGGTATGCTCAAAATGTTTAGAACCAACGTGGTTCCTTGTCAAGGAGAGACCGAAAGGAAGGCCATCTGCGAGCCAGCGCTCTTGCGGCTCAACTACTCGGCGCGACTGTGGCGCGACCGTCTCAGCGGCTAAAAACTACCGTCGTTTTTATCACCAATTATTATTGTCACAAGTAGGGTTGCACACTACACTAACCACGTCAAAACCACGTCAACTACTTTGTAGCCGAGAGCATGGTTTATTGTTTGCGCGGAATGGCGATTACCGTATGCGGGCAAAATGTGTACTTAGTAACTACCTATGTACAGATTTCTAAATTTTGTTTCTAATTTTTCAGGAAAAGGAAGGTTTTGGCATCGGCCTGAGAGAGGGATCGCAGATGATCTGGGAACCGCTGCCCGAGACGCTCGCTCATCCGTGAGTGTTCATATAACTACGTTTTATTTGCACGTTTAAATTTTATAGATTGTAGTGTCTCGTGATTGTATTCAATTTATAATAATGTAGATTGTGTCTTTAAAAATCAATGAGCTGTAGAATACAGCTATCGCTCATCGATTTTTGAATAACACATTAATTTCAGGTAGAGTATGTAACTAAACTTAATATTAAGCTTAAGTTCTGCCCGTGCTTTTGTGCATGCGAAGTTACAAATTGTAGTGAACAGAAATAAAGTTCGATCTAGAGTAGGTATTTTTATAGTAAATTAGTTTGCAGGCATCGTAGCATTCGTTGTGTAACAATAGTGATGCAGTTAGTCTTATTTAGTGAGTAGTGTCTTGTTTTTGCATGCTGCCTAGTGTGCACATGGACATGGAACACCCTGATAACAACCTACTCGTGCCAGTAGTGGAAATGGGGTTTGTATATAGTATATTTAAACAAATCTTGTGATAACTAATCTTTTTCCTATCTGCATTATAGTAACTTTTCTTAACCAGATGGATAGACGTGTCTGTTTATTGTGTTTAATTTATTTTTGTACTTAAAGTAGTCGATTGATGTTTAAATAACGAACCCCTTAAAACCAAGAATGTAACACATTTGTGTTTTTTATTTGAAAAGAGCATGGAATTATGGTTTTGATGATTCGATTTCTTTGTTAGTGCTGTCATTGTTATTAAATTAGTAGTTTAAAATTTTGTAAAATGTTGAGTGATTTTGGTCGTCTACATAAATGGATTGATGTGTAAATGTATGTTACAAAAAAAAACTGTAGTTGTAAAGATCTGCAAACTCATTAGTAGCATCACTCACCCTTAAAGTACCTACGAAACAGCCGAGGGACCCCAGCGGAGCTCAGATAGTAACAGTTGCGGGGTGTTCACAGCCGTAAGTTAAGCGATATAAGCGTGCCGGAGATCCGTATCCTGGCGCCGAGCATGGAGCGCGGGCTGGACGCGAGCCCCCCGCGCTCCGCCGCCGCCTCCCCCGCCTCCCCCGCGCCCTCCGTAGACGAAGACGACACCTCCGAACACGAGAGCGCGTTTAGCTTGCAGACTACCGAGAGGTGGAGTGCTCTGGGATAGGACGCGTACTGTGACTCTTTACGGACGGATATTTCACTGAGACTAATTTTGTTCAGATTATTGATATTTATGACCGAAGTAAATATCGATTATTGTATACCCGAGTAGGTGTGGCAATTAGAGCCAGTAGAACACACGCGTCATTTCACAATTAAAGTGTTCAGAGTGTTGCAAATATTAATGTTTTTAAGAATCTGTGCATACATTACCTTTGAATGTAGTCGATATATAATGTTGCAGTACGGGTTCATTCGATTTTATCGTTGTATGCGATGGGCTTGGCTATGTTCCGACTGATTTTCTTTATATTCTTTTTGTCGTAATTTTTTCATCTTATCACTACTATTATTATTCTTACACGGTGTCGCTGCTTTTGTCTTATTGTTACTTTCAGGTGAAGATGGTAAGTATACTATATACCGTAACGTAATCGAAAAATATACTTAATATTGCTATAAACTTACAAGTTAACTTAACACCAAAACACAGTATTTTATTTGTAACAGTACTTCATATAAAACAAAACTATCTTATACTTTTCAGTAACACCTTTCTCTAAACTTATTCACCTTCTCACAGTCTCACAGCTGTATTCACGTCAAACGTCTTTTAGATTCGTTGAAGGGTATGTGAAAACAAATACAAGGCACCTGTAGTTTAGTCTCTCACAGGCCCTAGTGACATCGCTACGGCTTAGGACGTTTCACGGAAATAAAAGCGATACTACTCTTGAGACCAGCTAGCCCTGTAGCGTGGTTTTCTTCTGACGGCCTCTATACGTGCTCATTTTGCACGATCACCGAAGAGACGCGCGGTAACAAACACGAAAATTCGCAATAGAACAGACAAACAGTAATTTCGTGACGAAGCAAAGCTCCTGCCGCAGTTATGTAAAGGAGACTCCGAAAGTGCTGCTATAACGATACTTGCCCATATCAAAGCAGGCGCTCTTTACCATTTATTACCGTATGTGCTCTCTGGGTGAACGTGCAAGCTCTACTTAGAATAGTTTTATTTACTTGACGGTATGTTTACAGCAAAGACCTGACGATCTTAGAAGAACAGGAAGACTCTATGTTCAAGCAGGACCGCTCGCCTTTCGTGCACCTCATCTACGCGCTGTGGTACACTGTGCTAGCACACACCGACATCGTCTGCTACCTCATGGTTTTCATCAACCAGGTATGGACAGCCAGGTTGCAGTCGCAACTCAATAGTACGCGTCATTCTTCATTCTATTTAGTCACGACTGATACTTTTAGTTTTTTTTTTATTAGCAATACGCAAGCGAAATCTATTTTTTTTTTAATCAAAAAGCTTTTGAACCTACTCCTGTGGCTTTACGTTCTCAGAGGCGTCGTACCAACTAGACCACCAAAAATCCGTAATCCGTTAGAATACAGTCCTGCAATCCGATCATTTTTGAAAAATCCTTTGTCGCACCTGATGATATACTAGCGTATCGAGATATTATTTATGCTTATATTATATTTCCGGTTACAGATTCAGTCAGCAACGATTCTATCGATACCTTTACCGATGATGGTGTTCCTTTGGGGCACACTAACGATACCACGACCGACAAAAACGTTCTGGGTTACTTTGATCGCTTATACGGAAGTAAGTATATTTCACCCAAGCCTCAAGATATCACTATTTTATTCTTACTGAAGCTTGTTTTCTCTTAATTACTATGGCAGACTATTTGGCTATATTTTTGATACGCTTCTCAAACGGGACTTGTTTTACAGGTGATCGTCCTGTTAAAGAGTATGTTCCAATTCGAGATCTTGCCCTGGAATCAGAAGGCTATACCACCTAATATGCCTTTCACAGCGCCCAGAATTATCGGCATCGAGAGAAAGACAAATTATGCCCTTTATGATCTGCTGCTTTTACTTATAATATTCTTACATAGGTAAGTTAGTTATTTCAGACACATTAGTCTCATCCCATCCTAAAGATTCCTGACATCGACGCAGTATGCAGTATTCGGTCACCTTATCTACTCGTAGTACAGTCGCATGCATTAATATCTGACACAGCGGAGCGTGCAAAAATATCTAACACGTCCTACCGGCTCTAGAAACAGAGTCGTATCAGATACTTATTTACGCTTTATTGCATCAGATATTGATGCTGGTAACTGTACGGTGTACGACCCAAACAAAGTCGGTGTCGTAGGACGGGTTAGTAGTGAAATAATTAGCAAATTTCAACCCGATCGTGGCCTTTCAGGTTTATGTTAAAGTCGCTAGGGCTGTGGAAGGAGTCGAGCCCAGAGATTGATATCCGTGAAGACATGGAGTTCCCGCTGACGCCTGAGGACACGCAGATGCTAGTGGAGGGGCGAGACACTGAGGTCGGCCGAAAGTACGTCCAGCTCAACGACCAGACCGGCCCGTGAGTAATGCTACCGCTTCATTTTATTACTTATCCTTATTATAAGTACAAACTGATCCTATGACCTGAACTTGGTCGAACATGGCATGCTATGAACGAAAAAAGGTCGCCGGGAACAAGTACTCAAACTTACTCTTGTACCTATCTGGCATTTAAAAAAAGTGAGATTGATGCGAATTGATTCATATTTAATTAATTTTTAAGATTTCATCACAACATTTAACGCAATAAAGAGTTTGAGTTAATGCAGTTCTACACCCAAGCAGCACCCAAAATTTTTAGCGTTCTTCTAAAATGGAAGTTTTCTATGAATCGATAAGTGTTAAATAAAAGTTTAACTTCACGTTGTGTTGGGACGCAGTATAGGCGACATTAATATTGTAATCCTAGTAAGGGAATCGAAACTCAGTTTGGGTCTCAGCGTCTCTGTGGTATTTTGGCGCGCAGTTAGGGTCACTAGGGTCACCCGTGTATTAAACATTTTCTTGATGTCGGTTCGGACAAACACAGAAATGATCATGGCGTGTAGTATAGGTACATAGTGATTGTCTCGGGATCCTTTCGACTGCCATAAGTTTATAAGTCATAATGTAATGTTTCCTCGTCCGCTGAAATCGTACATTTTTAAATGGTAATCCTGTCGAACTTTATAAGTTAGTTAGGTTTGTTTTGTTTTATAGCAATTCTGAAAAATAAGTGGTTTCAAAGAGAAGAATCGGTCAAGAGTAGTACACCAGTCACACAGTTAGGGTCACCCGTGTAATACACATTGTGATGGCATTGGCTCAAACAGCCCCACAGTTAGGGTCACCTGTGTAGTATTGTGATGACGTCGGCTCAGACAGTCACACAGTTAGGGTCACCCGTATAGTACACATTGTGATGGCATCGGCTCAAACAGCCCCACAGTTAGGGTCACTCGTGTAGTACACATTGTGATGACGTCGGCTCAGACAGTCGCACAGTTAGGGTCACCCGTGTAGTACACATCGTGGGGGTGTCGGCTCAAACAGCCGCACAGTTAGGGTCACCCGTGTAGTACATATTGTGATGACGTCGGCTCAAACAGCCGCACAGTTAGGGTCACCCGTGTAGTACATATTGTGATGACGTCGGCTCAAACAGCCGCACAGTTAGGGTCACCCGTGTAGTACATATTGTGATGGCGTCGGCTCAGACAGCCGCACAGTTAGGGTCACCCGTGTAGTACACATTGTGATGGTGTCGGCTCAGACAGTCGTCACTGGCTGGTGGACCGGCTGCGGCACGTGCAGCGCGCGCTGGACCGCGCCGAGGCGTCGCTGCGCGCGCACCGCTCCGACCCGCGCGTCGCACAACTCGCCTGGTGGCTACTGCAAGCGCCCGATAAAGAGACGGGACTGTGGGACGCTATACGCACCTATGGGTATTGGGAGTAGTGCATTAAGAACTACCACTTTATTGTACATCATGTAGATATTTTAGTGGCAAAATGTTGGATTCAATGGTCGTTAATAATAGTATGTGATAGTGATTGATTGGTCGAAAGACTGTCATTTATACAATAATAGTACAGTCAGCTGCAGAGAAAAAGCGGTAACCACGCCCCAGATCTGCAGTTGATCGTACTATCGGCGTAGGAGTAAATTAAAGTATTTTACGCTTAGTTATTTAGCTCCGTTCTTTCTTATAATGGTAGTAAAATTCTATTTACCTAATAAAACATTGCACATACTAAGAGTAGATTTGGATATACACTTGGTTTAATAAATTCTAGATACCTAATTTAATATGTATCGGTAGCATAAAGGTTGTATTAAATAATAAAGTAATTTGTTTACACTTGGTACTAAAATTTGCATTCTTAATATACTGACCCCATTGAGAGCTAAATTAGACACCAATTTCATAGAGATCCGTTAAAATAAATGTATTTGTTCTATAACTTACTTGTTTAATAATCCGTTTTTTTAACTCTAAATGAGGGCTGTATCTCTTATCACAAACCCGATGGTATCTCTTGCGAATAAATTGTTCCATTAATTCACTTATTCTGCGTGATTTTACAGGAGTCAGGAAGAGGAAGTTAACGAACAAACAAGTGAGCGGAGCCCGCCGCCCGAGCACCAAACCGCCCCCGCGGAGGAGCCCGAGCCCGAGCCCGGCCCTTCCAAAGCACCCGATGACGACCATTACAAGTAAGCTCAAGGCCCACAAATGGGTTATTAGCGTAAATACTACTCTCCGAGCTAAAATTACTTGCGTTAAGGCTTACTCTTAAGATTGGGATAGTATTTAGCTTGTTTTTTTTTTTTACTTTTCCCAACTCAAGTTTCCCAAATGTTTCACTTGCAAAAATGTTTTATTTGCCAACTCAGGATTTTCTCTGAAACTATATTTTTTATGGAACTTTCATAAAACAAAACTAATCTACTGTAATAAAATACACTGAGAAAAAATTTTGGTTTCGGAGAAAATTGAAATTAGGGGAATGAACAATAATACTGCGAAAAGGCAGAACCCGATTTAGCTTACTTTATCATTAACTAGCTGTGGCCCGCGACATCATCTGTGAGGAATTAGTCTATCACTATCCGTCGCTACGCTCGTCGTCGTACTTAATTTTTCTGAACCAAAAGTGACAAAACAAGCAACTGCTTTTATCAAAAGAAATTAACTTATTTATTTTGATTCCAGTGTCAACGATGATAAAGAACCGATCATCGCTGTAACGACTACTCTAGAAGACAAGTATCAACACTATCCCCAAGTAATAGTACTCTCGTAAGTATTCGTTGATGTGGAGTCTGTCGTCGTATACGCTTTCTTCGCACCGCGAACTACTGGAAATTAGTTCGCACTTACTGTAGCTGGAGCAAACTACTAAAAACTTGATTTTTCACTGGTCCGTACGGGGAAACATACCAGTAACTCGCACAGTACGAACAAAGTGGTACAGACAACCTGTGAATAGCCCGCTGACATGACATATTGCTAAGTTATTTCTAATCCTACACAACATTATTAACTTCTTGGTCTTTATGATATTAATTTATAATACTTATAATTATTATTATTTGTGTAATTTATTCTTGACTCCTGAGAACAAAGATGAAAGATGAACTGTGCAGTAATAACCATCGGTTATAATCTAGCGTGTGTGGCCGGCTTTAGTTATATGATTTACCTGTGGTGTTGGTCTGTCTGCAGGATGAAGCGTTACCTGCGGCCGACTCAGCGCTTCTTCCAGCGCATGCTGGCGCCGGGCGCGCGCGTCACTGCCGATGTATACGCCTACATGTTCCTCTGCGACTTCTTTAACTTCCTAGTCGTCATATTCGGCTTCGCAGCTTTCGGGGTAAGCTATATGCCTATTACAGAAGACCATGAATAACATGAAACTTGAGAAGTTTGTGCATTTCATTTACAAAGCCGTTTTGAAAAAAAATGCAAGTGTAAGTTAGGGTGAATAAGACTGGGTCTATAGTACATTGTGTAGAGGCTGGAAAGTAAGCAATAGATGACGAGTTAGTTCAAAGGCCGACCCGAAGGCGCTACTACTTTTTCAGTGTTATAATAATTATAGTTGGAGAGCGGACTGCAAAATTTCGGACCTACTTGATACCGCGATGAAATGTACAATGGTTTCCCGTAAAACTGATGCTAAGTCCGAATGTAATAGTCTGCCACGGCGGAACTTGCCGAAAGTACCAAAAAAATGGTCACTTCCGGTGCGAAAAAAGGGGTGTCATTTTACCCATCTGATAC
Source organism: Choristoneura rosaceana (assembly GCA_037349165.1). Lineage (NCBI taxonomy): Eukaryota > Metazoa > Arthropoda > Insecta > Lepidoptera > Tortricidae > Choristoneura > Choristoneura rosaceana. The sequence continues at coordinate 6,310,333 of JAZBNJ010000009.1, forward strand.
CGAAATAATAGTCATGGCATCAGTTAGGAATTTACTGGTAGATACAGAAAAGCGAAATATGTCATCATTTTTCTTGCCGGAAGTGCTCGGCAGACGCTCTCAAAGGTGCCCATCAGGACCCCTAAATATACCCATCTGATACCAGCATGAAACCAATTCCAGACGGTAGGTATAAATCCTCATTACCGGAATATATAAGTCTGCCAGGGCTATTCCTGCCGAAACACCTTGACATACGAGATTATGTGAGCAACCTCTACTCCGCTCAATATAGATATTTCAATTTCCATAAATCCGACAAACCCCAATTTTGGTGGAGACCTTGGGTACACCATTAGGAATAAAGTGTCAAAAGTCTCCATTGATCCCATGAGTGCAAAAAGTCATTGGGGGTCAAAGTTCAAAATTTGAGGTTTTTTTTTTGTTTTTCGAAAACGGTAAGTTTGTTCAAAAAGTAGCCGAGACAAAAATTATAGATCTTAAAATTATCTACAAAAATGATCTTCATACTTTTTTTCTCAGAATTACCATTCCCGAGATATCCCGATTCTAAAAGTTGAAGGAGTCAAGTTCTACATGATAACACATTTATGCCACGCATACCTATAAGGTGACTGGGTAATAATAATAATAATAATAAATTTATTTATTTCGGGCAACTTAGGCCCATACAATAAATACCTTACAGACTAACATACATATTTATAAACAATAATATTTAAATCTAATTTGGTGACAAAACGGCGTGACCCCGTTGAGTCACCGTCCCCGACGTCGCATTCGACTGCGGCATGGTCGTGTGGATGGCTCGCGATGGTCCCCATCAGCAGCCGCGGCACGCGCACCACAAACGAGCTGAAGTGCACGTAGTGGCGCGACTGCAGCTGGAACACCCTCAGCGTGTATCCGCTCTTCCGGCGGACGTATTCTACCACATCTGCGACTGCGACGGTGTGAATTCGACCTATTTCTTGAAAGGGGTTATTCTAGAGCTCATTTTCAATGTTTTTTCCAGTAAACCACGGATCGAAAATCCTCATTTCCTGAATATATATACCTATTATAAGTTTGCTAAGTCTATTATTTCTGGTGTATAATAAAGAGTCATTGTATTGTGTTTTAGGTATGTTTGGTTGTGTTGAATGAAACACCATAATTGATTGTATAGAAGATGATAGAAGTAGAAGAAGAAATGTATTCACAGAAAAAAATTATATAATAACCCTTAACGCGGTATTATTAAGTCACATTATGTTGATTCGAGCGAGTCGCAGTATGTTCTTTTGCTTTTAAAGTTAAGAATTTAAGAGTTTTAAAGTTAGTAGAAATTTGTCAGCCCACTACATTTATGATTGCCTTTAAAATCGAAATCACTGTCTCAGAAACTCGATAATAAGCGTGTTTCCAGAGATAAGAGCAAGATAGATCGATTTGTCATCCTCGAAAACCCCTACCTACCTACCAAATTTTCTCCACGAACAAATATCCTCCGCGAACCTCGCACTAGTTGCGCTTTGTTTACTTTTTGTATATATACATTTTTTCTGTGAATACATTTCTTCTTCTACTTCTATCATCTTCTATACAATCAATTATGGTGTTTCATTCAACACAACCAAACATACCTAAAACACAATACAATGACTCTTTATTATACACCAGAAATAATAGACTTGGCAAACTTATAATAGGTATACATATATATTCCGGAAATGAGGATTTTCGATCCGTGGTTTACTGGAAAAAACATTGAAAATGAGCTCTAGAATAACCCTTTTCAAGAAATAGGTCGAATTACCCAGTCACCTTATAGGTATGCGTGGCATAAATGTGTTATCATGTAGAACTTGACTCCTTCATCTTTTAGAATCGGGATATCTCGGGAATGGTAATTCTGAGAAAAAAAGTATGAAGATCATTTTTGTAGATAATTTTAAGATCTATAATTTTTGTCTCGGCTACTTTTTGAACAAACTTACCGTTTTCGAAAAACAAAAAAAAAACCTCAAATTTTGAACTTTGACCCCCAATGACTTTTTGCACTCATGGGATCAATGGAGACTTTTGACACTTTATTCCTAATGGTGTACCCAAGGTCTCCACCAAAATTGGGGTTTGTCGGATTTATGGAAATTGAAATATCTATATTGAGCGGAGTAGAGGTTGCTCACATAATCTCGTATGTCAAGGTGTTTCGGCAGGAATAGCCCTGGCAGACTTATATATTCCGGTAATGAGGATTTATACCTACCGTCTGGAATTGGTTTCATGCTGGTATCAGATGGGTATATTTAGGGGTCCTGATGGGCACCTTTGAGAGCGTCTGCCGAGCACTTCCGGCAAGAAAAATGATGACATATTTCGCTTTTCTGTATCTACCAGTAAATTCCTAACTGATGCCATGACTATTATTTCGGTATCAGATGGGTAAAATGACACCCCTTTTTTCGCACCGGAAGTGACCATTTTTTTGGTACTTTCGGCAAGTTCCGCCGTGGCAGACTATTACATTCGGACTTAGCATCAGTTTTATGGGAAACCATTGTACATTTCATCGCGGTATCAAGTAGGTCCGAAATTTTGCAGTACGCTCTCCAACTATTATTAAATTAGTCTGCAATAAAAAAAAATGGCTTTCTTGTTCCACAGACACATCAAGGCGACGGCGGTGTGCAGGCCTACTTAGAAGAGAACAAAGTGCCAATTCCGTTCCTGGTGATGTTGATCTTGCAGTTCGCTCTCATCATAATCGACCGCGCACTTTACCTGCGCAAGTTCATGCTCGGGAAGATTTTGTTCCAATACGCGCTTATCATCGGCGTTCATATATGGATGTTCTTCGTTCTGCCCTTTATTACGGAAAGGTAAGCTTATATTAGTTAATATTGCTTATTTGTGTAGCCAAAGAATTACTGGTTTAAAGGAAAGTACAAAATAATAAATTGAGCCAATAACAAACAAATGAACCGGTACTAAATCCTTTGTGATATTACCTACTCCTGTCCGGAAACCTTGATTAGGTATTAATAGTTTTTCGGTTGCAGGACGTTCAACGCGCGGCTACCGCCTCCGATCTGGTATATGATGAAGTGCATTTACTTGTTGCTGTCGGCGCACCAGATCCGCTGCGGCTACCCGCGCCGCATCATTGGCAACTTCCTCTGCAAGTCCTACCGCTTCCTCAATATGCTGTTCTTCCGATGGTACGCTGACTATACCACCCTAAGGCGATTATGATGAATACCTACTGATGGGTTTCAGTCTGCTATCGAAATAAATAGGCTAAGTTCGAGTTCGAGTATGTTTTAGTATTTGATTTAATAAAGTAGTATAATATTGTATATACCACAACTATCTTGGGACAAGTTACACCAATTGACCAAGCCCCAAACTAAGCAATACTACTAGTGGTATATACGAAAAAAACTCATCAAAATCGATCATTCCTTTGGATGCCATGATGCTATATGTAGACCAGCGGTCGTCACACTTCTCTGGCCAAGGGCCACACAGAACCATGCGAGTATCAGCACCGGGCTTATTTGCCCACTTATACGTATTCGGCTCATTTCGTTATTTAATTCGCATTCAAGGAAATTGAAAATAGTACTCATACATGTTTTTCATTAGAATCTTTATTGGAAAATAGACGCACTGTACCTAGTTGACTATTGAAATAATTTGCTTTGTCGCGGGCCGCACAAATACCGGCCACGGGCCGCAATTTGACGACCACTGCTTTAGACCAACACACACTTAGCGGTCAAACTTGTGGTACTTTTTGCGTTAGAGTTTAAAAAACCCAATACGAATCGCTGTTCAAAAGTTATCTAATTATAGTTAGGTGAGAAAAGTTTTTTCATTTCAAAGCTTGTATGACATTGACATAAGATTCAATTTGACTTGGCCTGTGTAAAAACTTTATTCACCACATCTGTACAGTTTCATGGCCGTGCCGTTTGTGTTCGAGCTACGGACTTTGATGGACTGGATTTGGACGGACACGTCCATGACGCTCATGGACTGGCTCAAAATGGAAGACATCTTCGCTAGCGTCTTCCTACTTAAGGTAATCTATCGCTCTTGTCATTTAATACTATAGTAGATTATTGCCTAGGCCTAGCTAGAAGTTTGCTATTCTGGCCGAGCCAAATTAGCCTTCGTAATCGAAAAAAAATAATTAATAACAAAAAAAATTTACTGACTCCAAAAAACCATAAAAATAATATTCTACCAGTTTGAAGTCGGTAAACCATCCTGGTAGCTCGACAAGCCCAGAACTCAAAATTGGTAGAAAATTATTTTCATGGTTTTTTGTAGTCGGTTCAATTTTTTTTTTTTTTTTTTAACTTCTGTTTACGTACACTTTCATAGCGGCCTCTTGAAAATTACATCTAGATCTACATACTTGGACATACTACTATTACGACTATAAATAAGTAATATTTTTTATTTGTTGACAGTGTTCCCGTTACATAGAAGATGAGTATCCGCAACCGCGAGGCTTAAAGAAATCTAGTACTTCGAAGTACCTCTTGGGCGGAAGCGTGCTAGCTTTTGTCATTGCTATAATTTGGTTCCCTCTGGTATTCTTCGCTTTTGGCAATTCGGTAAGTAACTCATTCTACAGTAATTTTAATAACTGTACTTGCTATTTTTTACAATAAGTTTTTGGTTTACAGGTAGGTAAACCAAACCCCCCGACGGATGTGACTGTTAAGATACGAATCGGACCTTTCCTTCCTGTGTATCAGATGTCAGCTCAATCGCATAATATTGATGTGTAAGTTTATGAAGTTTATAAATAATTCATTACGTAAAATAAATTCAAAAACTGAGTACAAATTGTTTCACCATCCATTGTTTAAGTTTAACTGATGGCTAAATGTTTTATCTAGCGGATAAATATGATGCAGTCTCTGTTTGTTTTGTTCGAATAGACGGAGACGGCATCACATTTATCCGTCAAATAAAATTAATCAATGGATGGTGAAACAGACCCTTAGACTATTTAGTTCGTTACCAGAAAATAGAGGACACGATTTTTTTCTGTTGTCAATCAAACAAAAAATGCAAAAGATGAAACAGGTAAAAGTTCGAGAGTAGAAGTCTGTGACGTCACGCCGTGCTTAAAAGCGTCGCGCGGTGTGACGTAGCACGGAACTTAACGTGGCTGGCTTCATTACTGTTTGTCTTGTTATCAAAAGGAAAATACGTGTCCAATACGTGATAAGGTTAGTTCTACGAGCGTTTCAACCGCTATTAGTTTCCTGTCGCATATAAGTATTGGAGAAATGAGACTGTAATCTGTAAGCAAGAATAATTTTGTACCGCATTCTACCTGACTAATTTCTTCAGTATAAGCGACAGGAATCTGATAGCGGTCGAAACGCTCGATTTTTTTGGGAAAGTAGCCCATTACACTATATTTTGTTTTGTTTTACAGTTTCACGGAACAAGAATACACGCAGCTAAGCAACCAATACGCGCGCGACCGCACAGCGCAGACTTTCCTTTCCAACTACATGTACAACGACGTGGCTGTCGTGGTCATCAACCCCAACAGCACAATGACGTGGGAGATTTCACCGCCGGAGCTGGAGCGGCTAGAACGCGAGGCTTTGTCTAGTGAGTACCACTACAATACCACTGCGGTATTAATCTACCCTAAATAATTTATTGAATCAGGCGTTACTTTGCGGAGGTCCATATCAATGAACTAAAATAATTTCTTTGCTCACCCGCGACCTTAAGATAGCTAAGTCTATGCAAATTATGCGTGTCATGCAGTTCCTCCACCTCCACACTGTAAGAACACACACAAATTACACAAACCCATCTATCACCACCACCACAACACACTGACGCGTTTCGAACTCAACCAGAGCTCATCTTCAGAGTGACACAACCGTACACCATGCTACCAGTTGTTAGACTAACAAACCACTACCACTGTTTTAATTTGCCAACCAAACAAAAAGCTACCCGCAAAATATTAATAAATTTTAACTATGCCACAAAACTACCTTGATTTTTTAATTTTTATTTATTTATTGTCAAGGCATGTTTTACTAACTACCGTTGCTAAAATTAGACCCCAGCCGTAGCAAGACAACATAGCATAATTTGCATAGACTTAGCTATCTTAAGGTCGCGGGTGAGCAAAGAAATTATTTTAGTTCATTAATCTACCCTAACTCCGCCATGACGTGGGAGAACTCGCCTTCAAAACTGTAACGGCTTGAGCACGAGCCCTTGTCTAGTAAGTACTATCTACACGTAAAAAATGGGGCTGTCGTGTTCATCAACTCCAACTCCGCCATGTCGTGAGAGAAAACTTTGTTAAAGTGAAACGGCTTGAGCGCGGGGCTCTGTCTAAGAAGTCACGTCAACTTTACCACAATTAAACGGTTCACGGTAATAGAGTGAACGACTGTAGACGCAATAAAAATTAACCTTGACGTTCCCGGTAGATAAAAGCCTCCAAGAACACACTAAACATTTTCGAACGTCGCTAATGACAAGGAATAAGTACTAGCCAGACTCTAAGGCTACGTTCGCACGGCGGCCATTCGATTCGGTAATTCCTCGTATGCGGTTTCACAGGTTGAGAACGGTTTTCAACTACTGTGGAAATTCTGTTGTCACTACTTCGATCGGTAACATCTCATATTAAAAATTACTCCGTGTGAACGTAGCCTAAAAATATAATATTTTTTTATTAATGTAATTTCTGTATTTAACATACGAAATGGATCACAATGTTTTTAAGCTACCTTTTTGTATTTTTTTTTTGTCAGACGCCTCGCTGATTGTAAAATTCACCTTCGTGATAACACATCCGAGCAACAACGCGCAAAATCCTCCCACGATAGAGGACCATCGCGAGATGCCGTTAGAGGCGTACATCGACGGCAAGCGAAACCCAGAAAGAGACACGTTGCTCAAGCTGTTGATTTCTAACGAAACATCTGATACTTGGTTCGTATTCAATTACCTACTATCAATATAATTTATTGAACCAGGCCTACCTACCCTTTCCTACTTACCTACTATCCTTTATTTTTTTATTACTGACTCACCGACCGACATCGATTGATGAAAGAATGTGATCCGTCGACTCTAACGTAGCAATAAGCAAGAACATTAAAAAGTCGTTAATAATAATTAACAAATATATAATTAACTACTTTGATTAATTACATTTTTAATTAATGATTCGTTTTGTTTCATTCATTTTAGTATTTACACTTTTTGGTGATAAATTTAAGAGCGGGCTTTGACATCACAGTTCAGTCCATAAAAAACTTAGGGAATTACATTTTGACAGCTCATTTATAAAATGATTGTCCATTGATTGGTAGTGTCAAATACCTACCTACCTTAACCTTCTGCGACCATGTCAAATTTTTGTTTTATGAAAATGAAACTTCATGTTACTCAAGAGAATGTTCGATGTCATATCATTACAATAAGTCCTATTTATAAGACACTGGGAGCCGCCGTAGGAACCGATACTGTTCTTCTAACAGTTGATGACATCGTTGAGGGTTTAATAACAATCAGGCAATCACACTGACTTGACTAAAAAGCTGTAGGTCATTTTACTTTTAATAATCCTTATTAAAATAACTTTTTTCTAATTATTTTTCATATATTACTATTGTATAACTGTGTCGATTTGATTAATAGGTTGAACGTGAATCAACTGTTTCCTAAATTCCTGAAAGTATTTAACAAGGGGACCGCGAAGCCGGCGTATCAACTGACACCTGAAAATCCAGGTCCGTATAATCTGATACCCTCAGAACCTCAGTTACTTAACTTACATTAAAGATATTTTTTCTTATAATATGAAACATATAATTGGCTTTAAATATTTTAATTTATACTTTAGGTATTATTATCAGCTTAATCAAAAGATTAAACATCTGTAAAGTTTGAAATACATGGGTGGATCAACTATTTCTTGTTGTTATTCTGTCCCGTCAGCGAGGGGACAAAAGTAGTACAGTTTAATAGAAGAAATGTGTCACAATATAGTAACATGTAACATGGTATAGTAATATGGTAACATGATAACCGTAACTGTAGCAATGAGTGACAAGAAAAAGTTGATCGACCCACATCATACAGATTATTCCAGTAGTAAATAGTTAAATAAAAATAAACTGCATTTTTTTGTTTTAGACATGGATGCGAGATTGTTCCGCAACGTACAACTAAGGCTGGAGCGAGACCCCATTAGGGATGTCATGTATTGGAGAGTGCGGGAGTCGTGCGACCGAAGTGTAAGATGTTATATTTTTACTCTTTTTTTCTATGACTTTTTTCTGTAAGTAAGTCGGCGGAAACAAGCATAGCTCGTCTGGTTCACGATTAGTACACTCAGGTTTTAAAATTATTTACTCGTCGAATGTAGTTGGATGCTTGAGTAACATCGATCAGACATTATACTCGCGCGATTGGACTACTATTAAGACTAATTCTCGTATAAGGAGACACTGAAAAAGTTGTTTTGGTATCCAGTCGTTGTGTACTGCAGTCGAGTTCTGAGCAAAAATTAATCCAAAAATATCTGAACACGCTTCTACGCCGTTAACAATATAATCATGTTCACATATTTTTAATAAAATGTTTGCTTAAACGTATAAGAACTCGACTGTAGGTTACGTATCTCCCCAACCTAAAATCTACCAAATGTTTACCATTTTCTATCATATCGCTCATGAATAACTTTTTTTTCTTCAGGATACGCAGTTGATGCAAATTCCCAAAAACAACTGTGACATGCTGGTCATGTACACGTTTAATGATAAATTATTTCCGGAAACCCTCAACTTTATTTCCGGCGGAGGGTAAGGCGAACTTATTTATATAATTATTATTTTATTACAACTTAGCTACTAATGCATTACAAATGCGTTTCATTGCATTGTGTATCTGCTTAGAGTTACGCCACGCATTGATTAATTGTTTACTTGGTTTGTTTTTACTCAGAATCATCGGTCTGTACACGACGTTCGTGTTCCTGGCCTCCCGTGTGCTGAGGGGCTTCTTCTCCGGCATCTACACTAAGATCATGTTTGACGACCTTCCCAACGTCGACAGAGTACTCCAACTGTGCCTCGATATTTACTTGGTAGGTTGCCTGATAAATTAGCGTCATTTTTAAACAATTACTCTTTTGTCGAGTAGTATTATTATAAAGAAAATCATGACGACGTAGTTACAACGGGTCTATATTGACTCCCATAACGGTAAACTTTCTATTTGGTTTATCTTTACCGTGGTTTGTCATAATCGTTGCTCGTCACATTATCTTTGGTCATAATTTTAAGTCATAATTTTCTACACAACATTCTTTATACGTGAGTGGGTACAAGTCAACGGCCAAGTCACACAACATTAACTATAATAATAAAGAAATCGCAGTAAGGAACCTTAGACTTGGCACGACTTTCTCTAGATTTCATAACTTTTTAGAGAGAAAAAACAAGCAGCTCCATCGAGACTTGACTAGTTTTTTACAGAATGTTTTTGGTGGGATTATTATTTAAAATTATTCCATTAAAACATCAAAGAATAAACTGGTATGAATAATAATAATAGTGAATATAAAAATATGACCTACAATATTTATGAAAAATAAACGGTGTGCCTGATATTATGCTGATCATGATCAATTTTAAGACAAATGTCTTGTATGGCATGTAACATTATTCTACTTATATACTTGTATATATACTTATATTTATTTCGCGTTAAGTATACCTAACAACGATTATGACCATTGATTATTATGACCAAAAATAATATGGGTACCAAGTTCTGACTATCGAAAACCGAAACAATAAAATTATGGGCGTTGAATGGATCCCGTAACGTTAAGTGAATAAAGCCGTGTATACTTACACAGCTGTGTTTTGAGCGAATAACTTGATTATAATCATGTATTATTAATCAGTTAATCACGTTTACTTCTCATTTCAGGTGCGCGAAGCATTGGAGCTAGCTCTCGAAGAAGACCTATTTGCTAAGCTAGTCTTCCTCTACCGGTCGCCGGAGACCATGATTAAGTGGAGCCGGCCGAAAGACGAAGACGCCGAGGAGCAGCGCGCGTTGCCGCCGCCGCCGGATCGATGAATGCACACGCTCATGCATAACGACTGAACTTCGAGACTACGTTGACGATACGTTCGTTACACAGGAACATTTGAAAAAGGCAACTTAGCGACGCGTCTTCGAGCAAACCTGTTTCACTACTTCGCACTTACACTCGTCAAGTATACTTGACTAAATAGACTGAGATAGCCTTTCAGACTAGCTTTTTAATACGAAATTTGTTTTTGTTTTAATGCTGATATGAGATAACTAAGCTATTACTTTACTATTATTTCTATTTTTTATCAGTGTCCGTCTACTGGTTATCTTTTGTACTTTCGTCTCGTGTCTAACTGTCCAGTTTAATCTTCCAATCGCTACTATTATTAGGCCTTTGGCTTGGCTTGATGACTTTTTGCTTTGTCGTCAGTCTACTACAAATTCTGCATATTTTCAAGTTACACAAACACAACTTTGATGTGAAAAAACTAATCTGTTGCGATTTACTCGTCGCTTTGCATTTTGACATTTTATCTTGGTACCGAACTTAGTTTTTAATATACGAGTAATTTCTTCTTGTATCATCATTCACGTAGTTATCTTGTAAATTTTATCATCGTAGGTGTACACAAGGTTTATCTAATATTACGTCCACACTTGTACCTACATACTTTACGATTTTAGTTTACAGAACCTTCATAAATCGAAACTTCGATAAGTCGTAGTTTTAATATTGCTCTCTATACAATGTTCGTCTTGTATATTTCTGCTTCTCTTAGTATATGTTTGCTTGAATTCGACTGACATGAAATTATAACTAATTACTACAAAATAATATCTACAAAGGCTGTCTTATTTCATCGAAATTAGTGAAACATGTGGTCGCTGAAGATTATTTTGATACTAAACCTTTGATACATTTTCCTAAATCTGAATTTAGATAAGTACCTACTATTACACACTATTTTGCACTTTCCTTGAGATTCAAGTTAAAGACTAACTATTGCTTTATAACATTTATAAAACGCCGGTATTCTTGATAATACGGGTCAGAAATGCAACCGAACATCTGAGAACAATTACATTTTTTATAAAAAGCCAACGAACTTGAAGATTAGTTAAAGTACCATAAATATTTAGTGAAGGCGCCACGTTCATGAATTTTTGTAATTCATCTGCCTCAATTTGGAACCAAAACAGTTATAATATGTCAGAAAAGAATTGTGTTTTGAAATATGATCTGTATTCAACAGGATTTGTTAGATCGCTTTCCCACAAGTATTTTTTCCCTGCAGCTAATTTTCTTTTCGCATTTTTTCTCGAACGCGATTTTAATTACGTATTCATCTTTTCATGTAGCCATTTTTTATAAACCATTTTTTCACTTCTCATGCTCTAAAAGTAGGTCAATATAGCCTTACGAGGCGGGAGTAAAGTGAGTACTTTAGTCCCTAGGGAGTAAAAGTAATTGATTTTTTAATTTACTTCGAGTGACTTAGATAAACTCAAACAGCCAGTTACTTGCAAAAAATAAGATTGTGTGTGGACCATTTTCATGACGCAAATGTTACGTTCTTAGTCTACGTGGTCTTAGTTCTATGCTTTTTCCGCATAGAAGGTGGCGCCATTCTATTTTTTCGTTTGTGTATGGACCATTTCGCCGATGCTATTTTGTTGTATCTGTGTCTGGTTGGGGAAAAATACTTACCGTGAAAACTTTGAAATTGTTGTAGAGCGTAAATCGTAAACGATTAAATTAAATTGATTATTCTCAGAATGTCATCAAGTGATAGTGAAAATTATGATGTCGAGCAAAGAGCAAAAGACATAATTGATAATCTTTTGCCGCCAAAATCCAGAAAGATTTTTTTTTATTTTTTTACTAAGTCTTTTTGTACTAAACTAACTATTTTTTCTCGCAATCGAAGTGAAAAATAGAGTTTTCACCGCGAGACTAAAAGTCAATATAAACCCTCGGATAAATAGACACCCTCGCTAAAGCTCGGGTGTCTAACCACCTCGGGTATATATTGGCTTATTTTAGTCTCTCGATAAAAAATATACTATATCATGTTCGCGTTTATTTTATTCGCTTCGCTCGTCATCGTACCTATCGAAGCTACGTAATTAAAATTGCTAATAATAATAAAAAAGCTGCTAAAATCGATTATCGAATTAGAAGCGACTGTTAACATCTGCTAGTAAAAAATTGCTAAATTAAAAAAATACGATTAATTAAATTTGCGATCGTGTTCGTGACAACATGCGATGTGAAAATTCACTACTATAAGAAAAATGCTTCTGTGAAAATAAGATAACAATTCCCCTGTACTCTATATTTATAAATAATTTAAGTATCCTTCGATGTTATTTAGCATTGTGTTGAGTTTCCGGAGTTTCTGACAGGAGTTTAGCTGTAGATGCGCAAGTTGTACAGTAAAATCTATTTAAGAGTAACTGTTATACCAAGGGACAAAACAGAAAAAGTTGGGACTAGGAAACATCACGTCAAACATGATTTGTAACTGCTTTTTCGAAGCAGTACAAATTATTTCTCTAATAAACCAATTTCTATTTCACTATGTTAAATACACTGCTCAGAAATGTCTAAGTATCAATCACATGTAATTATTTTATTGTATGTATTGCACAATATTTGTGCAATCATACCATGTGAATAAGGTAACGACTACGAGTAACAATATTCTATTTATTACTTATTTTTAGAAATAAAGGTCAAGCTCTCTTAAAATCGCTAGCGATTCTTTTCCGTTAGACCATGATGCTTGCTATATTTATTTTATGGTTGGTGCTCCAAATTATATTGTTAAACATTATAAACTTAATTGTTATTAACATTATCACCATTGTATGGGCCAGTGGTACTTATACTTACCTACGACGCTGATCAATAATAACAATAAGTGTGGCCATACGTTTCCAGTTTCTGCATAAAGCATGTGTCGGAATATGCTAGTAACAAAATTAATATTTTAATCTCTTTTTGGGTACTATGCAATGGTAAAGTACTCTGTGATGCAAAATCCATATTTACGCCGACTGTATAATGTACGCACACATTGCTAAACCAAAGCCGAAGTGCAGAATCTTATACCTATTTAGCGCGCTTATTAGCAATATTGCTTTTGAACATTTCTATTTGAAACGGCAATGCAGCGCAATGAATGGCACGTTAGCTATTGTGAATCTTCCAAAATTTGTTTTATTTGTTGTTTCGTATTTTATCGTTTGTTGAATAATCATGCACTTCCATAATTTACAAAATAATATACCTCCAAGGTCTTATGTTGGTTATTACATTTGATAAGTACTATTAAATACCTACAATTAATTAGAGGAGTATTGTCCACTTTTATATTGTAATTGTTGTGTTAAGTAAGATGCATTTAATGTTGTCGATTTGTGATAATAAAACTAGAATAAAACATTGAAAATTAGTGTATTGTATTCATTTCCAGCAAATTACAAGTTGTCCTTACGTTTCACTTAAAACTTATCTAACTTACGACCATCAATCTTGGGGCAATGTTCATAGACATTAGCTCCTGGAACAATAATTTGGCAGCGTACGGTAAACGGATCTGCGAAATTTGAGTTTTATTTTTACAGCCCTTGCACTCAAATGTATTATTGCGAAGGTTAGCTATTGCAATCAAACCACAGAAGTTGCAGACATGTATGCGGTAAGGATCAGAGACCTCAAACAGACGTTCGCGCAAAAATTGAGCTGCGCCATGAGCAATTTGGCAATCGCGTTCCATTTCACCGAAACGCAAGCCTCCGTCTCTTGCTCTGCCCTCCATAGGCTGACGCACTAAAATCTGTACGGGCCCTCTAGCCCTCGAGTGTATCTTGTCGTCGACCATGTGTTTGAGGCGCTGATAGTAAGTGGGGCCTAAGAAAACTTGTGCATTAATTTTTCTACCTGTGTGGCCATTATACATAACCTCGTTTCCTCGCAAGTGATAGCCATATTCTTGTAGTAGTGAAGATATTTTCTGCACGTTTACTGCGTCGTTAAACGGAGTAGCATCGCCAATTTCGCCCTTGTTGGAAGACACTTTCCCTTGGATACATTCAATTAAATGCCCAATTGTCATACGGGACGGGATAGCGTGGGGGTTAATAATGATGTCAGGTGTTAGACCTTCACAAGTAAAAGGCATATCTTCCTGCCTGTACTGTATTCCACATGTACCCTTTTGGCCATGCCGTGAAGCAAACTTGTCACCGATTTGAGGAATTCGTACAGATCTTACGCGAATTTTACAGAACTTGTATCCTTCGCTGTTTAATGTTAGCATGACTTGATCTACGATTCCAGTTTCACTGTTACGTAAGAATGTCGAAGCATCACGCTTTGAATAGCGTTTGGTTGTACCCTCCAACTCATCATCATTTTCCGGTAACGTGATTGTTTTTCCGATCACCACGTCATCTCCTGATACGCGAATTCCTGGCGCAATAATTCCATCTTCATCTAGTTTGTCGTACAGAGCATTTCTCATGCCCTGGCATGTTTGTCGTGTTGGTTTCTCAAATTGTTCTTCTTGGTCACCAATGCGTTTTGATTCAGAATCTTTATAAGATCGGTAAAAAACAGATCGGAAGAAACCACGTTCTACAGCTGATGCATTCAAGATGACACTGTCTTCTTGGTTATACCCAGTATAGCATAAAATTGCCACAATTGAATTGATCCCCGCTGGTAATTCTCTGAATCGCAGGTACTCCATGGACCGTGTTGTGACCAGTGGTTTATGCGGATAGTATAAGACATGAGCCAGAGTGTCCATTCTAACATGGAAGTTAGTAATGTAAACTCCCATAGCCTGTTTACCCATGGCACTTTGGTAAGTGTTCCTAGGACTTTGGTTGTGATCAGGAAATGGAATAATTGAGGCACACACTCCCAATATCATTGCGGGGTGAATTTCACAATGGGAATATGTAGAACAATATGCATATTCTTTTATTTGTGCCAAATCGTCTGGACTCATGGCAATCATGACAGTTTCTTCTTCTAAAGTGTCAATATATTCAACAACTCCACTGGCAACTAGATTCTGCCAACCATAGTTGTTGTAATCTCTCTCTTTAAGGCTGTCAATGTGCTTTTTCTTGAGCAATAATGTGCCATTCTCTACAATCAAGAGAGGGCGGCAAATCCTGCCTGCATCAGTATATATACGGATTTCCCTGTCTCTTATGTCTCGAATCATGCTCACTTCAGAAACTATAATGTCCATTTGTCTTCGAAGCTTGCGTAATGTTGCCATCAACTGTTCAGGGTCTCGATGAATTCCAACCCAGCATCCATTGACAAATATTTTTGTAGCATCAGCAATGGCTGAAGGTGCTATTTCCTCCAAATTTTCCATGGACCATTCTTCCAAGAACTCCAAAATTGGAGATGGCTGGCTTCCCACAGAAATGTAAGCCATCAATGCAAGATTTTTCACAAGGCCCACAGCAGCTCCCTCAGGAGTTTCTGCAGGACAAATCATGCCCCATAGTGTATTATGTAACTGACGGGGTTTTGCTAGTTTACCGTCACGTCCGATAGGCGAGTTCACGCGTCGCAAATGGGATAGAGTTGACGCGAAAGTCAACCTGTTCAATACTTGAGAGACACCAGCCCTAGCTTGATGGGCTTTTTTCTGATCTCCCCAGTTTCCTGTGGCAAGGGAATATCTAAGACCATCTGTTATAATCTTTGTTTTGATAGCCAGCTCCAAGTTAAAGTCTTTTCCTCTGTCAATGAATTTTTGTGCATACATACGGACTTCCTTCAACAAGTTTTTGAATAATCCTCTGAACAAGAATGCCAACAGGGGACCAGCTAAATCCAATCTTTTATTTCCATAGTGATCTCTGTCATCTAATTCGCGACGACCAAGTGCAGCTAACAAGAGCCTATGCACCATGTAACCCAGAAAATATGCTTTTTTGGTCTCACAGAAGTCAGAAACACCAACATGCGGCAACATCTCTTTCTGCAAAATTTCTCTCGCATACTTTATCCTCTTTTCCTTTGTGACTCCTGGTCGAGCTCCACGGGATCCAATGAAATTGAGCGCTACACCTTGTTCTTGAATAACAAAAGCTTCATCCAGTGACGGTTTCACCATCTCCATCATTTCAGGATCATCAAAGTCATAGATAATGTGTTCTAAAATATCTCTATCTGCTACAAAGCCCAGTGCTCGGAATACTATCATAATAGGTATCTCTTGTTTAATGTATGGTACAATAGCAATTATTCTTTGCCCAATAGCAGATTTTTTGATACTTTGCCCACCACGAGCCATCATATTGACCCACAATGTGGATGTTGGTCTTGAGCTATGCTCTAGACATGACCTTATCTCAGTTTTATAAGCATACTTTCCATCCTTCATACTGAATACATATACAGTATTAGTGGCCATTTTTTCCTGTGCAATTAACACTTTTTCTGAGCCGTTAATAATGAAATAGCCACCAGGATCAAGGGGGCACTCATTCAACTCTGTCAAATCTCTGTCAGTTAGATTACTCAGCAAACAGTAAGTTGACCTCAGCATAATTGGGATTTTACCAATAAATGTCTTTTGATGCTGTGTTTCAATAGGATCTTCATTTTCTTTTACAATCGTTTTAGTTATATCAACATAAAGAGGCGCAGAATACGTCAAATTACGAAGTCTAGCTTCATTTGGCATCATTGGTGATGGTGCACCATCTTTCTCCCAATGTGTAGGTTTGGAGAGATAAATTTGATCGAATTTAAGCAGATATTTCGGTGGTACTTCTATTTCACCAGAAGAATGTTGTGCTTCCGCTTGTAGTTCAATAGGTGGTGAGTCTTCTACAATACGCTGTACAGACATTTGAATGAACTCATCAAAGCTGTCTAACTGCTGCCGTACCAAACCTTTCTCATCAAAGTACGCGTTGATGACAATCCAGCAGGCTTCCTGCCAAAGCTCGGATGAAATTTCTTCCACATCTTCTTCCTCGTATTGATCGTCTTCTGTATCGTACATATTGTTTTTTTAAGTTGATGATTGCGTACACAGTTATTCCGAAACACAATGGCGTGTACTCATAACACACGCCGACATGACATGGCCGCCGAGCCGACCACAGACTACTAATCAATCAACTATTTGCATATCTCGCCTCGCCTCGTCGCCGCTCGGTCGCCCGGCAGGGCTACCAACCAGATGAAAAAATGGGTAACACTCTTTCCCGGCCCGGATAACACCGACATAAAAATACCGGCGCTGTTTTTTAAGTACACGCCGAAAGAAACTGATAGGAACTTCTATGAGCGTGTACATGAAAAATAGGGCCAGTATTTACATATCGGTATTATCCGGGCCGGGGAAGAGTATCTCCCGGCTTTTTGACATTAGTTTTTTTTTATTTGCATTTCTATGGTGTTTGTTTCTAAACCATTCAGCCACATTATGAGTTCAACTCAAAACAAGAAAAATTTATTTGAAACTTTTAAAAACTTCGAAATCATTAGATAACAAGCAAGAATTAATTATTGAAAAGAGTGCTAAATACTTAGATTTTTATTAAAATTTTTGTCTTACTTTATCAGCTATTTTAAAAGGGGTCAAAGCTTGGTCAAAGGATCGGCTGGCTTGCTTGCACTGCCCTGTCTGCATTGTGAGAAACCGACTTTATGGCTGTCGATGTTTTGTTTGAGGTTTTCTTTACGAAATCGAAAGATTATGATTCATGCGTCTAAAAAGTGTTGATTATCAATTACATATTTTTTAAATATTGACATTCGTAGATACCATGGATCCTTCAAGAAGAAACAACTTTGAGGAACAACGCTGTATACTTGGACTACAAGATTTGAAATTATCCAACAAAGATGAGGACGGCACTGAGCAAGCGCACGGCGCTGCAACATCGAAAACAAATTCCCTAGCTAAGACTCGGCCCGTGGGAGCCATTGAGAGCTTCGTATTGGATAGTACACAAAATAACAGGCAAGATTACAGCTTTTACGAGCGATCAAATGTGATAGCTGCATCGAAATTCGCGACCCCTAAACGTGTGGAAACGATCGCATCTATCAACAAACGTGATATACATACGCCAGCGCTTCCCACGAGTCCTACGAGGTCTATTGATAGTAAATCTCAAAGGTCCCTCAGCTATCAAACGGAGGATCTTTATGAGATTCCAGCCAACCCCAATTCTCAGTTTCCGCCGCCTGTGTACGAAAACATAGAGTACTACGGCGAGCAGCGTTCCCAGCAGCCGCCGTACTTTCATCAGCTGTACCAGGCGGGCGCACCCCCGCCGCCGCCGCCGCCCGTCTCCGACGGCTATTACGATACGCGCTACAGCAAGGCGCAGCCCCAAGTACCCGTCAACTGCAAGCCCAAGCCAAACCCTACAGTTTATGAAAACATGCTTTGTTCTGATGGTGATACAAAAAGTGAATATAAACCACTTCAGAAGAACGAACAAAGGTTTGTACAGCAAGGATCTGTACCAGGGCCTCAAGTGCCTAATATTGCATCAAACAGAAGCATTTCTCAGTTGCTCCTCAATGACAAAGGAAAAACTGAAAAGGTACCTCCTCCGCCACCATACAATTCACAAGAAAGCCCCAGTGGTGATTACACAGTTATGAAATCAGCCCCACCCAAGTACACTGATGTAACTGCTTTGCTCAAAAATGGTACCTCTGCCAGCTTTGACAGCAAGGGAGTACCAATTCCTTCAACTGCTATTTATGCGTCTATAGCTCCTAGTGCTCAAAGACCAAAAGCTAATGTGGCTACTGAGGTTCCTGTCAGCCAGACATCAAAGTTTTATCACACAAAACCAAGCAACAATCCAGGAACAGACAAACCCCTGAATATAAATATAAATGGAGGTTATGCTCCCAAATCTACAACTGGGAATCGAATGCAAATAGTGGAGGATACTAATGGTTCTGATTATGTTTGCATGAGTGGAGGTTTGCCAGTTGCTGCTGTGGCTGCAGCCAACAGAGACAATGTGTCACTAGGCTCTGAGTCCATGGGGTCGCGGAGCCTAGCATCAGGGATGGTGTCATTGTGCTCACCAGCACAGTCTCCGGCACCCAGCCCTACGCCAAGCTCTGTATCAGCTGTTTCTGGGGTGTCGGGAGTTTCAGGTGGCTCACGCGGCTCCCGTGGCTCGGGCGGCCGCGGCAAAAGTCTGCTGCCCTTTAGCATCACGCCGCCGCGCCCCGCTGGGCCTAGTGAGGCTCAGCGTAAGATTGAGGAATTGACTCGTCAGCTTGAGGAAGAAATGGAGAGACAGGATGAGGAAGGAGAATATTTTGGTAAGACATTATTTTATGCAATACATTTTGTTGTTGCTTTTTTCCAAGTAAACATAATTGGTATTGTTTCAGGTATTTGCCACACATGTGGCACGGGAGTTACGGGCGCCGGACAGGCGTGCCAAGCAATGGGCAATCTGTACCACACCAACTGCTTCATCTGCTGCTCATGCGGCCGTGCACTGCGTGGAAAGGACTTCTACAATGTGCATGGGAAGGTGTACTGCGAAGAAGACTACTTGGTAATACATGATTTTGATTTCTTTCAATGCATGTATAATGTGATTGTCACTCGGCCAGTTGAATTTATTAATGTCTAGTTTAAATTCTCCTTCCTATGGTTTTTTTAAGCAAAAACGAAAAACCAAGGCAAGAGTGGAAAGCCACAACACATAATCCAAAATTACATCAAGTCATTCAGTATAGTATGGAGCTCCTTAAGCGCATTAACTTTAGACCTTAACCTTTGCGCCGCTGTTGCGCTACCTACAACAAGCTGTTCATATCGACTGATATTTTCAATAACCCAGGCAGAAACTTAAAAATAAATTGTACAAAATCCTATGTTGAGTGGCTTTGTGTCAGGTACAGTGTAGTAGTCCAGTTATAAATACCACTTACATGTTTTATGCGAGCTGGTTAGGAAGAAAGTGCATGTTAGTCTCTAAATCTATTTTATAAGAAACTTCTGTTTGCATTCCTTAAATAAAATAAATAAAATAAAAGTATATTAGTATGCGAAATGTATTGTATTAGCAATCATATAAACTGAAAGAAAATATTAGCTTAGCTTACCAATGCTGATACTACCCATAAAAGGTATAGATAACTACAGTAGGCAAAGGCATATAATTCTATTGTTTTGATTCTTTTACAGTACTCTGGATTCCAACAGACTGCTGAGAAATGTGCAATATGTGGACACCTGATCATGGAACTGGTGAGTTTTTATTTATCTTAAACTTATTTCGTATGTATGCATGCATACTATATAACATGATACTGATAAGAATAAGGATATTAGAGACAGGTATTTGGGTGGTATGGGCTTGTTCAATGGAGGTGTAAATGTAATTCTAAGTCTACCACTTTCAGAAGAAGTGGTGCTGATTTACAAATTCATTAGACAGGCCTTTACATCCAGAGACGTGGTTTCAGTGCAAGGGACAGCATAATATCTGTAGTGAGGTGTATATAAGTGAGGCTCCCCATGCGGCTGCCACAGTCACATTTGGTGTACTAAAGCCTCATTAAAATACTAGACAAAAAAAAATTACTCGCCTAGGGCACCTGAATTTATTTATTTATTTATCAAGAATATGCTTACCTAATTTAAAGTTTCCCAACACATTAGGTAAGTTATATCACCTCCTAACGGGAATACGTCGAATTACCAATAACCCTGTATATATTTATTATTTATTATTATTTATAATGCACAGGCAGCTTATAGCTGATGCGTGCATATCATTGTTCACTTGTGTTTGTGTTATTGTCTTCAAAGTACTTATCAAGTCTGTTTTTAAAAGAATTCACTGAGGGTGCACTGATCACTGTCTCGGGCAAACTGTTCCACTGTTTCACGATGCGGTTGCCCCGGAAATGGCGCCTGGGGTTGCTTTTACTTAGGGTGCGTATCAGTTTCAGAGAGTGACCTCGCAGTCTCATTCATGCTCCGTGTAAATATGTCACTCAGTTCAGGTACATTATAGTGTCCGGTTAATATTTTGTAGGTTTCGATCAGATCGCCACGCTGCCTCCGCCTCTCCAAAGTAGTGAGTCCCAACTCTCTCAACCTGTCATCATACTCCCTGTTACGTAGACATGGTACCATTTTTGTGGCTCTCCTTTGCACTCTTTCTAAAAGGGTAATGTCCTTTTTGAAGTATGGGTTCCAGATATATGTACTTATATTTAGCTAAAATATTACACACATAATATAGCTAGGTACCTATACCTATTACTATGACTATACAACATGATAATAACATAATAATACATTTACAAGGAACTAGAAACAAATTTACTTATAATGTGAATAAATTCGCTAACACTCATAAAATATAGAATATATCTACTTCTGGGTGCTGAGCAATTAGCGCATTTAATAGCTAAAGCCGGCCATGAAAGTAGTTTGAGGAATTATCTGTGTGGTTAGATCCTGCAAGCGATGGGCAAGTCGTACCACCCGGGCTGCTTCCGCTGCTGCGTGTGCAACGAGTGCCTGGACGGCGTGCCCTTCACCGTGGACGTGGACAACAAGATATATTGCGTCAACGACTACCACCGCATGTTCGCGCCCAAGTGCGCCAGCTGTGGGAAAGGTGATTACACTATTGTAGGTAGTTTCACGAGAGTTGAAGTGATTAAGCACAGCTACAAAAATAACTGATTGCATATAAGGAGAATAAATGAAATGAATGAGTTAATGTCAAAATCCTGCTGTTGCAACATGACATATTCTTTTGTGCTTGACCTCAACTCTGGTGACACTACCTCTTCAAGTTTTAAATGTTTGTTATTACAGTTTGACCTGCTCCAGTAATAGGATTTTCTTGAATTTTGGTTTGCATGTTGGGTGTCAATGCAAGTTAAGTAAAAAAAAAGCTTTTGTCAAAATCAGAAAGAGTGTTCTGAATCTACACTACTTTGGGTCACCCATGCCACCATTACATTACACACAGCTTGCGGTATATCTTGTGACCTTTAGGAGGAACTTGCACTGCAAAGACCGGAATGGCGTTCTGCGTTCGTAAAAATGTCTAAAGTTTTGATTAGGTGCGTTTGAAAACATGAGGGTCACAGAAACGTTACGCAATAGGCCTTCTGGATTTTATATAATTTAATGTTCTCTGTTCAGTTTAAAGTTATATGCTCGCGCCCATTAGAAGTAAACATAAGAACAAACGACGTCGATTTATCTATTAATAAACAAACATGCCCTTGGCCCATCTTTATCAGCATATAGCTTCTGACAGCTGGTGAAAACCTATAGATTGATATTGATGCAGCGATAGATACGAAAGATTCGGCAAATAGTATTAGTTTTATTTTTAAGAAAAGATAAGTTCTTACAAGCAATAACTATACAACCAATTTCGGCTTGCTAACATTACATGAGGAAAATTTTCATGTTATGTTATAAAGAAACAAGTTCTCAACGACTCCTATATTTAATTTCATCTGAATATCTGTCTAGACGAAAATATTGTCATGGTAGGTAAGCCCAGCCATACTGGCTTTATTGACATGAAATATCTTAAATACCTACCTATCTTGCGTTATATTGCCATCTTCTATCGATCATTTATTTATATACTTAGTTTATAATTTTTGGGCGACTATTGTGCATGAAATTGTCAATATTATTTATTTAGAGCTAATAAAAGAACAGAAACAAACCGGCTAACACGATTGTTTATCTACAGGTATAACGCCGGTGGAGGGCACGGACGAGACTGTGCGCGTGGTGTCCATGGACCGCGACTTCCACGTGGACTGCTACATGTGCTGCGTCTGCGGGATGCAGCTCACCGACGAGCCTGACAAACGCTGCTATCCACTCGCAGGTCACTCACCTCACTATACAAACCCAGACAAAAAAAGTCATTTCCCTATTGCAGTCGCTCTTGAATCAAACGTAGCCATACTTACCTACTTAATGCAAAACTTAACTTTGAAATGCATTCAGTTTTTTTTTCCTAAATTTGCGAGGTGCCTCAAATTCATTGAAGCGTTTATAGCAATGTGGTTATGTTATGTGAACGCACAGTAACGTTCAGGGTACTAGGCGATGTTCTGGCAATGTATGAAATATTTTCACTGTCAGAACAGTACAATGTTTAGTACTACTTAGTACTGTTCTGACAGTGAAAATCATACCTTATGGAAAATGCTAGTTACGCAGTATTTCAGCATCACCAACGATTGGCTATGGGCTACTTTTTATCTTTAAATTTCTATGGGATCGATTTAAAATCCAAAAATTTGAAACGCTGAGATGAGAATGAGACATGAAAGTTTTTTTATGCAACCTTAGTAAAAATCACGGACGGAATACCCACAGGTTTTTCTGCGAAATCCCTAAAATTCAATTCAACTGCTAGACCTAGTGGTTTACGCATGTGAAACATCTTATCCATAATAATAAGCTAAAATTGTATTGCCTGCAGGCAAGTTGATGTGCCGCGCTTGTCACCTGGCGTCCATCGGCGCGACGAGCGGGCCGGGCCAGCCGCCCGCGCCGCACCTCTCGCCAGCTTCCTACCAGTACATGGGTTAATACGAGATCCTCTACGTGTTCCTCGCAACTATTGTCACACCGCATCGATGAATTAGCTCAACGTTTTACACAAATGTATAAAAGAAGCGGTAGTTAATGAAGTGTGCTGATAAAGAATAATGACGAAGTATTGATAAAATTGTCAATGACAATGTCAAGTCAAGTGCAGGTAAATTATTCTGAAAGGAACCCCCTAACTCAGAAAATACTTTTAGAATATTAGATGGTAATAGTTTACTCCAAACTCACGCTTTGCGTTAATATTGGCCCCACTATTTCAACTATCGTTAATATAATGACAGCAGGGCTACTACGAAACTCGAAGTTCGTGTCGTGCGGTCCCTCTCGCTCTCCTAAATAGTATGAGTGTCAGAATTACCTCACGACACGAACTTCGAGTTTCGAGTTTGGTAGTAGCCCTGCAGATTATACAATATAAGTAAGTACAATAATAGAAAACAGTTTTTGTAAGTGTCTACTTATACTTCAAACTGATATCTAATAAATATATCAGCAATAACCTCGCTTCTGTCCAGCTGAAGCCTTAGCCTGCTGGATTGAAAGGTCGATATCTTTATAATCTTTATAATTTTACATCTACGCCAAAAGCTAGCGTGTAATCGTACAAGAGCGATGTGTTATGGACTTGTTGCTTCTCGCTAGAAAGCTATAGCTAATAGAGTAAGAGAAGAAATAAAGGTAAAGAAATTCCACATGGAAAACTAATGTTATAACCATAATTTGTATTATGATTGATGTAATGATATGTCACGTGGAAAACGCTGTCATAAACTGTTAAATGAAAGACACCGGATTACTCACCAATACCGGTTATCTTGGATAGATGATATAATAATACGCGAGTAATTCGATATCTTGCATTCGTTTTGTGAGACATGATTTTTATTTAGATCCTAGTTAATTTACACTTCGAGGATATTCGTGATGTACCATCTGCCAATTATGTGGTCTGCCACCTAAAAGTTGATAATCGTTTGCATGGCATACAACAATGATGCCAATAGACGGTCTGTCAACTTGAAAATTCCACTTTAGCGACAATTCATTTGATGGGATAGGAACTTGTTTAAAAATTGATAGACCACTTATTTGGCTGATGGTACATCTTTATCCTCGAGCCAACGACACATGCGTACAGTTGAGTGCAAAAAATGGACTTTTCTAACCCTTCAAAAGTATGCACCACAGACTTATTCCGACGTAATAAGGTCGTGGTAAAATATTTTTGAGTGATTTTAATCCATACTATTCCATACTAATATTATAAATGCGAAAGTAACTCTGTCTGTCTGTCTGTCTGTCTGTATGTTACGCTTTCACGCCAAAACCGCTGAACCGATTTAGATGAAATTTGGTACAGAGATAGAATAGACCTTGGGAAAGGACATAGGCTACTTTTTATCCCGATATTCCCACGGGATAGGGATAAAATCTCGAAATAAGAACCTCTGGGCTTAGAGTCATGAAATTTGGTATGTAGGTAGTTGGACGTATGGAATAACACATAGGTGACTTTTTGACCCGATATTCCCACGGGATAACTAGGGATAAGATCTCGAAATAACAACCGCTAGGCTTAGAGCCATAAAATTTAGTATGTAGGTATCTGGACCTCTGGAATAACACGAAGGCTACTTTTTATCCTGATATTCCCACGGGATAGGGATAAAATTTCGAAATAAGAACCTCTGGGCTTAGAGTCATGAAATTTGATATGTAGGTAGTTGGACGTATGGAATAACACATAGGTGACTTTTTGACCCAATATTCCCACGGGATAACTAGGGATAAGATCTCGAAATAACAACCGCTGGGCTTAGAGCCATAAAATTTAGTATGTAGGTAGCTGGACCTCTGGAATAACACGAAGGCTACTTTTTATCCTGATATTCCCACGGGATAGGGATAAAATTTCGAAATAAGAACCTCTGGGCTTAGAGTCATGAAATTTGGTATATAGGTAGTTGGACGTATGGAATAACACATAGGTGACTTTTTGACCCAATATTCCTACGGGATAACTAGGGATAAGATCTCGAAATAACAACCGCTGGGCTTAGAGTCATGAAATTTGGTATATAGGTAGTTGGACGTATGGAATAACACATAGGTGACTTTTTGGCCCAATATTCCCACGGGATAACTAGGGATAAGATCTCGAAATAACAACCGCTGGGCTTAGACCCATAAAATTTAGTATATAGGTAGCTGGACCTCTGGAATAACACGAAGGCTACTTTTTATCCTGATATTCCCACGGGATAGGGATAAAATTTCGAAATAAAAACCGCTGGGCTTAGTCATGAAATTTGATATGTAGGGAGCTGCACGTCTGAAATAATACATAAGCGACTTTTTGACCCGAAATTCCCACGGGATATCAAAGAATAAAATCTCGAAGTAACAACCACTGGGCTTAGAGCCATGAAATTTGGTGTGTAGGTAGCTGAACCTCTGGAATAACACATAGGCTATTTTTTACCCGATATTCCCACGGGATAGGAATAAAATTTGGAAATAATAACCGCTGGGCTAAAAGTCATGAAATTTGGTATGTAGGTAGCTGCACGTCTGGAATAACACATACGCTATTTTTTATCCCTATACTCCCACGGGATATTTCAATTGCCACTACCAGACTGAGTAGTTTACGCGTGCGAAGCCGCGGGTAAAAGCTAGTAGATACATAATTTTGCACTTGGCTGTACAGGTTGATATAATGTACACCTATCACTGTCTTTCACTGCATATTTGTTGACTTGACAGTCTGTAGTCACAATAATAACAGTGAACAAAGATTTTTACGATTAAAAGAAATAAAGTAAAACTCTTAGTTAGATGATTTTTTAAATATTTGTTATTTCGGCTTTAGGGACAGGGTTCTTTTGACGACGCTAAGCCCTGCCGTTTGAAATGGTTCGGCAATTGAAATTTACCTAATAAGGTAGTTATAATTTTTAAATTACATATATTTAACAATAGCTGTGCCCTGTTTTTAACGTGCGTGATTCATTAGCTATATTTAATTGTTATTATTTAGGACGCCAAGGGATAATCTATTCTGTGCCAAGGCTCATTTCATCAAAGTGTGCTTTTTGTACACTCGCCGAGAATTTTATTACTTTTGTGGATTCCTAGCTCGAGGCTAAAGATCACTTTGCTTTATAGGCGAAATATACTTTGCCATTCCATCCATATAGGATCGGATAATAATACATTTTTGATGACAAGCATCTTTATATAAAAAATAATGTGTAACAAACAACTTGGAACTTACCATTTGGAAAGTAGCGTTTGTATAAAACTTATCCGTAGGCATATTAGATCTCTTAGAACAGAATTATAAGTTTACATTAATTGTGAATGGGCCGTTTTATGTGCACTATTTCCCAAACGGAAGGCGTAATAATAATACTTTTTTTTTAACTCATCATGAAGTAGATTTTATTTATTGCTCTCTTTTATATGGTCACTTAAAAATAAGTTGGATGAATTAAATTATACTAATAAAAAAGGCTCAAAAGGTAAACGATTGACAAATCACATTTATGTAATTTTCACTCTAAGACATGTTTTTAACGTTGTTAATAAGGCGTCAAAGGGAATTGCGTTTATGAAAGAATTGATTAGATTTATACTTAATGGTGATACAAATAAGCTATGGTAAGTATTAAATGTCACTACACAATTAGGTAAGCGCAACAAAAAATTAATGTAGGTACCTAAATGTTATTTAAGTGTAGGATAATTTGTTTTAAAATACAAATAAAGGGCAACTTGCATGAAGACTTAGTTTTTAAGTTCATGTTATTTGTTTGAGCCATTAGTGGCATATGCCTGTTATAGATGTGATATCAATAGACTGCTGTGACATTTTATATACCGTACGTACGTACCGCATACTTATCGTGTTGCTGTTTTATAAAACTATTATGCAATTTTTGGAAGTGAGTTATGATATGAATTATTGTTCGTTTAGCAGTGGTGAGCGGAAGGGGAATGAAATACAATACTGTTACGTAAAAATCGGAAATATTGTCTATCAAATTGTGACATAGATGAGTGTAGCAGTTCGGTTGTGCAAACCCTGCCACCGTAAATAAGGCCTAATTATGTTTTCCCATGGTAAAGTTTATGTTATGTTAGCCACTGGGATAAATTGTCACAGATTAGGACACCTTTATATTTCAATAATAAAGTTTCTAAGGCCATCCTTAAATTATATGTGAAGAATGTTTGGTTTGTTTTTGCATTTGTTAATATTGTCACAATAGGGATGTTGACGCCATTAAAAAATAATTCGAAGGCACGACTCCAGTAAAAAAACGCTTTGTTTTAGCCCTGAAGACCAGATTAATTTTCGATTTACTGTAAAATTAGATTTTTTGTTGCTTTAAAGCAAATAAATAGTTAGTTATTGAGTTGGCGAACAAATAGCGACTTATGACGTCAGAAGTCGCTATTGCCATTGAAACTCTATGGGAGAATTGTTTTTTGACAGCTCATAAAAAGTATGTCAGTTGATTGGTGGTGTCAACATCCCTATTACTAGAACAACCTCTTAAAGTTTGACACATCTACTTTATGGATGTCCCTAATTATTTGTGCCACTAGATGCGGTAAATGTTGCTATGCATTTATTATGCTTTAAACGCCATAACGGCAGCACTCCTTATGAACAAACTGGTCTTTTAGTCAATCTTACAAGATTAACTAAAAATAAAGTGGAGTAAAAAGTACCTTCATTTATGTTAATAATGATGGCGCTATAATACATTCCAGATATGTGCTGTCTTGTTGTGTACTTAATCTTAGATTGTTTTATAATCTGTACATATTGCTGCGGAAATGTGATTATTTTATAACCCCTTTATACAAAATGAAGATGATTTGTTAAGTATAAATACCTTTTAATATTTAAATAATATTTAAACAATAAATCATTCAAAATGTACAATAATATTTTTAATAATTTATAGTCTCCTAGTCCTATTCCATAAGTAAGAAATCTATACACTGAAGACCCTTTTTTGGCTATGCTACATAAATACAAGTTGATCCATACAAGTATTACCTTCCAAGAAGACTTATTTGATAGACCATCCATGATTACATCGCAGTAAATTTCGAACCACTGCCAAAGTTTTACACAGTTTCAGGGGAAACTTTTGTCATATGTATTAGTATAAAGATTGCAAATGTTTTGTTTGTGTATCACAAATCACTATACTTTATTTTTTATGACATGATTCAAATGACACATGATGATTATGTAACTTTGAAAGGTGGTAAATATTTTTTATTTTTTCAACAGATATAATGCTTGAAAGAATGAAATCACATTACAACTACTGATTTGATTTGAGTTCAAATATTCGTTACTGCATAGGCACTGTGTTGTATTAAATTACTTTCTTTGTTGAACGCCTTTACAATGTTGTTTTTCAATAGGCCGCAATTGCTAGAGGTGAGGTTTATCGTTAAAAATAAAAGTGGTACTTAAAATAGATAAACTTATTATTGATTTGCAAGACTGTACATCCAAGTTGGAAAACGACACAGTGTTGAATAAATTATAATTATTTTAAAATTCAAATAAGACTTTCAGTTTGATAGTGAAATGTTTACCAACAATATAATGCTATTGCCACTTTTAGCACTAGGTACATGCAAGAGTATAGATAGTTTGCATAACAGTAGGAGAGACTGGTTACATCAGTTTGGCATCTCTCATTTGAATCATGTTAGAAAAAAATAGATTATAGACTACCCACCCCCTTAAACAGGCGACGTAATGGATGCGATTACCCCTAACAGCACTCATCTAGTGGACAAACATTAAAGATCTCCACCAATTGAATCCTTTTTTAATTTCTACCTTTAAGTCTTGAGGACATATTATCAACATACTTGGAATGACAATAATATTTACTGCTTCTTTCTGTCAAACAGGTTAGAGTGTAGGTATAGGACAATCCCGATACATGATATGGTTTAATTGCCAAGGAACTTTAATTGGAAAATTTATCTTAGTTTGTAGGGGTTAAGGTGGACAGGGTACTTTTTTTACAAAGCCTATATTTTGAATCATTATGATGATGATAATAAGTCCCCATTAGGGATTTAGGATCAATATAATAATGTTATGAAAATACTTCATCTCATTTATACTGTCAGTTTATGTTGTGCGTTGCAGAAGCGTTAATACTTTCTTGTACCACACAACAGCTGCTACTGGCTTATGATAAATCATTAGTGCCATAGCCCAAGGTTATTTGTCACAAATATATGAGCACCCTAAAAGAGAAATCATATCATAGTCCTCTTGCATCCCTGCATAAAGTTGCCTTGGGCCATAGTCCCTAATCACCACCTCACTATAACAAAGTTTCACGTTTTTTTTACTTTGTTTTTAATGTTTCGCATTTCCGTTTTGTATTTTCGCATCTCATCCATCACCTTGGTTCCCTGCTGCTTCATGTGGGTCTGATAATGTTGTTTGCTTTCATTGAAACGGTCTTGAAAATTGTCTTTCTTTTCCTGCAGCATCTCCTTGAGCCGTTCCCGTGAGGGCACTGGCTTGATCCAGCCTATTGCTGTTAACTTCCTAATAGCATAGGTAGTTCCACCTAAAACAAAAGAAATATATTTTTGCATCTGATTTCATAAATTAATGTATTGTCATGTTCATGTATTTCCAAGTCATAATTACCAACAGTGACTGCATAACGAAGAGGTGTTGCTATTTTGTAGAGAGCAAATGTAAGTGCAAAGTAGCCAGCACTGGAGTCTCTTAAGGGTGCAATGAGTTCTTCACTTACGCCCAACGACTCCACCATCCCCAGAATGTCTACACCACTAAAAAAAATTATATTCAATTATCATACCTGTCATTATATTTATTAGGGTGGCACTGTTTTAGTCCTTTTCAACAAATACAAAAGTTATACATTTTATACAAATATTAAGAAGCCAAAGTGTCACCCTAACAATTTATTGCATCACATAGTTTGATTATTACCTTCTGACTGTATAGTAGAAAGTTCCCAACCAAACAGCTGAAGTTGCTATGTGCACTGGGCCTAAGACATACCAATAATCTCTGTACATTTGCTTAAATTTCTGAAAGAGGCCTACTTTTTCAGGTGGGTCCGTCGACGGCGTGCCACCAGCAGCAGCATTGCTTCCTTGTTGTTTACAACAAAATCTAATTTGGATTGGCAATACGCTTATTTGCTTAGGCTCGTTCAGGGGTTTCCAAATTCGGTTATTCTGATAGCTGAACCCACTAGATAAAACCCTTATTGGGTACTGCATCGATGCACTACATGTTACCGGTTTGGTTATATTTAGAAGAAACTTGGAATTTCTACAAAACAATTTAAGAGAATGAGCCATAATTTGAAACTATTCAAAATAGCTTACGGGTACATTATATTTTTAATGCAATTAACTAAATCTAAGTTGTATAAACTTCACGAATTAACTTGTTTTTCTTGTCTCAAAAAGAAATTATTTATTACGCTTTCGTTTTCGTTCGGCACTGACTGACATGCCTCTTCTACTTTACTGAACGTCAATGTCAATAACGTCAATTTGACGTTTCTATTTTTTTTAAGATGCGTATAGACGACTGAACGAAGGAAAGCTAGCCAACTCAGCAGGGCTACAAAACTACGAAACTCCCAACTCGAAGTTCACGTCGTGCGGTCTCTCTGTCACTAACAAGGTAACCTTCGTGTGTTAAAAAAGAGTTTTTTGGAAATTTATTGCTAATACATCGGGGTCATTCAAGTATTAAGCCCGCTCCACACTTAGCCCGCGGATCGCGCGCAATGGCTGCGAAGGGGCGCGAACGCTAAGTCTTTACTTTGCTTATTTTTGATTATATGGATGAGATGGTGCTTACGTCAGCAATAATTATTTATTAATTCTTGTTTTTTTTTTTAAATAACAATGAAAAAACCTGAATAGTAGCTGAGGAGTAGAATTGTATGTAGACAAAAACTTTTTTTATGCAGTCGTAGGTACGTACGAAACCCCTTGAGTTAGAGTAAGTACTTCGTTATTGGCCGGTCTTTTATTTTTAGAGGAGTTAAACGGTTAATTTATTAATATTCAAAAACAAATAGAATAACTATATTTCCATATTTCATGTTTATACTTCAATTACAATGAGGGATTAACAATTTTCTAAAAGAACTAAGCTTAAGCTTTCATCTAGTAAGTACAGTCGACCAAGAAATTGACTTTGTTTTCCTATCAATTGTAATGGCAAAGAAGTGGCAAAGTGCCAACATTTTATTCTTCAGTTGAGCTGTATTGACAACATCGGTACCTAAACCATTTTCTTGGTCGTGTCTACGTGTAGACTATAATAGATATATTTTCTGTGATGTAGATGAGACGAGCTCGTAAACAGTTACAACATTATTTCACTTTGTGTTGACTTGA
Organism: Choristoneura rosaceana; assembly: GCA_037349165.1. NCBI lineage: Eukaryota > Metazoa > Arthropoda > Insecta > Lepidoptera > Tortricidae > Choristoneura > Choristoneura rosaceana. The sequence continues at coordinate 6,342,543 of JAZBNJ010000009.1, forward strand.
CATATTTTATAAGTAGTCAAAGAAACTGAATTCAGTATTCTTGACTGTAAAAATGAATGACCTTGTTGAACCTACTTATTTTATTTTATTATGCTTGGGTTTTTTAATGTCAACACGTGGTGGTGAGTTTATTTCTTAGGGTTATTACAGAATGGGTTTGTACCTAAGAGCTCTCTTAATAGGTTTGTAAGTACATAAGTAAATACCTATTGTACACATTAACCTTTTCGTTCCGGCAAAGCCATACACAAAATCTACCCAGTTTTCCATACTTATTCATATACGTAGTTAATGCCAATGTTTTTAAGACGAGTTTACTCGTCTACCGGATCTGAGAGCACATCGCACAAGACGAGTTAACTCGTCATCCGGAACGAAAGGGTTAAGTGAATATTAAGACAAAACACTAGATTTAGGGGCTGTTTCACCATCCATTGATTAGTGTTAACTGACGGTTAAATGTGATGCCGTCTCCGTCTATTTGAACAAAACAAATAGAGACGGCATCACATGTACCCGTCAGTTAATTAACACTAATCAAGGGATGGTGAAACAGCCCCTTAGTCTGTTAGGCCAAATATAAATTACCTACTTTAGTAAATCCATTCTTAACGATATATTCGGCATTTGTTGCACTTCAAAGATAAATAATATAATTTTTGGCATGGCGACTCTTGAGCAAAAATATCATTCAATCAAGCGCTTAAATTAGGCACTAACTAGTCTCCTATAACTACGATATCACAGCATTTTTTTCTGTCTACACAGAATTTCGTACTTATCAATGGCAAAAACAATAAAGTTTGAGTTGGTAATGGTGCACGCAGTGGCTCTGGTCGCCGTACAGGTTGAGCCGGCTGACGGAGCCGGCGAGCGTCCAGGGCGCGGCGGGCAGCGCGCGGCCGGCGCGCGCGGCGCGGCGCAGCGTGCCCTCGAACACGCCGCCGCCCGGCGCCGCGCGCGCCACCACGAGCAGCTCGCGCCAGCCGTCCTCGCCGGCGCCCGGCGTGCCCGCCTCCACCTCCGTCGCCTCCAGCACCTCGGCCAGCGCCAGCCGCGCGCACTGCTCGTGCGCCTCCAGCTGCTTGTTCATATGCGACACCATAAACTGCGCCGCCTCTTTCGCTTCACTACTCCCCGTATGCAGCTTGCGACCTTTGTGACAGGTGCACCAGTGATCGTCTATTCCGGCTGTTTTGCATGTCCGATTTCTTGGGATGGGCAGAAACAAACTTATACTTCTGTCTTCCGCGTAAGGCTGGTTAGACCGGGCGACAATTTTCTCGTCTTTGATAAAATCTAAGTTTACTAAGTCCGTTAAAGTTGCGAACATGTCGAATGGTGTAGTGAGATGTTTAGTATTCGTTTTCAAATTGTCGTATGCTAAACTGTAGTTTTGCTGGAACGACGGTGGAAGAAGAATGTGAACGAAAGGCAGGCGCTCCTCCAATCTGCCCTGCTTTGTATATCTTATATCTCCCCACCTTATACCATGATCGCTCAATAGGATAAAAACGGTGTCATCTAAGTATTTGGACGCGTCAAGTTTTTTGAAAAGAAGTTCGAAGCTGTCATCCATGACCATCGGGTAATTTAAGTAGTCGTGACTCATTGTCACCTCCCAGAAAAATCCGAATAGTTTGGAAGACCTCAATGTCGTGGTTAAACTGTTTATATAATCTAACAGGACGTCGTAAAAGTACCTATTGCCCATGCATAAAAAAGAATTAAAATCTCTGTTGTTTCCGGCTTTTGTCTCCGCCTCGCGCATGAAGGTGTGGAGGTAGTAGGTGGTAGGTGAACCGGCGAACCCATACTTCTCGAAGTTGAAGGTGCCCAGGCTGGCGCTGTCCTCGCCCAGCGCCGTGTAGAACCCCGCCTCTTTGTACCACTCCCATATGAACGGGCAGTTGTCAAAAGTATTCCTAATATGTGGCCAACAAATTTTTTTTAAATCCGTATCTCGGACCCCGAGTAGCATCGGGGTGAGGTTAGGAAACGTGTTGTCTCCCACCTTGTTGTACCCTAGCAACTCGATAGCTCCCTTCTTTTTAAGAAAAGATAAAGTTTTCGGCATCGTTCTATAGAAATTTAATCTCGAGACCGCATCGATGCCCAAAACGATCACGTTGTAAGAAGACTGGTTTTGTACAATTTCAGTGCTATCTTCCTTATATAAGAATAAAGGCTTCTTCGGTGCAAACAAAAAAAAATGATCGTAAATATTTCTTTCCATGACATCGTAACATGTTACCTTAACAAATTCATTGATCACTTCAATAACGTCGTCGAATTCTATGCAGTCTCGATATTCCACTCTGTCGTCGACGCGTCTAGAGAAGATGTCCGCTATAGACGCGGGCCGGTAGAATGCCTTGTAGCAGCACGAAATGTTGTAGTCTTTGGATAAGTTGTAATAATGTAAGTTGTCCAAGTTGATCCAGATGTGAGTGTCGTTGTGGGCCAGGAGGGAAGAGTTCATGTGGGGACATGATTTCAAGTGTTTTGGGTATTCTATGAATTTTTTGATGCTCTCATCGAAGGCGTGCAGAGCGGGGATAGTGCAGCCATCTGTGTTGATGGTGAACCGATCGGACGCCTGCGGAAGAGGGGGGCGCGCGGGGGGCCCGCCGCCCAGCAACACCAGCTCGGGGCCGCTGCTGATGGAGAGCAGCAGAAAGCTGCCGCCGAATACCACTGCCACCAGAAACAGGTACCGGAAACGGACCGGATTCGCCCGCGCCTGCAGCTGGGCCATCCTGGAAACCGTAATAGTTTGGTTCTTAAAGATATATAAAAAAAAATACAATCATTACAAGCTTAGTGTTTAGTTTCACCTGTCCAGTTGTCTGTCTGTCTATCTGTACCTAGTCAAATCTTGCAAGTAAAATTCGACCAACTTCCAGCAGTCGGATTGACTAGTTTTGCATACCTACTTATGTAGGTAAATTGCGTGAGAATATACAGAATATACAGATAGTCCGGCCAGGATCGTCTCCGCAGGACGGAACTCTTCATCGGTTAGGTAATGGTATCAACTTAAAATTTGGTATGTAAATGTAGTTTGGTTTACAATGCAAGTACGTCAGCAAAAAAGCTTGTATTAAAAATTTTTTTTTTTTTGCTTGTACCTATTGAAAAATCTATTTCGTACTGTATGCACAGACGCCGAAATTTAGGTAAGTAAATATCTCATTCATTATCCATCAAACCTATGAAGTTTTTCCACTTATACATAATGTAAGTCGAGCCTGGACCACGCATATATAGAATAGTCAAAGCACATAATATTTTCGTAATGCTTAGCTCGATATACCTATATTCGTAAAATAGCAAATAGAGTTGTCCATGCTCCATCGCACGAAATGATTAACTTTAAATTAAGTATGATAAAGATGAACACTGAATGAATAAAATTCAAATTCTTAATTGGCTCATTACACTTAAATCTCTTGTTATATTCACAATGACAAACAATCAACACCATAGAGTAATATGAAAATACTACAAGAAAGCAAGGCGGTATACCTATTTTATAACCACGATCTGCTACCAATAATTGTTTATCATCCATACTAATACTATACCTACTAATATTATAAATGCGAAAGTGTGTTTGTATGTTTGTGTGTTTTCCGTCTTTCACGCCGTAAAGGAGCTACGGATCGACGTGATTTTTGGCATAGAGATAGTTTATGAGCTCGAGAGTGACATAGGCTACTTTTTATCCCGGAGGAAGTCAATACTAATTTTCCATATAGGTAGTCAAGTCGTAGGCACAAGGCCAGACATTTTATATGCAGTAGATGTAGCCTCGAGGAACCTTGACGCCTGCAGAAAAAATGTTATTGTGGTTAAGCGGATCTTTCGATATCTGAAAGGAACTGTGGACAAAGGCCTTAACTTTACTAAAAAGTCACCTTCACACTTAGTCTGCCACAGCGACGCAGATCATGCCGGTGACCAGACAACACGAAGATCAACGACTGGATTCGTGTGCATGTACTCTGGAGCCGCAATTAGCTGGCGAAGTCAGAAGCAAGCAACTATCTCGATGTCATCGACTGAGGCAGAAATAATAGCAGCCAGTGAAACAGCTCAAGAGATATTGTGGTTGGATCGTCTGCTAAACGGCTTAGTACTATCGGATAAGCCTGTGCTATACTTAGACAACGAGTCAGCACTTAAACTTGCACATAATCCACAGTATGAATACCACAAACGCACGAAACATAAAACTGAAGCATTTCTTTGTAAGAGAATGTGCTAATAATGGACATCTGTCAGTCAAGCACGTAACCTCGGTACAGTAGCTGGCCGACATGCTTACGAAGCCATTGTATGGCCCCAGATTTAATGAACAAAGCTCAAGCATGGGCTTAAAGAATTTAATAAATATGAACAAATTCTTCAAACTACCGGGGATGTTTTTTTTATTCGACAGCAAGGCAAACGAGCATGTGGGTCTCCTGGTGGTAAGAGATCACCTCCGCCCATAAACATATGCAACACCAGGGGTATTGCAGATGCGTTGCCAACCTAGAGGCCTAAGTTGGAATACCTCAAGTGCCAGTAATTTCACCGGCTGTCTTACTCTCCGCGCCAAAACACAACAGTACAAGCATTGCTACTTCACGGCAGGATTAGCGAGCAAGATGGTGGTAGCAATCCGGGCGGACCTTGCACAAGGTCCTACCACCTGCAATGTGAAGATATACCGCCTTGCTTTCTTGTAGTGTTTTGATATTACTCTATGGTGTTGATTGTTTGTCATTGTGTATAAAACAATAGATTGACTTTGTCACTAAAACCCAATCTTATCCATTTTATTTAAAACTAGCTTTTGCCCGCGGCTCCGCCCGCGTGGTATTCGGTTATCGCGCGCGGATACAAAGTAGCCTATGTCACTATCGGGCCCATAAACTATCTCTATGCCAAAAATCACATCGATCCGATGCTCAGTTACGGCGTGAAAGACGGACAAACACACAAACGCACAAACACACAAACATACAAACACACTTCCGCATTTATAATATTAGTATGGATGGATTAAAGTGCTTAAATTAAAGTGTTTTATCTTCGACAGCGTTGAACTTCCATCATCTACATTATTATTTTCGAACTTAAGATCCATGCTTTAGTTTTTAACCGACTTCATAAAAGGAGGAGGGTCTATGTTCCAATGTTTGTATTTTTTATTATGTACAGTCAGCTGCAGAGAAAGGGTACCCCCCTGTAATGGCGGTAGTATGGATACCGCCGTTACAGGGGGGTACCTTTTCTCTGCAGGTGACTGTACTTACATATGTTCCCCGATTACTCAGTCAACTTTTCAATAGTTATTTGTGCAACAAGAGAGCAAAGTCGTTTTTTGGTGCGAGTGTTGATTTTGAATCTCGAGTAAGCGAAGGATTGCACAATTGAATCACGAGCGATAGCGAGTGATTCTAGGTTATAATTCTGACATCAGCGAGGGATTCAAACACACGAGATGCAAAAAAACTTTGGTCTCGTGTGACACATACAACTTTTCACCTGAGCAGTGAGAACATTTTAAATTAAAGGTTAAAATAAAACCACATGTATTTAGAAGACGAAAAATATTAGTAAAAAACTTTAAATATAATCCGATTGTTAAGACATAAATATAGGAATCATATTTAAAACTTTTTCTCAAAAATCTTTAAAAAGACAAGGTTATAAGGTTTTGAATATGGAATATGGAACGAAAAAGTATCCAGTAGGTCTGAAGCGATAAGGCCGCCTATTGCTTACCTCAGAAAGTCTTTGTGTGTATACCTGTTTTCTGTAATTTTTTGCTATATTTTGGTGCGCAATAAAGAGTTATTGTATTGTATTGTATTGTATTGTAGGTACGATACAAATCTCATAATTTTTAATACTGCAAAAAACCTCATCTTTGGATCATTAAAAGGGTGGAACAATAAACGTATATTTTTTTTTAATAAAAATAAACCTTTAAATATGATTTTACAAGGATTTCTATTGTTTGAAACACGAATATAAATATATTACTTGCAAATTCATTCAATTTGACAAATTATTATGTGGTTTGACCTTTAATTTAAATGTTCTCGCTGCTCAAAAGTAAAACCGACTCCAAATAAAATAAAATAAAAATTACAAAAAATGGAACCGAGCACAAAACCTTTGAAAATATTTTTCACAAATTAAAATATCTAAAACTATTCCATGTATTTTTTTTACATTGATGTATGTTTTTCATTTGTGAACTGATTCAAATACTCAGAAGTACCTGGGCGACCGAGCTCCGCTTAGCCTAAAACTCGGTACCAAGCGTTTTCCCCGAGATAAGACCACGCTAGATCGATTTTTCATTCCCGAAAACCCCAACATACCCCATAGAAATCGTCGGAACTGTTTCCGAGATTCTGATTATATACTTACAAGAATTGCTTGTTTAAAGGTTTTAGATAGATAAACACTGAATGTTACTCCAAGCCACAGACTACAGTAAATAAGAAAGATCGTCTCCACTCTAAGCAAATCACAGCACCTCTGAGATAATCGCACACACATCCGTTATTGCCGTTTCTGAGATTAGCGCGAAATACGCACAAACAGACGAATGGACAAAAATTTAAAAACATCTTTGTTTCGTATTCTACGAATATTGCGCCATTAAAGTACCCGTACCTAAACAGTTTTTTAAAGACACTGTACAGTTTGGTACTTATAGTTTTCTCATAACCTACCTACTTAGCCATTCTCACGTTAAACACCACACGAAATTATTAAGTTTAAATTAAGTACGATACATTGTATACAGGCGAATACTGAATGAATAAAGTTACCGAATTTTTTAATGGTAACATCACATTTAATACCTAAGTATAAACGTTTCAAAGCCAGTTTAGTTTGGCGGAGCTTAGGTAGAGCTTTAATTCAACTGAAATTTTACGACCGCTGTTGAAGGATTAGATAAAATGCAATATTTGACCTGATAAGTATTACAAGCGCCGGAAAAAACAATCTCTATTGCTATTAGTTAGCTAATTGTGGCTAACGTCAGATATTAAGCATTACTCTTATCTTGTACAGCTTTTAATAATGATTGTGCCTACGCAGGAATATGAAAAACTATGGTACCTAATACGTAACCATACTTGCGTACTACATGTATTTATGTTCAGTGTACTGAGAGCAGCTGCTTGGATGACCGACACTTACTTACCTCCTAGTGTGATGTTTCAACGCTCCATACTCACGAGGTTAGGTATAAAAACATTACTTTAGTTTATTTATTTGACGTACTCTGTATGTTTTATGGCAACACTTAATATCGATCATTGTTTTGTTAAATGGATCGTCCGGTGTGTGCTCCCGATGTACTTTTAAGTGTCACTTGGGTATCTTATTAAATGTGCAATTTGTTAAATTGTGTCGAGCGCGGTCGCGGTGGGTGCCGGGGGGCCCACGGAGCGACTACTCGACTCGCCGAGGTGGCGGAGATGAGCAGCCGGAGGCTGTACGCATGCGCCAAGCCCTCTCGCTCCCATTCCACGTATATTATTATACAAGTACCACTTGATAACGAGATGACAAACGAGATCATTTGCATAAATTGAAATAAACTAGTATTTTTTTTTTGTATTTTACTTAACCGAACCGAACTAGGGGTACGTTCTTTTTCGGTTCTGTACCTCAGGTTCCAAAAACGGAAGCCAGTCGGTAGGCCACCTGTCTGTCTGTATGATAGAGGGACTATAATACCCTTTACCTCAGGAACGCACGGAGGTATAAGTTGAAATTAATATCAAATACCTACTCAGGTCTGCTAGTTCTGCTATCTCTTAGAGCAGCGAAAGAATCAAACTTTTGAGTCGAAAAGCAATCAAAAAAGCTGGGAAATCAAAACCTATCATAAATAACTTCGAGCTGTCCTAGAAACTTGAAATTTGGTATAAAGGTGGCTCTCATAGCATACCTATCCAATAAGAAAATTCAGAAAAATACCCAATAAAATGACTCCATCACATAACTACCTACAAATTTGGTAATTGCCTATCTATTCAATTCGATATGCTCTATTGGTAATTAGGTAGGTCATCATGTCAGCCGAAAGACGTCCACTGCTGGACTGGCCTCCCCCAAGGCTTTCCACTCAGACCGGTCTTATACTTTCGGCATCCAACGCGATACCACAAATCGTCCCTCCCCCTGCTAACTGTCGTAACTAGCAAACTGGCGTAACTGCAAAAGCACGACCAAAGCATTCGCTCAATATTTTGCTTAAGTTCTCTCTAATCGTCGTAGCTGTATCATTTACCATTCAAAAGATAATCTAATTTTTGATTTTGCGTATCTGCATAAGGTAGGGAATTATACATTACTAGCTTATACCCGCGACTTCGTCTGCGCGGACCTAGTTTATCACGCGGTGGCGCCCTCTACCGGAATAAAAAGTATCCTATGTTGATCCTCGGGGCTTAAACTATCTCTATACCAAATTTCATCAAATTCGGTTCAGCGCTTTCGACGTGAAAGCGTAACAGACAGACAGACAGAGTTACTTTGCTCCTGCGACCTATTTTCCTGGGACCCACCATACAAAAAAAAAATACAATGAAAATTAAACCTTAATGTCTCATAGATAAAAATCAAAATGCTTTTTTTTTGTAAAGTTGAATGATACAGAGGAAACGACACTTTATTCCTTTTTCAAAAGATATAAATTCTATTGCTAACAATATGTACTAGTATTATCACTTCGAACCTCAGGAGGTTATTAACCTTAAATATAATTATTATTAATTACCTAAAGCCTGAAAACGATGTATGATAGTAGATTAGAATACTGTATGTAAGTTTCACAAAGTGATGATAAAAGTGTCAATAATTAAAGTTAACACAATACGTTTAATTGTTTATTTAACTTATAAAAACTCTACATGTTTAGACTTCCGGGGAAGGACATAGGATAGTTTTTATCCCGGAAAACTGCATAGGTACTCGTAGTTTCCGCTGGATAGCGATAAACGAATTCTACTCGGACGGAATCGCGGGCAACAGCTAGTACGTCATATAAAGTAATACAAACATCTACCTACACATATCTATGGAGTTAGGAGTCGAGACCGAAAACTTTTGCATAGGTACTTTGGGAGTTTTGTTAAAGAGAACGTTTCGTCACAGCATCCTGTCAATATAATGCTATCAGGACCATGCATCAGGGCTACTACGAAACTCGAAGTTCGTGTCGTGCTGTCCCTCTCGCTTTCGCGTATTAAATCGTATAAATGTCAGAGGGACCGCACGACACCAACTTCGAGTTTCGTAGTAGCCCTGCAGGCCCTTTACTACGAAGCGAAAAATTCAACCTTCGTATCTTGCCTTCCCGCTGACGCTTATATTATTTAAAACGGGAGTGAGAGGGACGGTACGATACGAACTTCGATTTTCTTAGTAGCCCCCTAATTAATATGTCACGCCGCCTAGGCAATGGAGGTACTGCTCACGACCCCCTTTTAACCGTTTCAAGAGTACTCGTACCAATACAAGGCCCATAATATACCCATGGCCCATATAGGGGGCCGGGGGGTCTGTAGGGCCTACAGACTATTCTGCCTAATGATTAATCTAGCCTAGGATATAATTATCTAACAGCGGTGGTGTTGGTTGTCGTGTGCGCGCTGATTCACTATTTTCCTGTTAGATATCATTTCGTTATCAAGTGGTTTAGATTTAAATAACAACGTTTATTTTATACAGTTGCTATATCGTTTTGGTTTCAGTATCCATAAAGGTTTGAATTAATTTTATCCGTCTGAACTGAACAATTTGTAAGGTAAATGTACGAGTGCTCGTCACTGTCCCAATAGTTGGCATCTTTAATCTTATGTGATTAGCAATAGAGTTTTAACACTTCCAGCGCCCAGGGCGAGATTTCCTCGGCGCCTCCAACTTTTGGGAATTTTCTACAATGCTTCAGGCGACCCTTTATGTCCGGCGCCCTGGGCGTCGCCCCACCGCGCCCTACCCTAGCGCCGCTTGAGCATTAGCGTCTCGAGCACTTGGACGTTTACCTTAACTAAATTACCCTGAGATACTATTCAAAATAGAATGGGGCTTAATAGGGAGTACCTACGTGGGTTTCATTGATAAAACAAAATTTATCACACCGATTTCAACAGAGAAGTAATACCTAACTCTTGCTTGCAATGCATTAGCACTATAGTCTATTCCATCCCCAGCCTATATGGCCTCCTCTCAGAATAAGAGGGCTTGGGCCATAGTTCCCACGTGGGCCCGGGGCGGATTGGGAACTTCACACGCACCATTGAATTGCTTCGCAGGTTTGTGCAGGTTTCCTCACGATGTTCCTTCACCGCAAAGCTCGTGGTAAATTTCAAATGTAATTCCGCACATGAATTTCGAAAAACTCAAGAGGTGCGAGCGGGGGTTTGAACCCACGACTCTCTGCTTGAGAGGCGATAGGTCAAACCACTAGGCCACCACGTCTATACTCTATTGTCTAACATAAAGTGGGCTAGTAAGCTGAGTGCACAGGGTGAAATTTCGAACGTGATACAAATAAAGATGAGTTTCACGTTCAAAATGTCACTCTGTACCTATACTTACAGATTTACGGCTTTCAAGCACTAATCTGTAAGCTAAGCCATGGACGGATGGACGCAGATGAAGAAACTGTAAAGGTTTCTTGTAAAACCACGGAATCGAAGGCCCTTTCAGCATATCAAAAGTATCTTGGACACTCCGATATTCCAAACTACACGTACTAAGATAAAGCTTGAAATCATGGACGAATTTAAAAAATATATAGGATTATTGGGATCGGGACGCGTATCGCATGTTAAAGCGTGCCAACCGCGTCTGCTTCGAGTTTGATTACTTCCACCCGCCCCACCACATTAATGGGAAACGCCTTCTGAATCCGTAAGTATCTCTTCGAACTTGTGGATATATACGAAAGTTATCAGTGAAACTTTATAATACTTAATTAAAGAAATATAAGTATATATATAGGTTTCATCTTCATGAGTAAATTATTGTTGCGTTTTAGGCACTCCTCGTAAAGTTACATTCGCCTAGACAAACAATATCTAGTTTTATTCACTGAATCGAATATTTACTCTTCGATGACGGCATTTCCGTTCATGCAACGGGTGCAAGAGGTACGTAACTACTTATACAATTACTTATTCTGTAACGCAACACACTTTCTCACGTGTGTATGTATACATACGTGAGAAAGTGTGTTTTGTACCTTTTTCAGCCATTTGAATTGACAAACACTTTTGAAGGATTGGGGCAGTTATTTGATTAATATTAGTAGATACCGTAGATACTTAGGGTGAAATAATCACTTTTTTTGGGGTCGAGTCACCCGAAAGGACAAAGACACTGAGACCTTGTTTTTGTTTACTTGTTTCAGTTTTTTAAATTTTATATGAGGTGCTTTATAGACAGGAGTGTACTCAGCATCTGGCCTGGGGGAGGGGGGGGGGGGGCAAGTCAGATATTTTAGGTCAGATCGCCCGCGCTTGTTTTGTCATACACACTACACAAAAACACCTACATGAGACACAAGGTATATTATGTAGTGTATAGGGCAAACACCCGCAAGGGATCCTGCTTCATGGGTAAACGGGGGATAATAATATCGTAGAACATATAATTTCCAGGGGGAGCAGCTGAATGTGTACGCCCATGTTTATAGAAGATGGGGCGTGCAGTCAGGAAAATCCTTCATGGACGACTGGGAAGGGAAGGCCCAGATAGTGCCGGGCACTCACCGGCTAAAAACCCACTGCACGTTCCCAACTCCCAAACATGAGTACTCATGTGGTCATTAGTGGGTATTACCATGTATTACCCATACACAAAAATAAGGGATATATCCATCTTTTTCCCTGAACTGGGGGCTAATTTTCCACGCCATAAAAAAGGTATGTCAATACCTAGTTGGTACATTAATAACGACGAGGTATATGTATAAAGAAAAGTTATCGCTTTTGTGTTCGATTTAAAAAAAATCAGGGTATTTAGGCAGGTTAGTGCTGTCAATAAAATATAAATACTGACCTTGATTTTCAGCAGAGGTGTTGTTCGCGGGCAGGACCGCTGCCGCCGCGGAGCTAGTGCCAACCCAATCGCGCTATAGTTTTGGCCGCGTGTTATCAAACACAGATTGTTTTGACCTGTTAATTGCCGTTTTATTGCTTTGTTAGTTTGCAAACTCTAGTATTCTCCGGCAACTGCTTTTTATACCGTCGGTATTGCAGTCATTTTTGCTGCCAACTGTTGCAACCCGAAGAAATAGATTTTTTTATTCTTTGATTAATTTCTACTTAAATGCGTCGTTTTTGCCACCATTTCGTACTTACGCGTTATGCGGTTTTATTGACTTTGATGCAAATGAAATGTGCGAGTAATTATGGTTGTGTTAGTACCGTGACGTTACTTAAATACCTCTTATCTGAAAATCTAACATAGAAAAACAACAATTAGTTAGCCATACGAGACCATGTTGATAATAATTAACTATAATTGTTTTTTCCTGGAAGTCCGAGATTCCACTAAGTAAGTAGGTAAGTTTTTAGTAAGTATTTAAGAATGATATAGGATGGCTGAAGAGTTTATTAGTGGTTAGTTATACTAAAATGGAAATTTTTAACGCCACCTTGTGGGAAAGGACTCTCAATACTGTAGTAGTATATTCTCATCTCAAGCTTTAGTTTACGCCACAAAAGTACCTACAGGATGTGTTTTTTTTTGTTGTAATTTAGTCGGTTCGATTGCTGAGTGTGACGTAGGTAAACATTGTTAGGCCTCGTAAGATTAGTTAGGGACCCGTTTTCAAAATATTAAGCTATAAAGTGAGTGTCCATTTTACTTAAAAGTCAAGTATGCTTCCCTATAAGCTAAACCGTTGGTTTGAAAAATCTAAGAAAGTCATTATAGTATAAAGAATTTAAAAGGAAAACTGTCACAGCTTAGAAGAATTTACAAGTTAAATAAAAAGTAATCGATTTTTAGCATGAAAGTGACAGTTTTAGCAGCACGCACTTGATCGGTTTTTTAACAGTTATATAGATATAATATAGCATATAAACTTAGGTAAGCCCTAGGTCTAAGGATCTATCTACGAAATACCTAAGTACGTATAGTAGGTACATTTATTCATCCCTCCACAGTGCCAGATTAAGACTATATTTGATGCCCTAAGCAATCCGCGCCTGTGGCATCCCCCTTCCATAAGTAGCCATAACCGGCCTTAACTTTTATGTGCTAACAATTTTTTTAATGCTTTTTATGTTGCCCCCAACAAGTGATGCCCTAAGCAATAGCCTAATTTGCTAATGGGCTAATCCGGCACTGTCTATCTATATTCACCAGGTGAGTTGTCGATTTCCTACAATTCAAATCCCAGCGTTCATTTAAAGCAGTAGGTAGGTATTATAATTTACTGGTAAAAATTATACACCCGAGGAAGGCCTAAATATTAAAAAAATATATATAACATTTTAACCATTCATTCTATTCGGTACATATACTGTTATGCTTGATAATTTACTAACTAAATTATTCATGAGATGTCATAGATAAAAAGTTACCGTTTTCATTAATAAACTTGACGTTCTACGAATGAGATGCCACGTGTATTTATTTGTGTACCTATATAGCTCTGAATAGATATCCATGTGCTTATATGAAGTATAAACTATCAAGTGCATCAAACATGGTATTGATATAATTTACGAATTAAAGTATTATTGCAATGTTTCAACCCCATTGGAGGGGTAAATCGCGCATGCGCCTTGATGTGCCGGTGACGGCCTATTGAGTTCAACCATCCTTCAGTAAAATTAACAACTGTTAATGCATTAATCCCTAATTTGAGTGTGAAATAAAAATAAAAAGATTCTTCGACTATCTGCCGCATAAGAGATATGAATGAGGACCACGTCGTTCTCTCTCGAGGTAAGCGGTAAATGCATAAGTTCCACCGAGTTATGATAGAATCTGATGCTGGAAAATCGATAGTGAAATGACACAAGTAAGTAAGCATAACCTATAATGTGCCTGTTTTGTAATTGATGTTTAGATTTTGCTTAGTAACTGATTGTTTAGAGTTAATAGAACTCGCGCTGCGAACAGCCCACGATTGGTTAGTCGCAGCTTGCAGTTGTTGTTGTTGCAGATAACGTTCATAAAGCAGCGATAAAAATTGCAAAAAATCGCTGCACTTAATTTACGGTGGCCATGTTCACCATTCCACAGTTAAAACGCTGTCTCAATGAATTATAATAATGAAATTTAACTATTAAGACTGATGAAATGTAACAGATAATAAATGCTACACCCTGTAAAGTAAACTAACACAGTAACGCAGGTAACATAAGTCAAAAAATAAAATGACTAAGTGTTATTTACTCAACCCTTGTTTTCATCCTCGGACTACTTAGACGTAGCTTAGGCATGGTATTTATCCCCTTGAAGAAAACCCTTGAAGTGCACCCTTGTATTACACAAAGCGGTTCAGCTGAGTTATGGGCACGGCTCGGATAGACAGTAGGTATCTACCTACCTACCGTCTTCCTAGTTGTCCTGAGAGGGTGGCTGAACAAAAACAGACGTGCATTTCAAGATTACGATTTGGAGTCTTTTTGTATTTTTTATTTCAACTCCAAATTTTTGTTTCTTTTACGGTCATCCCGTGAAAGTTTATATAAATTTCACACGAAAACACAAGCCGAAACATGAATGCACAGAAAAACCAGAAAAAATAGACCAGCGCTGGGAATCGAACCCAGGTCCTCAGCATTCCGTGCTGCGTGCTATTCCCCTACACCACCACTGGACAGGAGACTAGACACGAATTTTTCCTATGCACCCATATTTCAACTTTGGATTCTTATTAGTCACTTTAGCAGCGACACTAACGCCATCTATGATCTACGTTCTCAACGAGAAACATTTTTCACTCCCATCGAAACTATCCGTTCACCAGGGACAAGAGATGTCGCTATTAAGCAATCAAATCAAGATTACGATTTGGAGTCTTTTTGTATTTTTTATTTCAACTCCAAATTTTTGTTTCTTTTACGGTCATCCCGTAAAAGAAACAAAAATTTCGCTGGTCTATTTTTTCTGGTTTTTCTGTGCATTCATGTTTCGGCTTGTGTTTTCGTGTGAAATTTATATAGACGTGCATTTGTTTCCCTGACCATCTTACAGTCTTCAAATGTGAATTAATATTGTACCTACCTACTACCCAAAAATATGATTAAGGTTAAAAACATTCTTAAGTTATTTGCGAAATTTTCAGTATTCATTTTGAGGAGCTTTAAGGAGCTAAGTCTATTTGTGTTGTTCAAGGTCCTGACCCTCTTGTTCCTGACGCTGATCCCGTGGCCGGGCCCGTCCGTCTTCAAGATCACTTGTTCTCGTGACAACTCCAAAATCGTGCGAAAAGTTATACAAAATAAATGGCTACCGGTTTTAGAAAGATTTCAGGTAAAATAACGCCGTAAGCATGCATATTTTACGTATATCTTATCCATCCATTTAAATCCTGACACCCCCCCCCCACCCTTGAACTTTCTCACAGTAACTTACATAGTGGATTCCCTTGGCAAGTAACGCGATGATGACGTTTTCTATGAAAAGGTACCACAGAACTTTACGATTTAGTTGGTTCGATAGAGTCATTCATAATCATAATTATGTAGTAAGGTTTTAACGTTATATACGGTTATATTAAGCGCGCTGTTGTTAAATTTGTCTTAAGGAAATAAATATCTTTATAACGACGTAAACGGTGAAACAAATTTAAATATTAACTTTAATAAAAACTCGAATTTCGGGCTAGGCCCACGAAAGTCACGATGCACCTACATCAAAAAAAAAATACGGTGTTAGTTCGGCGAAGTTCATCAAGAGCTTCGATGTCGACTATAGCACGTTTGTGATTTAATCATATGACCGATTTTATAAACCACCTCACTGGCCAGATGCCCTGCATTGTTTTGATATGATGTCGATGAGTGTAGGTATGTTTGTTTTACGTTGTCATATTCGATTAATATATATTAACTACCTACTTAGGTAGGTATGTGTGTGACGTGATTTGGGTTATTTTACGCAGTTTTAAAATTAATAACATAATATTCGTCTATAGGAGTCATCAGTTCTGCACCTCTCACCTCTCTCTTATGTGACCGAAATGTGAATACAAGAAGAAGTGCTGCATCAGAAAATAAGTAGGAAGTACATAGCACCAGTACATACTTAGAAAGAAGAAGTGATGCCTATGCATATTAATAGTATATAGCAGTAGAATGTACCTAGTTAGATTACTGAGGCACTTACCGAATATCACGCGTCTTCAGGTAAAGTTGCCGCTGGAGTGTCCGTTCCACCCACAGCGCGACATCTTCGCGCCGCAGCACTCAGCCAAGCTGCAGCACCGGCCCTCGCAGTGGACCTGCGCCTTCTGCGGGAAGTCCTTCTACGAGGAGCGCCATCTCGACACGCACTTCGACCAGCGGCACAAGAATCAGATAAACAAGGTTGTTAGATAAGGGTCATCATCATCTCAGCCGTAGGGCGTCCACTGTTGGACATTGGCCTCCCCCATAGACCTCCAGTTGCTTCGGTTGGCAGCGGCCTGCATCCACCGTGAACCCGCGGCTACCCTTTAATGCACAGCGTTGTTTTAAAACGACATCAAAAATAAAAAAAATCCTGTGGCTATACTGTTAATTAAAGTGGCAAATAGATTTGACTTTGTTAGTCCTGTATTCTTTGAAATTTACGAAGCATCAAAGCCATTGCTCCTGCGCACCGAATTTGTCAGTTAGTGGCAAAATGGCACCGACATGTCGCGCAACTTCAGGAGGCAGGGTAAGAATAAATCATTTAAAAATATTTTCTCTGTATTATTGTGTGTTCCACTAACCAAAATGCATTTATGAATGTTTAAGCTATGTTTTACAATGATTACTTTTGCATTTTGCACTAATACTGAGACGCTAACACGCTGTAAACATCGATGTTGTTTTAAAACGACATTTCGAAGTACTGAGAAAATCACTCTCACGCGCTTATGTGGTTTTAAAACCACAGTGTGCATTCACTAATCACTATGATAGGCTAACTTATATTTTTTTATCTAACTAATTTTTGATAATATTTGTATTAATAGGGCACTTTACTAAGGAAATTATAATATTATTTTGTTTGTTTTTTTTTCTTCTTTATGGTTTTGGTATTGGTTGTGTTTTGCATGTTTTTTTTTTGCTTGCTTGCTTCAGTTAAGGGTAAAATGGGAACGCATTGCAAAAATAATGGCTCTTGTGCCATCAGAAAATGCAGTTTCGTTGGACAGCAGTAGGTCTTCGGATGAAGAAGTTGACATTCCACAACACACATCAACCCAAATGCCTCCTATCATACAAGACGTCTCAAATGCAAGCCCCGAACCAGGTTCCATACCGTCATCCTTAGAGAGATTTAACATAAGTATTAGATGGTTCAGATGAAGAGCATGATCAGCTGCAAGCCTCAAGCTGTAACATTTCGAATATTCAGTGCATTCCTGCGAGCCTGCGACCCCCATCATTACGCAATTGCTTCAAGATTCCAACCCTCTAACACCATTACCTCAACTTCACTCTTTATCTTTGATACTGTCACCGCATCCCTCTCCAGCACAGCAAACTAGGTCCAAACGCAAAGCCATTATAGCCCCCATTCCAAAGCAAAAGAAGAAGAAGAAATATGTTCCAGAATCACTGAGTTTCGACTGGAGTTGGACAAAGTTCAAGCACCGAGCTGAAGTAGAAGCTGTCACATTTCGACACCATATTATGATCCAGCCTGAAAATCACCTAGTGATTATTTTTTAACTCTTTTCTCGGGAAATATTACGCAAATGATTGCCGGCGAGACGAACTTATACTCTGTAGGTACAGACAAGTGAAACCAACAAAAAAAGACATCTACGAAAAAGATTCCACTGAAAAAGTTCAGATTGCAAATTGCCGCTGAACTACTGAAAGAAAACAGGACCAAAAGTATCAACCAGCATTTTAATGTACCCCAGCCTGAGATCCGGACTCCTGCAGCCCCAAGACCTCCAATCGGTGTCAGATACGGTATTGGACATTTCCCTGGATTTACAAGTGTTCAAGGCAGATGTAAATATTCAGTAGGTGGCTACACGAAGACAAAGTGTGTCAAATGCCATGCGGCAGTGTTTTACCCCAAAAAAAAAGTGTTTTTATTATTTTCATGGAATTCATTAAAAGTTTTTGTTATTTTGTATATCTATTGTTTTACTCGTATCCTGCACGGTGTGGTTTTTAAACAACACTTAAGAACAAATCTTGTTTTGGTGAAAGTTGGGCATTGTGGTTTAAAAACAACATACGTTATTTCCACAAATATGCATATTAGATTTTTTTTTGCATTTTTTTAGGCCTCTTTGTACCTTAAATAACCCGTTTTTCTACTTAAACTGGTAAAAATTAAAAAAAAAATGTGCTGAGCATTAAAGGGTTAACCAGGTCATCCGTCCATCTCGTTGGTGGACGTCCCACGCTGCGCTTGCCGATCCGCGGCCTCCACTCGAGAAATTTTCGGCCCCAACGGCCATCTGCTCTCCGTGCTATATGCACCGCTCCGTGCGTGTTAGATAAGGGTATACTTCTTTAACTTAACGATTTATTTACTCTCTCTACATCTATAGACGCAAAATTGGCTTGAGCCGATTAAAACTAGGTTGTTGTCCACGTTATATTGCTATTATTAGGAAATCGGGTCGATTTTTCCTCTGTTCTCCGCTCTACTACCACAGGAACCTAAATTAGTTAATATTAAGGCATATCAGGTCCCGTGAAAACCAACGAATACGGGACACCATCGGAAAGCATTAAAGTTAACGTCATTGACAAACAAAACAAGGACAATTCTTCGTGACACTGCGGGTAGAGCAAAACCAGCAATTTCTCCGCTCGCTTGCTCCGCTTGTTCCTCGTACATAACCACATCACGTAACCAGCAGCCGGTCACTAACCTTTGCTCGTCGATGTACCCAATTTTCCGGTACCCAAATGGACTGGGTCTCACCAGGGGAGGACGGGGAACGCGCATGGATCGCGGTGCGCACGAAGCTCCGCAGAAGCAACGAAGCAATCGCGGCAGCTGCTATAGTAGCCCACATCCTGCGTCCGCGTTCCGTCTTTGCTTTTCGAGTATTTCAAAACTGTCTTTTTAGTATGATTGGTTTTTTGGAATATTTTTGTATTTTTTATTTCAATTCCAAATTTTTACTTTTACGGTCATCCCGTGAAACCTAAATTGAAAATACAAACCGAAACATAGATGCACAGAAAAACCAAAAAAATAAGACCAACACTGGGAGTCGAACCCAGGTCCTCTGCATTCCGTGCCGCGTGTTATACCGCTACACCACTGCTGGTCCAGCCAGCAGCAGTGGTGCTGCTGGTGCAGTCTTTTTAGGGCTATCCACCCTGCCACAGTATATATATAAGCTAAAGCAGTATGGAAGCTACGAAGCTACAATCGAAACTCGATCGGTACTGCAGTAGGTACCGCGAGACCCCCTTAGAGGCCGTATAGAGCGCGCGTCTGTGTGAGTGTGTTCGTTTCGATCGATTTGTTCGTAGCTTCCATACTGCTTTAGCTTATATATATACTGTGACCCTGCCAAGTGTCGCCTATCTACGCCCCCGGACAGAAAAGATACTCGTAAATAATTGTTACTTACATTTACCTTGTAGGCGGAGGACGCAGTATGTCTGGCGGACTACTGCGACATAATGCGGTGTCAGGTGCTTGTCGCGCACGGGCTGCTGAGCGGCGGCGGCGGGCCCGGCACCGATGTAGAGGTAGGAGTATCACACACGTCCCAACCAATACTATAAATGTGAAAGTAATTCTGTCTATCTGATACCTCTTCACGCTTAAACCGCTGGACAGATGACCCTGGAAAGAACACAGGATAGTTTTTATCCCGGATAATCGTATACTTTCTGCGAGATAGCGACAAATGGGTTTTCAGCAGAAAAATGCGACTCAAAACTAGTATCAAATAAATATACCTAGTATGCTATAGTAGTTCACGCTACTGACCTGGAATAGAATTTGGGACTTCAACCTAAGTAGTTAAATTGTAATTTTCTCTAACTACAAGGCCAATGATGATCGATTTCGAACTCTACCCTAGGTATAGTGTGATGCAGGTGGTAGGACCTTGTGCAAGGTCCGCCCGGATTGCTACCACCATCTTGCTCGCTAATCCTGCCGTGAAGCAGCAGTGCTTGCACTGTTGTGTTTCGGCGCGGAGAGTAAGACAGCCGGTGAAATTACTGGCACTTGAGGTATTCCAACTTAGCCCTCTAGATTGGCAACGCATCTGCAATACCCCTGGTGTTGCAGATGTTTATGGGCGGTGGAGATCTTTTACCACCAGGAGATCCACTTGCTCGTTTGCCTTCCAGTCGAATAAAAAAAAAATGCTGGCTTTAGTGTCGTCAAGTAATTAGTGGCATTAATAACTCCAACGTGGCAGGTGTGGCAGGACGTGGAGGCGGCGCGCAAGGCCCTGGCGCCGGCGGCGCCGCGCAGCGTGGCGCGCGTGCCGCCGCGCCGCCGCCGCCGGCCCGCGCCCGCGCCGCCGCCAGCGCTCGGCTGCCCCTCCACCGCCATCGATGCTGATGCCACGGCGGGTAACATTCACCATTTATTCATATGATACCAGAAGACGGGCAGCATCGTCTTCTTGGCAATCTTTACATTATAATAATACAGGGTGTCTGAACATGGGGCTTCTAATCCAAGGTTCGATTCTACTCGCATTACTGAGCAACTTTTGTTCTGCAACTTTGTAAATGGTTAATACCAATTTTTTCATACAAATGAAATGTAATTTTCAACGTATTTTTTTAATATAAGAGGGGGAAAACGTGCATGCGGGTCACCTGATGGTATGCAATACAATACTAAATTAACAGCGCATGGATTAAGGAGCGGATTAATGTTTAAGCATAAAAACAGTGACAGTACGGAATCGCAGTGACGCATCGTATGCGCACCGTTTTTTTGCACGTTCCACACCGCTCCTTAAAATACATTACGTCGGGGTCGGGAACTACAAAATTGCCACAACTTAGTTCGTTTATGTAATGATGTTGCTTCCAATTGCATCCTCAACTGTACCAAAAGTAAAAACAACCGTGAACCCCAACCGAAGAATCTACCTATTTCAATTGATATTCTATTAATCGATTTTCTGTATTTCAAGTCAAGTAAAGTCAAGAATTTTCGTAGGTCTATATGGATGCCTCTTATGTTCCAGAGCAAGAGGAAAAACGTGCGGAGGACACGGAGGGCGATGCGAATCAGACGTCAGAGCTGTGCGACGCCGACACGGTGGAGTCTTCGCTGCCGCCCGACAGCCGGCAGCGGCGGCTAGCCGACTTACAGGTACTAGAACCACTCGTATTGTCAAGGCTGCGTTCAGCAGGGGCGGATCTACTTAGCCCAGGGCCCCGTGCATACAGAGGGCCCTCGACCTGAACTGAAAACAATAGACGATATTGTCCATAGTAAAATTTATCTAGAATTTAAAAAAAACATCCGATCATGAGGTTTGAGTAATTAGGTAAGGCCCCTGAGCAGTATTAGCCCAGGGCCCCATAAATTCAAGATCCGCCCCTGGCGTTGAGACACGGTGGGAACCGCGCGGTTTTGAGCGCACCGTCTCTTCTCCGAGTATTGCTTGAGAAAGAGACGGTGTGCTAAAACCATGCGAGTCCCGCGCAGCCTTTAAGCTTGAATGAAACACACAGAGCGGGGGCGGGGCGGTGCGGTGCGTATAGGCAGTGTGTTTCTAGCTTTAAGCGTAACGTGTCAATAGCTCTATTGGTGATGCGGGTTTCTATGGATGGTGGCGTAAGCTTATTATCAGATGACACAGTTTCGTAAAATAACAACCAGGGTTTTTGTGCGAGTTTAAAAACAAAGAATCTTAAATACTGCGTCGAATGAGCATCCAAAACTTGAAAATCGGTTCAGTGGTAGGTACAGCCGAAACAAAATATTTTAAATTGTGTGTAGGAACTTACAGTCCCCACAGTACACTTAACTCATTCATAAAACCAACCCATTTTACCCTCTACTTAACATCCAACGCTCGCCTATGGCTTGGGTAGATATAACGTCTCGGGTAAAATGACGCGTTTTACGCACTTGTACAATCTGCATTACTTTATTGTTGGCAGGCGGAGCGCGCTGCGTGTGACCCCGCGCGGTTGCAGGTGTTAAAGGTGCGCTGTGAGCGCGTCGTGCATTCCTGCATCGCTACGCTGTTGCTGCATCTCACTCAGCACCAGTTCACTGAACTAGAAGGTTAAACCTTTGGATGTAGTGCGATAAATTGGCGGTGATAATAGTTTTGCTTTTGAATTTTTAATACTTTGAGCTGTTTTTTGCTGACTTATTATTATTATTATTATGCTGACTGTAGTTACGTTATCCAAATTATTGTCATATTCGTACCGTATTTACCTAAAGTCAATCCAATCACTAAAAGTGGATAGAATACGACTCTGAAGATACGAAGAAAACTCACTTTATTATAATAGATAGAGTACCTACTTCTAGTACAGTCAACGTCATAAATAAGTGATCATTTCTGTACCTTGTCGCTTTCAGTCTTTACAAAATTTCATATGGCTTTTCAAACATGACGTTAAAGTGACAAGGTACAAAAGTGATCACTTATTTGTGACGTTGACTGTCCCAGTGATTTTCTTTGTAGGGTGATTTAAGTATGTTATTACGTATTTTGTAGCTCTAAAAGGGGTGGGGGGATCTTTGCTTACCTTATTTTTAATGACCCATGTCAGCCCCATGGGCGGGATCTGAATACTGATTACATCAGCAGTAGGTAGGTTTTTACTTTTTACTTGTCATGTTCGAAACCGAAAAGCGTGTCCGGGATTCCCTGAAATAATTGTTATTGCTTTAATAATGCAATGAATTGGTTAGTCTAATATCTGGTTGTAATGCTGTGAAGATGTGCTTTGGTTGAGTTCGAAACGCGTCAGTGTAGTGTGGTGGTGTTTATAGTTATCATAAGGTCGCAGGTGAGCAAAGTATTGTTTTAGTTCATTGTTATTACTTATCTACCTGCTTTGCTGAATTTTACTTACAAGGGGAAGGGTTTGGTCAAAAATTAAAATTCTGCGTACGTAACACTAGAACGATCATCATCATCCCAGCCTATATACGTCCCACTGCTGGGCATAGGCCTCCTCTCAGAATGAGAAGGCTTGGGCCATAGTTCCCACGCGGGCCCAATGCGGATTGGGAATTTCACACGCACCATTGAATTGCTTCACAGGTTTGTGCAGGTTTCCTCACGATGTTTTCCTTCACCGCAAAGCTCGTGGTAAATTTCAATGAATTTCGAAAAACTCAGAGGGGTTTGAACCCACGACCCTCTGCTTGAGAGGCGATAGGTCAAACCAGTAGGCCACCACGGCTTTTTTAGCACGGCCTGTTTAATAACCTAACCAACAAAAATTTGGAACACCCCCGGCTGTCACTTTAAAGTTCAATATCTCAAAAATGGCTGAACCGATTTTGATGAAACATGTCTAAGAACCATCGCTAGAAAACCTGTTATCAAATAAAAAACCCGCATTCAAATCGGTCCACCCATTTATGAGCTACGGTGCCACAGACCACACATAGCGATCAAACATATAACACCCCTCTTTTTGTGTCGGTGGTTAAAAATCCGAGTGATTTGTTCAGTGAGTTTATTTAATTTTGGTGTGTGCAGAGGAAATGCAGCGCGCTGTGTGCTGGTACCTGAGCTGTGACCGTTATTGGGAGGACACGGCGCCGAGCGCGCGCGCGTTCCCCTGGCCGCTGCTGCTCGCGCTCGCCACCGGCCTGGCGCTCGCGCTCTGCATGTGTTACTACATCATCTGGATCGTGTTCGAGTGAGTTCAGAGCTTCTTGACAGGCGATGGCGCTAGATGGCGTTAGTGTCGAGAGGCCCCTTGAGGCTCCATTCCCACCGGAGATTTGCGAAGATGGGCCAATCAACTATTTTACCGACGCTTTGGGCGTCTCCTGCATTACCAAAATTGTCTCTGTCGTTACCAAAAAATCGTACTTCCAACAAGATATTTTACGGTTTAATAGGTTAAACTTACGTAGGATGGCATGTATTCCTGTACACCATTAAATTACAGATACAACATGTTTACCTACTTACAGAAATCTGCAATTATTTGAAAAATGACGCGGACAGATTAGTGTCGGTAAAAAAGTTGATTGGCCCAGATATGTTGCGAGTAATGTGTTTTTCACGAACCAATAGAAAGGCTTCGCTTACCTAGTCTCGCTCTGCTCAGCTGTTACCACCAGAGATGTTCAACCTGTGACGCACTTATTTGCCAACTAACTATTTATTTAATAATTATTTGTTTTTGTTAGCAAGACGCTTGGTCAACGAAATCTAAGATTTAAAAGGCGAAAAAGACGTCCGACACGGTCGGATTGCCCGGTGATCTAGTGGCGGTGGTGGTGGTTTCACAGGTTGCACCTTTTTAAGCTTTACGCGCCAGAAGCGTTATGACTTTAAGGGCCGCCATACACGGACTGGCTTGAGCAGTAACCTAGTGATCAGCATACACGGACCGCTCTTGCAGTCAGAGTCAACAGCTTGAAGCTGCCATTGGTAACTGTTAACTCAAGCAGTTAGCCTAACTTCTGCTGCTTTTGCTCTTACGACGACGACGGCGTAAAAAAAGGCAAGGAAGCGTGCGCGACGCGGAATGAAGAGCGCGGGCGGACGTAACTGCGCTAGAGCAGTCGACACCTCGAGCAGTCAGTGTAGGTATGCCTGGTTACTGCTTGAGCGGTTCGTGTATTGCGAATGACAATTTTGTATGGAAACTGCAGATCACCCAATGGCGACCGCTTGAAGCTGTTGACACTGATTGCTTAAAGCATCCGTGTCCGTGTCCGTGTATGGCGGCCCTAAGAAGTGCAACCCGTGAAAAACCTGTATGGAGTTCCTAAAACCTTTTTCGCTTTTTTTGACTGTGTCATATACGTTGAACACCGGTGGTTTGCAAGTGTTTAAGTGGATCTCCCTACCTGCCGCAGTTCGGAGGAGGGCAGCGTGGGCGGCAGCGCGAGCGTGTCGATGACGACGCACTCGTCCCCGGCGCGCGAGCGGCTGCCGGACGAGGACGAAGACGACCATTACATCTACGTGACCTACCCGCCCGAGCTCAAGCGCCGCTTGCTAGAGAGGTACGCGCGCGCCACGCTCGTGCTGCTCACGCCGCTCGTGCGGCAGACGCGCGTTGACTGAGCCAGCGACAGTCATTTTATCTAGTTACTGCGAGTGTCGTGTTCTCGATTAATCCCCACCACCTTCGAGTTCGCTGTAGGGCCAAGATTGCTGGTGCGGTTTGCGCGGAGCGGGTGGACGCCTGTAGGGCTACTCCGAAACTCGAAACTCGAAGTTCTTGTCGTGCGGTCCCTCTCGCTCTCGTATCAAAAGATTAGATTTACATTAATTCTTTTACCACTATTATAAATAAGTATTAAACTAAGTAGTTCAATAATATCTAATAATGTTAGCATCATAATTGGCCTACATTAAACCACTACTAATAAATGCACATCATATATGTATTTGCACTCTAGTTTTCCAATACGTTAGATGTTTGAACTAATAATGTCGTTTATTGTTTTAGCTGCTACAATAGAACAACTCGCCTCTGAGATCCGACGTGTCCATCTAATTTCGTCGTGCATGCACCTCACATTTTATGTCCGAGCAAGTAGATTATTAGTTGTAGATATTCATAGAAATACTCAAGGGCATACCCGGATGTTGTCGGCATGTTCGAAAAATAAATCAGACGCATCATTTTATTGTTAGATTTCACTGGCCATTCGTCAAAATACGCGCCGTGAAATATTGTACCTATTTGCCTTTGAGAGATGAAAATCTAGTACGGATTGTACCACTCATAAAAAGTTAAAAGGGGATTTATACTTTTTTTTTATTATAAATAATTAGGTAGGTACTAGAAAATAAAATCTCATGGCATGTTCTTGACGAATGAGCACCCCGCCCCGTTTAGTAGGTACATATTTTTCAATGGCCAGACTACAGCCGTTTTAGCAGTGATGCAAACGCAATGCAGTTTAACAATCGCGATTTTTACAATACATTATGAAGTTTGTGCGTTTGAATCGGTGCAAAAGTTACAATTTATAAAATAATGCCTGCTGCGGACGGATTAAATTACGTAGACGCCAGAATGACATTGTTAGCGCGTCCTTAATTAATTATATACTGGTACAGTCACCTCCACATACGGCGGAGCGTACAAAAATATCTGACACGTCGGGCCCTAGAAATAGAGTAGTATTAGATATTTATGCACGCTTTGTTGCGTCAGATATGGTGCTGGTGACTGTGCCTATGTACCCCTCGGACATGGAGTTTTGTTATCAAATTACATAATGTAGAATACAAAGCGGGTCCCGCAATTCACTACTTGAATCCTCCGGCAAAGGTCGTCGGCAAATCTCATCCCAAACAGTATCTGTAGTCTTTTCTAATCCAAAAAATACGGGTTCTTCAGTTACAAACACACAATCCATCCGGAAAAGGGGAAGGAGATTTATTATTATGCGTTAGAAAAAAATATACGCGAATAATTAATTTTTGCACGCTTTCGCGGCGACCCTTGCATAGCGACTCGCACGGGCCGTGGTGGTTTTATGCGTTCCGATTTATACAATTTAACGGGTACACAATGAAATAATTAGGTATTGTTCCGGTACAGACCATGTACAGTCGAGTTCATAAACTTGTGAGCAAAAATTTTATCAAAAATATCTGAACTCGACTCTAATGTTAACGGTGTAGAAGCGTTTTCAGATATTTTTGATCAAAAATTTGCTCACAACTTTATGAACTCGACTGTAAGCTAAGACCTAACTAGGTGCACATACTTTTTGACATACCTACCTACCTATTTTCCGTTAACCTTATTTATATACTGATCTCAATGTTACTAAACGAATCTCTGAAATATTTCAATTAAGATTGGCTTTTTGGAATCTTTTTTTCAATTGCCAACACCTAAATTAATTTTAGTACATTTTGTATCCATAAATAAAGACTCGCATTTAATTGACCAAATATGTATCTAACTTTATTTATGTTAGTTGAGTAGTGTTTATCGCAGTAGAAAAATTAAATAATTTATCATTTGGAAGTGCCTGAGGCTGTAGAAATCGATTAAAGTTTGAATAATTTCAAGAATTGTGTGAAGTCAATCTGATATTTATTTTCCTGAAATTTTTATTTGATATAGGTAGAGATGGATGATATACTTTTATAGTTGTATCCCACGTTTAATTTTACTAGATACCTACACGCCAACTGTAAGTTCAATATAGAAAAATCAAAATATTAGGTTTATGTCGGTTGTTAGCGTTATTTATTATTAATTAGATTTTATTATGATTGTAGCATGGTTAGCGTTCAACATCGATTAATAACGTGCCTTTAAGGCATTTGAAGCATTGTTAATGATCATTTGATGTAGACCGCACTTTGGTTACCTAACATAAGCTTATTATTAATTAGGTGTGCTAACCTGTTACTTGGCCACGATAGAGTGAGTCGCCTTATCGTCGTACCTACTGAAATAATGTCATAGTACTTTACCTCCCTAGCCGTAAGTTAATTGTAAATGTATAGAACCTGCTGCAAAAATGTAAATAAGCTATATTTTTTCCAATTACTGTAATTAGGATTAAATACTATACGATTTCGATAGCCGGTCAACATTTTAACATATGGCTTTTTCCACGCTACGGGCGTCGTGCGGCGTCAACAACGCGGGATCATGATAGCTGTAACCACTTAGGGGCTGTTTCACCATCCATTGTAGTGTTAACTGAAGGTTAAAAATGTGATGCCGTCTCCGTCTATTCGAACAAAACAAATAGAGACGGCATCACATTTAACCGTCAGTTAACACTAATCAATGGATGGAGAAACAGCCCCTTAATATCTATTTGTTTAAGCTCCACGCCACGCTCACAGTGTCAAAAAGCTTAAATTATAAAAACTACCAATACCATTACCACTTCATACCTTTTGTACCATTCTTCCCTAGAGAAGATTCAAGT
The DNA here is from genome assembly GCA_037349165.1 of Choristoneura rosaceana. Lineage (NCBI taxonomy): Eukaryota > Metazoa > Arthropoda > Insecta > Lepidoptera > Tortricidae > Choristoneura > Choristoneura rosaceana. Next base: position 6,370,824 of record JAZBNJ010000009.1, read on the forward strand.
AATTTCTATATCTACTGAGCTTACGTACCTAATTATATTTAATATTTGTCTCTGTTATAGTTTCATTTGTTATGACATTGGAAAACTGCGGCCTAAGACAGTATAAATTGGTTAATTTGTAAAATTTCAAATTGAAGAAAAATTTCAACTGAAGGTCCTTTTAGAAATTCAATCGGAAACAGTCGTAGCTCAAATTTAACTTGCAAGATTTGATCACCAACAGACACAAAAATATCGGGACAGGCGAAAAAGCTTGTGAAAACCGTTCGTGAAGTTTAGCTGTATTACAAATAAATAAATAAACAACACCGGCAGGTGTCGCCTTGACGCACAGATTTGAAATATTGTTTCGTATTATTCTGCAGCTTCTGAGCAAAAATAGTAAAGGGAAGTGGTTTTTTAGTTATCTTCACATTTAACACTTAAAATGTCGTAACGAATGAACTATATTAAAATTGAGGACTTTTTGCTATCCCAAGGGCCTTGAATTGGTAACAGAGATTAGAATGAAACTACTTAGATCTGAATAACGACCAAACAACCAAGTATTTAGGTGCCCAAACTTTACGGCTCGCTTTTTCATTATCTTATGAAATGCTTTAACGAGACTGAAGTAAAAGCATACATTTTAGGGATTGCACTAAAATTTACACTAGTAACGTGCACTTCTCATTCTCATTGCATAATTATAAAATTGTAAAAAGTTTGTTAAATAAAAACATAAATCGATTTCAGTGTATTTATTATAAATTATACCCAAATGGCAGTATCAGTAGACTTATAATATTTACAATAAAATTATACATTAAAACTAGGTAGTTCTACCTAAAAGGAGTAAGCTGTAACTTCGATCCTCCATAACTTGGGAAGTTGGACTACACATACTAAAAAGAGACTTTTTGGTTTGATCATGCATGCCCTAACATATCCGTATAGGCATAGGCATACTATACTATTACTATACAGTCTAGCTTCTTGTTCGATTTTAATAAAGCACTTCGTGTTAACATTCTATTGCAGACAGTGCCGGTTGAAGGTAAGATAGGGTTGTTGCACAGGATGTCTGTTGCCACTGATGGATTAATGCATAAAGGAAGTGTCAATATTCTCCAGCACTGTCTGCAGGGATTGCAAAAGACAGATTATATCCAAATTAAAAACGTATTTGGAAATTAAAATGTATAAAAGTTCAGAAAACTTAAATCGTTGTAGAATTAGAGATAACGATCAGTTGGATCAACATGTTTCAGCTGATTTCAGAAGTAGAAGATTGAGAAGCGTTGAACTGTTGTAGAACTGTTATTATATTGTTCATAGTTTTATTTAAGTGATCGCCACATACTGTAAAGGAAAGTTTGAGTTTAAAATATTTTTATGTGGCCATCATATTTGTTCCGTTTTGAATTTGTCCGCTCCCACTAGCAGTCCGAAGATCGTATTTATATACAGCACTTAACTATAGCCTAATTAATGCGAGAAATGGCAAAGTTGGCTCACGTTGTTACGCGTACTTGACTCCTTTCCAGAATGCGTTGCTGTCGATCAGGCACTTGCAGCCGCAGCCTGTAGGACACGTGTCATGCTTCTCGAACCTGAAAAATAAAAGAATATGATTCATATGCAAAGAAGAAAAGATTATAATAATATGTAAGCAGTTTACTTATTCTCAATTCGTTTCTTAAATAGTGCGATGAACGCTCGCCACAAATATACAGCCATTTTGCTACGCTGACGTTGGACAGATACGACAGCATTTTTGTGTCAGTATTAGCGTTTGAAACTTGTGTCGATAATCTGTGGAAATTATGAGTTCAAACGTACATACAGACGTATCTACGTATTTAATATTGTTCAGTGTTACTTTTCTTCGATGGAAAGACGATGGAGGCTGGCTTCCTCACAGCGAGTTTCATCATCGTAAAGCTAGGCCGCACTATAGCTAAACCGCAGTGGTATTTAACCCCGTGACTTGGTGAATCAAGTAAACTAATGCAAGCGGCCGCACTGGTGGCTTTAAAGGCCGCCTTACGCATGCTCGTTACTAGCATGCTAATAAGCATCATGCTAGTATGCCACTAAATAAGCATGCGTAGCACGTGTCCTGTATACACACACATGCAGCATTTGCTCAATAGTAGCATGCTTTCGTGCTAGTAACTAGCATGTGTAACAGTACCTTAAGTTTATTTGATTCACAAAGTCACTTCGAGTGCCCTCATATTCAGATTGAGGTCAGACTTTACCCGTTGGATATCCTACTAATATAATAAATGCGAAAGATGCGTGTTTGTGCGTTTGTATGTTTTTTCCGTCATTCACGATGAAACGGAGCGACGGATCGACGTGATTTTTGGCATAGAGATAGTTTATGAACCAGAGTGACATAGGCTGCTTTTTATCCCGAAAAAATGCAGTTCCCGAGGAAACAGCGCGCGATAATCGAATTCCACGCGGGCGAAAGCTATTATTATTACAACGTTACCAGTTGAGCATGTGTCTGGCGTGTCCGGCGTGTCCGCAGTAGGCGCAGGCGGCGGCGAGGCCGCGCACGCCGAGCGCGCACACGGCGCAGCGCAGCGCGAGCCGGCGGCACGGCGCGCACGCCGCCGCGCGCGTCGCGCGCCCGCAGTACGCGCACAGCGCGCCCAGCTCCGGCCCCACGTGCGCGCTGCTCTGCTTGCTCACTACCAGCTTCATCACCTGTTTATTTATTCAATTAAATTACACAGTAGTTGAAATTAAAGCACTGAAGTTTAGACCGCACGTCAAAGTCAAAGTATCTTCTTCTTCTCTTTTAAGATATGGCTTCTGTCCTAATTAATAGGACAATTTCGCCAGTGTCTAAGTATTCTCTTTCGAGAGGCAACGTGGAGAAAACTTGCACATTAAAAAATGTCAGACACGAGAGCTATATAGAATTTTGTGATCACTGTTCCCTGTTAAGGTTAATCGCAAGAACTCAACGAATTATACATATACGTGCTATCGAACCAACTGAATCGTGGCCCACTGTGGAACCTTTTCGTAGGAAAAGTAAAATAGTGACATCACATTGCTTGACACTTATTCGAACGCTCTACGGTGGAACTATATAAAAAAAAAACCAGTAACACAAGCAGTAAACAATAAAACATTAATAAACAAATGAAAACTGTTCATCCATCATCACACAAAACCTCGAACATTCGTGACTTTCCCTGCCCATCTGCATGCAAGCACACATATGACACGGTCTAGAGGACGTCTTTATCAGTAGCATTTATTAGCAGTAAAATTTTTCATAGGCAAACGAGTGAGAGAATCTCAAGTTAGGTGTGTTTTCGGAGGCATCCCTTGCAGTAAACATTAACAGCCTACATTGCAAAGGTTGCGTACATATGCAACCTTTGCCAGACTGGTCATCATCACTGACGTCAAAAAAATGTTTTGCCGTGTTTACCCTTTGAAAACAATTTCGTTGCATTTTAGGAAAGGAATTTTTGTACCAATTTATATTTTTTATCCATAGATACGTTGATTATAGATAGATACGTTGAACAGACAAAAGAACTAAATCAATCTCGAGTAGAATAAATAATGTTCTCAACTTTAGATCGTGATTACACCTGGCGATACCATCTCGTTACACTTGCGTACCTACTTAGGCGTATTACTGTGGCCAAACAGAAGCTATCTACAATAAAACACAACATCTAATTCACAAGAAAAGTCACCAGAACAATATTTGACCCAACAAAGCAAAAAAAAAAGGTTACATAAGAAGTTCATCTAACCTCAGTCCTCTTGTACAGCAGCTGCCACCGGTGCAATATATCGGCATAAACGCGCTTAAAGCAGTGGTACTGGTGTCCAGTGGCGTCGTCCAGAAAGCAGCCCTCGGGCTCCGGGCGCTCCGCGGCCAGCGGGTCGGCCTCCGAGCACGAGCTGCTGCGGACCGTCGTCCAGCCGTCTGCGATCTCGCTGAACTGGTTCACCGTGCTGTACGGAGATGTGCCGTTACCCTGGAACCCATTTCATGCATTAAACGACCATCTTTTTTACATCAAGTACCACATACTTTTTTTTTTATTCGACTGGAAGGAAAACGAGCAAGTGGGTCTCCTGGTGGTAAGAGATCACCACCGCCCATAAACATCTTCAACACCAGGGGTATTGCAGATGCGTTGCCAACCTAGAGGCCTAAGTTGGAATACCTCAAGTGCCAGTAGTTTCACCGGCTGTCGTACTCTCCGCGCCGAAACACAACAGTGCAAGCACTGCTGCTTCACGGCAGGATTAGCGAGCCAGATGGTGGTAGCAATCCGGGCGGACCTTGCACAAGGTCCTACCACCTGTACCTCACTTCAGGATTTCAAATCACTAAATGTCTATGGTTGGGTAAACGGTAAAATTTACACTTTTCATAAATCGGATTGGCATAAACCATACATAAGGGAAGTAAAGTGATAAATTGGAAGGAGCATGAGGCGAGTTAACAACTTACGAAGCTCGAAATGCTAATGGAGGACTGTGAACTCCACTTGGGCGTGTCGTTAAAGATGGAAAAAGCGCAAGCCAGCATAGCTGCCATTTGAACGTCTCCAGCTTTGGCGAAGTGGGATATTCTGAAATTAAGTTTTTTTATTTAATCCTAGGAACATAGAACTTTCTCAAATACGACTTACACGTGCAGACAGTAAGATCCAGATCGGTTCGATCTGTTAATCATCATCTCAGCCTATATACGTCCCACTGCTGGGCACAGGCCTCCTCTCGGAATGAGAGGGCTTGGGCCATAGTTCCCACGCGGGCCCAGTGCGGATTGTGAACTTCACACGCACCATTGAATTGCTTCGCAGGTTTGTGCAGGTTTCCTCACGATGTTTTCCTTCACCGCAAAGCTCGTGGTAAATTGCGCACATGAATTTCGAAAAACTCAGAGGTGCGAGCCGGGATTTGAACCCACGACCCTCAGCTTGAGAGGCGATAGGTCAAACCACTAGGCCACCACGGCTTCCTCTCTGTTAATCGATTTGCTGTTATTAGTTACTTGTTGCTTATGTATAACGAAAAATGTCGTTTGCCAAACATCGAAAAAAAAAGGGCTATTGTTGGCAGGCCTCCTAGTAGATGGACGGACGACATTGTGAAAGTTGCGGGCAACCAGTGGATGCAAGTGGCGAGTTATCGTTCATTATCGTGTTCTATAGCTTGTATATTATATGGAAAACTATTGTTCAGCAGTGGACGTCTTCTGGCTGATGATGATGATGATCTATAGCTTGCTCCAGACATTTGTTGCTATATGACGTTGACGATGATGATTATTGATAGCCGTGATACCGGCTCGTCCCAGCACCAGGTCATATATACTAGCAAAATTCGAACTGCGTATCTTGCCGTCCCGCTGACGCTATACAATTTAACTAGCTTTTGCCCGCGGCTCCGCCCGCATGGTATTCGGTTATCGCGCGCTCTTCCCTCGGCAACTGTGTATTTTTCCGGGATAAAAAATAGCCTATGTCACCTCGGGCCCATAAACTATCTGTATGCCAAAAATCACGTCGTTCCGTCGCTCCGTTACGGCGTGAAATACGGACAAACATACAAACACACTTTCGCATTTATAATATTAGTATGGAAGTATGGACACGAGAGTGAGAGGGATGGTACAGTCACCAGCACCAATATCTGATGCAACAAGCGTGCAAAAATATCTGACACGTCAATCCGGCCTTACAAATAAGAGTCATATCAGATATTTATGCACGCTTGTTGCATCAGATATTGGTGCCGGTGACTATACGATACGCTAACGATAGGCCTCATAAGGAAGCTCAAAGTCACTCAAAGCGCTATGGAGAGGGCTATGCTTGGGGTTTCTCTGCGGGATAGAATCAGAAATGATGATATCCGCAGTAGAACTAAAGTTACTGACATAGCCCGAAGAATTGCGAAACTGAAGTGGCAGTGGGCGGGGCACATTGCACACAGGACTGATGGCCGATGGGGTCAGAAGGTTCTCGAATGGCGTCCGCGGACCGGGAGACGAGCTGTCGGTAGGCCTCCAACAAGATGGAGCGACGACCTGGCTAAGATCGCGGGATCGCGGTGGATGCGAAAAGCACAAGACCGGTCTGAGTAGAGAGCCTTGGGGGAGGCCTATGTCCAGCAGTGGACGTCTTTCGGCTGACATGATGACTGTACGATACGAACTTCGATTTTCTAATTTCGTCGTGCCACAGCACTTACAGCGACTGCAGCAGCGTGCAGCAGAGCGGGTGCACGGCCCAGGCCAGGCTCTCCTCGCTGGAGGCGGCGTGGTCGACGCGGCGCGCGCGCATGGCCCGCGCCGTCAGCGCCGCCAGCCGCCACGCGTGCGCCAGCTCGCTCTCGCCGGCCTCGCTTGCTATCCGCGCGTTCGCCGAACACATCTCTGAAAATAAATTAGGCTGGTTTTAGTGTCACGCGTACGTCGGTGCGGATCGCTCCGCGCGGGCTGATCAGCCAATGGCTAATGAGCTTCCCGTCCGCGCGGATAGGAAGCTCATTAGCCATTGGCTGATCAGCCCGTGCGGAGCGATCCGCACCGACGTACGCGTGACACTAAAACCAGCCTTAGATTAGATTTATTTATTACCTTTTAAAAAAATACATTATAAACACATGTCAGTTAATTACAAGAAATTCACAAAAGGATCGTCAAAATTATACAAAAAATAAATATTATTGAGTACAATAAATTGTCAACAAAAAAAAAATAGAATTTAAAATGTCAAATTAGACTTCAATTCAATAATAATATTTAAAAACAAAACAAAACAAGAATTTACCTAAAATCAAAGTCAAATAAATAAATTTAATGCACTCGTACAATTGCTATACACCGTGTTTTTATTGATTTCAGTAAACTTCGACAGAAGGCTTAGTTCATTTTACTGCGCGTCTTAATTCTTGATTATCATTTAAACAGTAAGATTTAGGCCACTAGTGTCCCGTTCCTTTGAACAAATAAATTTGACCTGTTGAATTTTCCATTAAAGTTGACGGAAATGAAAAATAACATGGTAACAAATTAGTTTATACTTCACCTCCTACTTCAATCGATAGTTTTCTTTTCAGCATCCATTACAGATGCCAACTGGAGCTTTAAATAAGTTACTGTTAAAAAATATTTTTTTAATACAAGCTATTTTTTGCTGACTGTACTTGCATTGTCATCTAAACTGCATATCCGTACCAAATTTCAAGTCAGTACTGTTAACCATTGAGGAGTTCCCTCTACGTGAGTACCGCCTCTACGCAAGTGAATATTCTAAGTTTAAGCACTTGATCTCTGGTCGTACCGACAGAATCCTTGGCGTTGATGACGTATTTGTCGGCGAGGTCCCGGTTGAGCGGGAACAGGTCGCCGGTGCCGTACAGCACGACGCGCGGCGAGCACCCCGATATGCTGCCGCGGCTGCGCATGCTGCCCGCGCGCCGCCCTTGAGCCTTCTGCGAATAATAATAATCATAAATAGGGATGTTGACACCACCAATCAACTGACGTACTTTTTATGAGCTGTCAAAACACAATTCTCCCATAGAGTTTCAATGGCAATAGCGAATTATGACGTCATAAGTAGCTATTTGTTCGCCAACTCAATCAACTAACTATTTAGTTGTTTTAAAGTAACAAAAAATTTAATTTTACAGTAAATCGAAAATTAATCTGGTTTTCAGGACTAAAATAAAGCGTTTTTTTTACTGGAGTCGTGCCTTTGAATTATTTTTTAATGGCGTCAATATCTCTATTGAAATGTGTTTCGTACCTAAGTAGTACGACAAACTTAAAGGGAAGATAAGATGCTAGGCAAGTCATCTACTAAATATAGATAAATGACCATAGTAGAAGTCTCACCGTTTTCGAGAAATTTCAATTTTTCTGATTTTCTGAAAAATTTATACTTACCTGCATTAAGATTTTGATTTGTAGTGTTCGGAATTGAATAGAAATAGAAGAATATTGTTACGAAATCCTACACAATGCGTGGCCCGACATGCACTTGACTGATCATCTGATAATAGTTGCACAATACATAGTGCAATGATCTTATAGGTTGCGATGCCGCGTGCTGTGGTTCTTATTACAATGTCATTAATGTCTAATTTTGAAAAAATCAAGCATCTTCGAGGATGGCACTAGGTACAACTATGTACACTAAAATTATTAAAAAAGTCTACCTTACTTACCCATCGATCTTGAAAATAGAACGTCGTTATAGAATTAGACGGATGCCTGTGTAGCAACTGCGGGAAGCCAGGCGCGTTGGTCGGGGACGGAGTGGTGGTCGCGTGCGGGGACACGGAGCTATAGCCGCTGCTGAACAGGCTCGGCAGTGTCGACAGGGACGACATTGACCTCGGCGTCCCTGCCTCCTGCTTCAGCGACAGCCGTCGCGTGTTGGACGGACGGTTGAACACGACGAGCGTGTTGACGCCGCACCACTTCGCGCCACATGTACGCGGGAATGGAATGCAAGAATCACCAGCATTTTCACTCTCTGATTGACTTCTTTGACTTGATTTCATTGAGTCAGAATCATCACTAGATTTAACTGGAATCTGAAAGTACAGATTGTATAGTCTGTAATGTAATTATGAATATTAGGCCAACAGGTATTTTTTTATTACCTTATCTTTTATGGCTTTGTTGGTTCCAAACTAACTAAATGCTCCTCTCATGGACTCAGTTTGACTAGTAGAGATCCCATAAAGTGAGAAGTTTGCCTTGGAACCATCAGCCGAATGGTCTACCACCATAAAGTTGATAATCGTTTACATGTCACAAAACAATAATGCCAATAGACGTGTCTGTCAACTTGAAAGTTCGACTTTAGCGACATATTCATTTGATAGGAACTTGTTTAAAAATTGATTGACCACTTATTTGGCTGATGGTACAGTCAGCTGCAGAGAAAAGGTACCCCCCCTGTAACGGCGGTATCCATACTTCCTCCATTACAGGGGGGGGGGTACCCTTTCTCTGCAGCTGACTGTACATTCAACTCAATGTTTATCAATTCATTCAATAGAAAAATAAAGAAGAAAACAATTATTTCTCTATAAATTACTTTACCTCATCAATAGATGTTGCCAGTGTTTTTAAACAATGCAATAGACACCTTTGTCCTTCCTTTTTCTTCTTGTGGGCTGTTCTATTTAGTGCTTGTAATATTTTGATGGTTGTTGAGCTGTCAACATTTGTTTCTGAGAGCCAAGCAAACTTTGGTATTGTTTGTTCAGAAACATTTCTGGGGAAGGTTACTTGAAGGTTGGCAGTGTAGCCATTGCGCTCTGAATGTATCTGGCATATTCTTGTTTCTATATTCATATCTGTTACTTCTATGTTAGCCATTTCTCGGATGGATTCAAACTCTTCATCTATGGATGAAGGGGTTGTGCTTGAAAGTTTGGTCTGTAAATGAATTCATATAATATTATGTCTGTCTCTATCACTGTAGGGAAACTTTTGATGCCATTTTCCATGACGCCGAAAATTATTCCTCAAATATAATACACATATTTTTGTGATTCATGATATTGTGTTGATGAAACAAAGTATGGTAAAAAAGTATTAAAACATAAATTTATTTTTGATATGATACTTAGACAAAAAAAATCCAAATGATTATTAAAATCTGCAGACAGTGTTAGAGAAACTGTTTAGGATATAATAATAATAGTTACAGTTATATTATTTACAAACAAGAATAACATGAATAACATTATATTATTGTTTAGCTTGTTTACCATTTGAATATCTTGTCCTTTATCTTCAGCTGCATCATTCATAGTTTCAACAGTTGATGCATAGCTCATTGCTGAAAGAAATATAATATTATTGGTATGATTAAATTCACTGTTTATTTATTTAACATCTAAGTAATGCATTTTTAATTATTTATGACTTACTATCACTATTATTATCCTCATCATTGTCTATGTCATAGGGTAAATAGTGATGGCACATTTTTAGCAGTGAGGGCTGCATTGCCCAAATTCTTAAAGACTGATCTCTACCCCATGTGACTAGTTGGAAATTGGCTGGTGAAGTGTTGGGTCTCCATACCATTGTTTGTACTGTGTCTGTGTGCCCCACTAGCCTGTGAGTCAAAGCTCCAGCTACCCAAATGCCAATGACCCCAGCTTGCTCTACTCTGGGCAAGCCACCCCAACCCACGCCTATAGTCAGCAAACCACTTCCAAAAGGAGTGTAAATTGCTCTCCAGACAGGAAAATTGGTCATTATAATGTTTTCTGGTCTTCTGGCATTATTGATATCAAAGAATTTAATGCTGCCGTCATGGCTTGATGTTACCAACTGATATTCATGATGAGGACTCCAATCAACCCCGTGAATTTTGCACAAATGTGCTGATATGTACTGAAAGGGTGCACTATGCTTCCTATAATCCCAAATTTTGATATCACCATCATGTGCTGTGGCAACTATGTGTGATGCTACTTTGTTCCACTGAACTTGGGAGGCTCCAGCTGCAATCAAAACAATATTTATATTAAACTAGCTTTTGCCCGCGGCTCCGCCCGCGTGGTATTCGGTTATCGTGGGCTGTTCCCTCAGGAGCTGTGCATTTTTCCAGGATAAAAAGTAGCCTGTTACTCTCGGGGCCATAAACTATCTCTATGCCAAAAATCACGCCAATCCGTCGCTCCGTTACGGCGTGAAAGATGGATAAACATACAAACACACTTTTGCATTTATAATATTAGTATGGATGTCCACGTTTTTTTTTTTAGTCAATGACATAATAAATTGTAATACACTCATATTAAATGATATTGTAACTGATAACTCACAGCTTAAATCGAGTTTAGCTCAACATGTTTCAGGCTATTTCGTAGACCTTCTTCAAAGACAATATCATTGAATATGAGTGAGTCTCATGGTAGTTTCATGTTCAAAATTGTATTGTAGTATACACTCACCAACTGCACATAGTGATATGACAGGTTTCCTTGAATCTCGAAGGTCCCACATGTGTGTAAATGTGTCTATTGAACACGTCGCTATGAGGTTATGATCCTGTCTGTGGAAGTGTGTGTCGCTAACCACCCGAGTGTGACCTCGTAAGGAATTGATACATGTCAATTCATTTCCATTGCGCCATTCATACACGTCCACACGTTGATTGCTCTGAAAATAAGTTTAAGATATTTTTCCTGAATAAAAAGTTCGATATGGGGTATTCATGCAGAATATGAATACCTATTTTATATATACCGCAATCGCGCATAGTTTTTGACCGTGGTACGTTTGGCACCACTCCGCTCCAGCGGCATCGTATTTGCTATGGCGTGGGTACTTCTTGATAATATCTCCAGCATCTTCTTCTAAATTAACTTGTTTGATAGCTAGCCATCTGCGGCCCGCCAATAGCACGTTGTTGCCTGAGAAATCCACGGACATAGCCGTCGCCTGTAGCTCCCGGTACTCCCATTTCATCGCCTCTGAACTCCAATGGACCGACATTTTCGTCACTAATCTCTATACAAAACGGGTGAAATGTAACGAATTTACGGTGTACCTATTTGGTTACCGATAACAAAAACAAAGCATTGCGTCCAATACACTCAGCCTAGCCTGACACAAAGCAAAGCAAGTGTTATTATAAAAAATACAAACGAACGAATGCTCTCCCGGCTGATAAACTCAAAAGAAAAAAATCCTCGCATATAGTCTATGGCTCACATAATGTAAGTGACAGCAGGGCTACTACGAAACTCGAAACTCGAAGTTCATGTCATGTGGTCCCTCTTATACCATTTCATACGAGAGTGAGAAGGACCGCACGACACGAACTTCGAGTTTCGAGTTTCGGAGTAGCCCTGCTGTTGCCTTCATTATGTGAGCCATAGACTAAGTGCGAGGATATTTGTATTGAGTTTTTCAGCCGTGTTAATAAAATGTCAAATTCAACTCGACTGACAAATGACAATCAGCTGTATTGAGGCGTTTTTGATACCGTGTTATTTTCGGTCTCTTTATTCTTCAGCTATATTTTTTCTCTTCCGTGCATATTCCCATCATATTCCAAATAAAAGACATGAACTATCTACCAGAACTCTATCAATACTATAAATTTGCTATTCTTTATTATGTCTTTTAACTTTGAAGGCAACAGCAGTTTTCCAAAAAAAAACTACGTATGATAGCAAGGTTTCATCTGAATTACGTTCCATATCAATATTTGTCATTTGTCAAGGCTTGTGCGCGCTCGGTCACTGAGCGGATCGCTCCAAACTAGTACAATCGCTCAAATGTACTAGTTCGGTCTTTTGGCTCTTTTAGTTCACTAGTACACTGAAAGAAACGATGCTCCTTTGACCCGTTTGAGCCCGTTCAGTCTCTCGGTCATTCATTTTTCATTCGGTCGGATACGGATCGCATCGTTTTGCTGTCAGTGTCACTGCTTGAACTGAACTAAACGTACTAAAGAGCAGAAACGTTACGGAATAGTTCGGTCTAGTACAGTGTCGGGAATCAAGTCTTTTTCGTTCTTAGTACATGTACTACACAAGATGTCAAAAAAGTATTATGTTATTCATGGGATCTATCTTTTATTTCTGAAAATATAAAATGATGTTGAAAGAAATAAATATCAGAATAAATCAGTCAAATTTTCATCGATGATGAAGATTAATTTACTATGGCTTTAATGTTCCGCAAGTTGCGATATTCAGTATTTATTAATACTTTTCCTCGGCTGTTAGCTGGGCTTTTATTTATTTATTTGTATTGTGAATATCTTATTTATTACGTCACTCAAATCCAGGTCAATAATCCTTCATGTTTTTCTTGATTATTCAGATATTTAAATGGTAACTATAAATTTTTTGGGGTTTTTAGTGTGAATGGCCAGTGTTAAGCAAAGTTTCAAACGTTCAGCCAGTTTATGCAATGATATTGGCTGATCCCCATCTGCTCGGTTCACGCGATGGTCACTGGTTGGACAGATGGCGGCGGGAATGGCAAATGCAACGTGCATTTCAAACTGCTATGACTTTGCACAGGCCAGAAGTTGTTTTTGTTTTAGGTAAGTAGTTACTTGCAAATTTTTATTCATTAGCTTATTTTCTAGAAATTTTTGGCAAGTTTTACTACTTCATGTTCATTATTTGAATTGCACACCACGTCAGACGGGCATTCCACAAGAATGTCCCATGTGAAATGCTTTTGCCTTGTATGGCAATTTATTCAATCAAATCGGTAAAGCTCAAGAATATACTGCCAATTTGTTAGCAAAGTCATGAAATATTACCAGACTTAACTTAACCACACAGTCTTCATCTTGTAAATTTTATAAGTTAGGTAGTTAGTTTATAGTTAATTTTTATTTATGGTTATTTATTCTTAATATGTTTTCTCTTAAATAAATTTATAATATTTCCTAAATTTCCTTGGGATATAATTTTTTTTTTAAAATACTTTGTTACTTTTGTGGTACTACTTTACTAGACTAGATTGCTAGTACTAGCATGCAGTTTATTTCAGGTGATCTTTTTGATGAAGGAGATAAAAGCTCTGAGAAAGAGTTCAATGAGGTGGTGCAAAGGTTCCATCATTTGTTCACAGTTCCTGAGGGGACCACCTTGTATGCAGTTGCTGGGAATCATGATATTGGATTCCATTACAGGTATGCAAATAATGTATGGTATGAATAATTCAAAGGTGATTTTTTTTTCGAGTTATCACCTTTTGTCTTATGAGGGCAGAAGGATGGTGTCAATTACTTTATTAAAGTTTTTACTGCAGTGGTTAAAGAAAGAATGTGTTTAATGCCCACCGTCTCCTTCCACTGCAAATGGCAAACTGCACACATGCGCTTCTACTGAATAAGAACTCATAACTCGGTGTTTGTTGATGGTTGGGGATTACTTTTATTTAAAATAATGTTATTTTTGGCATAGTATTAAGTATTAACGAGCTAGGCATTTTGGTGCAAACTGTAAGCCAAATAAATAAATCTGTTAATCCATTCATACTGCTGATTACCCTTGTCAAAGCCTTTATTTAACTTAGGTACTAACTTAGGCTAACAATGCAGTTTAATCGCGCCGTCTCTTTCTTAACTAAGTCATATTTTGAAGAAGGATGACACGCTAAAACAGAGCTACTAACCGTGTAGTGCATAGGCGCTTAAAGGTTTTTGTGCGGGTAGGATAACGCCGCAGCTGGCTGGGCGGTTCGAGCGGCGGCTGCGCGCGGCGCCGGCGCGGCTGGCGAGCGTGCGCGGCGCGCACTTCGTGCTGCTCAACTCCATGGCGCTGCAGGGAGATGGCTGCTCGCTTTGCGCACGCGCCGTCGCCGAGATCGACAACATAGCTGGTTATTATTTTAGGTCGATTCTTTTTAGAGTTCCGTACCTTAGAAGACCTTATGGTCCCCCCATATGTAGGTATAGTCCCCGCGGGATAGTAATAAATGAATTCTTCGCAGATGAAGTCGCGGGCAACAGCTAGGTAGTGCATAATTATTTTTTTCTTTTTAGTTGTCTTTTTTGGTGGCGTTTTTTTTTCCGGGCGTTTTTTTGTTTTTGCTTGCGTTTTCGTGCGCATTTTTTTGTGTCGGGGTTTTCCAAAATTTTCAATTTAAGTTCTTTATTTCATGTTATGTTAACTTTGTGATATTATTTTTTAAGAGTACTAGTATGCTGAATATCCTGGCTGCAGCATCAGGCCGAGAATTCCATAATCTTGCATAGTTATAATAGCATACATGGGTGTTTCAAATTTTAGGTCGCACGTATGTTTGAAAGTAAAGTAAGTACCCATTATGCATCTAAGATTACCACAGCGAACAAAAGAGCTGATGATCTTGAAACGACTGAACTGAACCGATTTTAATTAAAAGATGTCTAAAAACCATCGCTAGAAAACCTGCTTTCCAATAAAAAAACCGCATTCAAATCGGTTTATCCGTTTAAGAGCTACGGTGCCCCGTACAGACACACAGACAGACAGAAAGACAAACACACATAGCGGTCAAACTTATAAAACACCTCTTTTTGCGTCGAGGGTTGAAAAACGCCCAACAAACATTTTAGTCCTATTTGTGTAAGTTATGCGACTCAGAATGCTATACACATCGTTTAGAAGTAAATTTAGCGTGTAATATGACTATGGGTCTCTTATCACTATACATCTTGTAGTCGTTTATAGAAATCGTATAAACTTCTATACGACTGTTTTATATCACTAATACATAACTTTTAGTCTTAATAACGTCTATATGACTTTTACACCGGTATTTATCGTATTAGAGCCGCGAAAACTACTATTACGTGACGATCGCGTAAGAGTAATATATTGCACTCTTATAAAATTTAGAGTCAACGTGTAGCCGTATATAGACATCGTATAGACTTCTATATGACCGTTTATATGACTTGTACACAACTTTTAGTCGTATAACTAGTGCTGTCGTCTTAATAACGTCTATATGACTTTTACACCGGTATTTATCGTATTAGAGCCGCGAAAACTACTATTACGTGACGATCGCGTAAGAGTAATGTATTGCACTCTTAAAACATTTTGAGACAATTTGTAGTCGTATATAGACATCGTATAGACTTCTATACGACCGTTTATATGACTTTTACACAACTTTTAGAGGTATAACCGGAGATGTTGTCTTAGTAAAGTCTATACGACTTTAACACCAACATTGATTGTGTGAGAGTCATAAGAACTACTTTTACGTGACGATCGTGTAAAAGTCATAAATTGCACTCTTATGCGAAGTTAATTTGTCCTATATTAACATCGCGTAAAGTTCTATACGACTGTTTTCCAGTACTATTATTTTTTCTTCACCAATAACACCAGTAAATCACGAGTTTAATTATAATTTTCCTTTTTTTATGTGAGACTACTTTCACCTCACCCTAATTTCGTTAAAATGGCTGACAAAAAATGGTTCACAGAATGCAAAGTCGTTTAGATGTTGTATTACGGTTGTATCTTAAACCCTAAGTTGTTTAAAGGTAATTATTAAAACGTTCAATAAAAACATTGAAAAGAATATAGCTTAATTTACAGAATTTATAAGGCGCGTTCATTATATTGAGAAGACTAGGGAATATTACTCGATAGAATTAATTTCCCAACAGATAAATGTACTTACTTACTCGTACGTCAGTTTCGAAGATGTCACAAGTAGATAACTAAAATATAAGAATGGCTGTTCTACTTTGCAATGATTATAGTCCATCGCAGTTATAAGTTTGAATTTACTACATTTATCTGATAATTTTACAACAAAACTCCATATTAAAGTCACGATAAACACTTTCATTCGATAAAATGCGGTAAAACAGCGGTAATAAACACCATACTCGATCTCTATACGACCACTACACGACTGATACAGTGACTTATAGGACTGTTACGTGACTATATTACGATGTAGATTCGTATAAAATGGGCCTTTTCTCGGTCATATCGATGTGATAACGACGTGTTTACGACCAGCTTATACAACCAAAAGTCAGAATTGGCACGTTGTGGCCACCTGTAAAATGTTTGTTGGGCGGCCGTTTATGCGGAAATAAACCTACTTACATATATATCGACAATTAAGGGAGCAAAATTTGTTGAGTATTTTACGTTGACCTAGCTAGAACTATGATGTGAACTGATATTCATAAATAATTAGAATAATTTGATTTAGCAATGTGCTCAAAAAATTACAGAATTACACATTTGAGTAAAATACAAATAATAGCATAATCTGACTTTTTGACGATTTTCGCATAACTCTGGGTCTGTATAGCGAGGGCCAATGTACTCTAAAAAAACTGTACGGAACCCTCTGTGCGCGAGTCCGGCGCGCACTTGGCCGGTTTAATTTCTGCTTACATCCCCCCGACAACTCTTCGAAATCATGAAGTTCATTAAGTTTCCTTTGGTTAAAATTCATTAAACGTAAATTTTACGGATTATCTTCTAAGCACATTAGTAGTATAATAATATCGTCAGTACCTACTTTGAAAAAATCTCGTATCTCAAATCAATGCGTCAACATAATTTACTCTTGTAATGTAGTACGAGCCTTCTTAAAAGTAGTGAAAAACTCACCAGTAACCAGTAGTAGTTGATCATTCGCGATACGCAGTGTTCAGTTGATAGTTGATAATGGCAATAATAAGCAAAAATAATAGATCCGGTTTGAAGGACCATGTGAAAGGAGCTAAGCAATCTTAATTTGTTTCCAGATATTCTGAAGTGTAGCAGTGGATCAAAATTATGCAAAGGCAAAACAAAACTAGATAAATATACTAAACCAATTCTTATTCAGGTAGGTAAGTGAGTCATAATATAAATTAAAAAGGATTCGCATATGTATAGTTTAATTTAGCTGTCATATATCCACTCAACCAATGCTTCCTTCGACTGGCCGCGACTATTTATGAATACATTAGATCTTTTTTCGACCAACGCGTGCTTGTTTTTCTTCCATTTTTTAGTTAGCATTTCGGTTTGATAACTTTTCTAACTTGACTCGATTCTCTACCTTTCATTCTGTGATCTTTGATTTGCCACACAAAGCCAAAATAAAGTCGTCAATGTAATCGTGCACATTTTGATCACTGATTGATTCAAAATCCGTTCTTTAGACCAGTAGTCGTATGACTACAAATATATGAGTGAGGTAATCCGTATATTCTATTTTAACTTAAAGCAATATTTATTTTCAGCACTTTCCCTTATATAGAGCCTCAGACAGTCAATGCACGGAGCCCGACGCGGCTCCACTGCCCGAAAGAGACAGCTTATTCGTAGAGCGGTGGGACTGCTTGTCGAAGGAGTCCACAGAATACCTCGTGGAAAGCCTGCGCCCGCGCCTCGCGTTCGGTGCGCACACGCACCATAGTTGTGTTGCCCGGCACAGCTTCGTGCCTACCCCCGACCATAAGATAGAGTTCCTGGAATACACAGTTCCTTCTTTCTCTTGGAGGAATCGATTGGATCCTAAGTATTACTTGGTATGCCTGTTTCAATATCTGCCACTTACTTACAATAATGCTCTTACTAATTGTTTACAGGGTACACTTGAGAGCTGTGAAAATTATTCGGATTCTTCATAGGAGGCACCAGGTTAACGAGCTTCACTCGGGCTATGATTCTTAAATAAACACGCATTTTCCCAGATACAAGACCAAACTAGATTGGTTGTTCGCCCCTGAACCTCCCAAACATAACAAATTTCATCTTAATTGTTAAAACGTTTCCAGGAGCCCTAAAATTTAATTACATTTGTTTATTTTTAAAAGTGGTCAATTCATAAATGAGTAAAAAAAATGTGTGAATCTCTATTTTCTACCTAAAAATAGGCGCCAAACAATATCCCAGTATTGGTTTCTAATCAATAGAGCAGTAACGAAATAAAGAAAAATGTTGCAAATCAATTAAATAAGTGAGCCATCGCGAAGTAACGCCTGAATAAATAAATTAGTCAGACGATGTGCAACTTTGATGTGTATTATTAATCGGCATATTGTAGAGAGTTTGTAGAAAGTTTAAGGAGTAGGAACCTACTCTAAAGACCGATTGCACGGTCAAGGTTTTAAAAAAATTGAACATCAGCCCTGGTTTATGAGTGACTGACTTTTCCATACATTATGAACTTGGTTTTAGCACTAAACTTGGAGTAACAAAGTTAATTCTGGTCCAAGTCCGCTGAAAGGGTAAAAGCTGATATTTTATTTTTATTAGGTATAAGGCCTACTCGCACACGTAATCTTGTGTAATTATATCTAAGTATTTGTCCCAGATAATATCTCCAGCAATCTCATGTCGAACATTCTAATCTGTACAAAAACATGTTTATACAACCTCCTGATTAACTTAGGTACGTGCTTTATCGTCATTCATTATCGAACAAAGAAATATGAAGCCAAGATCGATTATTACAAATCCCGACAAAAAAACTGTTACTGAGGTTTAGGCAACTGTCATTTCGATGATTTTTCTTATTAATGCAGTTGAGTTAAATTGACCATGGCGCAAGTGTAGCATAGGTATAGGAAAGCTGTGTGCGGTACAGATGTGGACGTTCATTGTTGAGCTACAGTCCTATTTACATTGCCAATCTACTCGTTATCACACACGTAGTTACACGTATTTGTGACTATTGTGGGATATGCGTAAGCATAGAGTAAGAGATTAGTGGATCGTCATTTTCGGCTTCGGTAACGTTCCGCAGCGTTAAGCCCTTACCCTATGCCAGCCTTTAGGAGGTACGAATTCTGTTGACACACATGCGTGTCACCCACCTGCGCATAGGAGTAAGAATTTTTGATCACATTGTGTTAATGGCGATGGAATGTTTTACGTCTGTGACTTTTTAGTTCTTACAAATACGTGTCCACTGGCATAGAAGTAATTGCTGTGGAATATGCGTAGGCATAGCGTAAGAGCGTAGTGGATCGCTGCTGGGGGCGAATTAATGAGCTATAACTACAGGCAATTGTTCACTCATACGCTCTTCTTCTGTCTCTTTTCAGTTAACGGTAAGCGGCGAGGAGGCAAGCGTGTCCAAGTGTGAACTGCCTCGCGAGTGGACGCTGCAAGTGACTGCGCTACTGATGCTAATTGCTCTCGTGATATACCTTCGCTACTTCAACTCCAAGCAAAATGCATGCAACTACAAGCATTTGTAAGTATTTTATGTAATCTAGCTAAAAATATCGCTGAAGTACGTCAAAGTGGGGGCCTGTGACGTAGGGGGAAGTGTCGCGCGGGGTGATGACACGCGGAAGGTTAACTGGCTATATCTTCATATTGTTTTCATTTAATTGACCAAATAAAAAATACGTGATCAATATTTTCTGATCTAAATGATGGACTAAACTAGATTTTTTTTGGAAACTTGCCCATTGTTCAATACTTTCTCCGACTTTTGTTACTATTGTCATAGTAGAGAAAAAACTGAAAAGCAAAAATAATAAACCTTTTCCATTTAACCTAATCCAACGGTATCCCACACTACAAGGTAGGACTGACAGGTAGACAGGAAGGACCCCGGCAGCTGAGTTTTTCCCCTCTTTAACCCCGTTTTCGTCGTTTTATCTAATTTCACACCACTACCACACAAGCCGTTATCGATCAAGCGTTAGATATTTTACAACCCTGTTACTCTTAAATAAGTTTAAGGCCTATTCTACTAAATTAATTAGCACAAGCCAGTAAACCATTGGATTTTGGTTTGTGTAAATAAAGCCTAATTTACCCGGGTTATAAACATTACAGTATTCGAATAGGTAACACTCAGATACCTTTATTCACTCATCCAATCTATTCATGCCAACTCTTGTGATGCGATGCGACACGTACTCGTACTTCAGTAAGTACTTGAAATAAAACAATCAGACATGTTTATTTGACTTCTGCTTATTTAATTTTGCCTATAGTCGCCCAACTAGGTACATTCTCGATATTTTCGCGCACAAGAGTTTATGTTATGTTTCGAGTTGCGTGCGCGATAAGGGATGAACTTGCAATCCACATGGAGACAGTGGCTTGTCAATAACATGTTATTGTATATCTTATTTTGTTACAGATCAGGGAAGAAAGTTTAGAGGACGGAATTGAAAAGACTGGTAAACTTTATTTTACGTCATCGTTATTAATGTATTACAATCAATTTCTGAATCTCAGCAAATAAATTACAATTATTATCTGGTGGTTTTTTTTTACAAATTGTATTTTCACATCTATTCTACAGTGGTTTTTCAGCGGGGCCTGAATTTCGAATCGGTGGGATCTCAACATCCTGGGGGGGAGGGTAGTACATGGCCCATTTACTCCCCCACCCCCTATATAATATACGCCTCCAACGGTGGCGGTGATGTGTGATTTTCAGCTTTACATTTATTGTATTTTTAATGAAAATACCTTCTTTCATTAGTTTTGAGATACCTATGTGACAGTGATTTTATCGTAGTTTATTGCATTGTATAACTCTTAATTATATCTAAATCATATGGAATTAACTAATAACAAGAGAAAAATATCCTTAAGATCCCTAAAAGATATATCTATATTATATAATAGAGGCATATATAATAATATAACTAATGCATATACATACCTACAGGGTGGAAAGTTGAGATGGGGCAGCAAGGACAGGTACTTGATCTCTTGCTGCTACGCGAAAATGCTCTTAGGAGACCTTTACCAACTTTTTGAGTGATGATAATCGACATTCACCGATATTTGAAAAAATGTATAGTCAGCGACAAAATCGATAGATTTGACTTTTTTTTTAATGCCAATCGTTGCCATTTCTATGTTACACTCTTTGATACCAGCTAAGGATAGAGTACTACAACAACCACAATTCAAAGATTTTTTTTTTCCATACATTCGTAGGGTAATTTGCAAAGTTAAACTTTTGCTTGTTGTTTTTTTATGAATATTGAATCCTTTATGCTTAAAGAAAATTAAAGAGTATGTAGACAACTAAAACAACTTTTTAACTAAAGTCGGTGTCTTAACCCAATATTGCTGCCCCATCTCAACTTTCCATCCTGTATATACAGCGTGTATTTTGTCTACCTCAAACTGTAACCAGACGAAGATTTTAGTGGTGGGAACCGATATCAAAACAAATTGTTAATTTAAGATTAACTACCAGAGCTTAATTATTTTTTGAAATATTTTCGAGCAGCAATGTAATCCGTATAATTTGATACGAGAGAGAAACGTCCTGTGACAGCTGTCACGTCAATAAGTGCGACGTTTTAAATAAAAACAAAGCAATCACGTAGTGATACATTGCCTGCTAATTAATTTTGTAAGAAAAATAATAAGTAAGTACCTAAAAACATCTTTATTCAATCAAAATCAAAATGGTACAATCAATTAATAAATTACAAATTAAATTAAAACCTAAATGAAAAATTAATAAAGGTAAAAAAAAACAAAATATCAAAAACAAAAAAAAAATTAAAATTAAAAAAAACAAAAGGAATAAATCATAAAATAAACTAAATTAAAAACTACTCAACACCCGTCCGCATCGTACTTGGCCCAAACGTAGTTACCCATTACCCCAGCGGCATTGTCCCGTTGTATGGCCAACGAGACCCGCTGGACCAAGTACGATCCGGAACGGGGGTTACCTCCTCTGTCCCTCATCCTGCCTACCTAAATATTATAAAGAACTAAGTATAGTAAAGTTAGTAAAGTTATTAATATAAAGTACCTAAATATTTTTTACTGAAACATAATAAAATGTGATTATTAGGGCCTTCACTAACTACCCTTAAAGTAGTATCAAAAATACACGCTGTATACAAATAGTTTGTATCCAAAAATATTAAAGACGCAGAATACATTTGTGCAGACCCCCGACACTAGGCTAGGCATGGCATATATATATTTTTTAATAGCCTATACCTATACCTAATGTTTCAATGCTAGGTAAAAGCTTTTCCTATTGATCGCCACAGCTCCCGTTCTGAACAACCCAAACCAGAAACAAGTTAAAATACAGCGTGAAGTTATACACACACACACACACACACAAACACACGCACACACACAAACACGCACCGATACACCCACATGCACTCACACATGCATAGTATAAACGTTAGTTTTTCTTTTTTTTGCCGGTTGTTTTATGTCAATTTTGTGATTTTTTATTTTAAGTTATATGTTTTTTTTTCCTGCATGTTAACGCTTAATTCTAAAGTATTACAAATCTGTTAATCGCACTCGCAGACGTCCAAGATACAGGCTCAGCCTAGTTTGGAGTCTGATAGATATGTTCTGTATTGTATCAAATATGTTACTGTTAATAAAAATATTTGTATTTGTATTTGTATTTGATGCTGTCATTCCAGTCCTTTGCGTACATGTGGAAATCGTTCCGCCATCTTCTCCGTCTACCTCGTCGTCGCTGGTCGCTCTCAGGATCGGGAGCTGAATCTTCATATTAGTTGATCTAGTTCTAGGATTCTGCGCCTCTTAAGACGTCTTATCTGAATTGAAAATACAAACTGAAATACAGATGCACAGAAGAACCAGAAAAAAAGACCAGCGCTGTGAATCGAACCCAGGTCCTCGGTATTCTGTGCCGCGTGCTTTACCGCTACACCACTGCTGGACAACGGTACAGACACGAATTTCCCCTATGCACCACATATCTCAGCTTGTTTGTTTCGTATTTAGCCACTTAAGCAGTGACACTAGCGACATCTATGCCATAGCCCTCATCGAGAAACTTTCGACACTCGATTGGAACTAACCGCTCACCCGGACAAGAGATATCCTTATTAAGCAATCAAATTGAGAATGGTTTTTAACCGACTTCAAAAAAAGGAGGAGGTTATCAATTCGGTTGTATTTTTTTTTATTTTTTTTTTGTTTGTTATCTCAGAACTCCGTCATTTATGAACCGATTTGAAAAATTTTTTTTGCGTTCGTCTAGGAATGCTTTCAATTAGGTCCCATAAGCACCAAATCAGGATCTGATGATTGGATCTTAAGGAAATCGAGGGAACTCTTCAAATGTTGTAGGGACACCTATGGTAATTTTGATATATTTAGTAGTAACTCGAGCATTTGCTCTTAAAAATCATCATTTCAAGGTGAAGTGGAACTGATGATGAAGACCACAGTTGACCATCGGACTTACTACTCAATAATAAGTATTTCATGGGTTGAATTTCAATTGCTTTAACACAGTTGCTAAGCAATTTTTGCTCCTCGGAACGAATATGGTGAAATGGAATGGGTGGCACCAGGACTCCTCAATAATGAACGTCTCTGCATCGGAAAAAGCAATTTTTCGTAAAAGGTGACGAGCAGTTGACATTAAACTATTGTATCTTAGATGTTTTACACTAAAAAGCGTGAAAAAAATTTTATAACAAAAAATTGAACCGACTACAAAAAAACCATGAAAATAATTTTCTACCAGCCTGAAGTCGGTGCCTCAGCACGAGCCAGCAGGAGTGATTGAAGCCATTTACTCGTATAGTTGTAGGTGAGGTAGACGATTATAGGTCCACTCCTGCTGGCTCGTGCTGAGGCACCGACTTCAGGCTGGTAGAAAATTATTTTCATGGTTTTTTTGTAGTCGGTTCAATTTTTTGTTATAAATTTTTTTTGGAATCTTTTTTTTTTTTTTTATTTCAATTCCAAATTTTTTTGTTACTTTTACGGTCATCCCGTAAAACCTAAATTGAAAATACAAACTGAAATATAGATGCACAGAAAAACCGTAGAAAAATAAGACCAACACTGGGAATCGAACCCAGGTCCTCGGCATTCCGTGCCGCGTGCTATACCGCTACAGCAGCGTTGTCCAGTAACTAGTAATTACAGGTGAAAACTTTTAAAGATTTTCCAACTATCCCACGGGATAAAAATAATAAAGAGGATTTTATACGCTTATATGGACTCTGTCTGCAATAAACTGTTTTTTTTATTTTATATACATATATACCAACTGAATCAGAAAACGCACAAGCTAAACTAATAAAACTGGGGACTGGAGATTTGGCAAACTTATATAAATCTGGCAACAATACAATAATTGGGATGTCCCAAAAAAAATAACCTATAGTTTTTATCTTATTTTTGGAAAGAATAGGATATTTTAAGATACCTTTTTCGTCGATTTTGAATTTGGATGAGTATTTAATTTTTTATATTTTTTTTACGAAATAAGCTGGATGACGTCACAGTGAGACAGCCACGTTCGATTGCCCAGATAAATTCAGTTTGTACATAACATAATCTGTGGCATTACTGAAAGTCAAGTGACAGTCAACAATCATACAAGCACGGCACGGTCCTAAATGAACCATGACAAATAATTTCATTTATTTCTCTTCTTTTAGCTTCGATTATTCGTAGGTTTGTTTAATGGTGTGATAGTAAATACATATTTTTTATAAAAATCTGATATTTAAATTCTTTTATATTCACTTTTAACGTAGTTATTTAATATTTTTATTTCTGAAAATAAATTGGTAATACTCGTATACATTTCGGACTTTACGATAAAATGACAACTGTTTAAAGCCGAATGCGCATCATGTGATTAAATTTCCATCTTTGTCACTCTTTGCTATTATAAGCAGGACAGCAACATTTCAAACTGTCAATTTGCTTTAAAGTGTAGCCTTTCCTTTAGACCTGCATTTGTGACGTAACACTGCAGGGGTCAAATGAAGGTCATTACTTAAATTTTATTTATTTAATTCAGATTATCATATTTTTGGAATCTGATTTCTGAAAACGCTTCACAAAGCCTATTTCTCCAAATGGTTTTCGATTTATTATACTGTGTAAAAAATTGGGACATCCCAATTTAGTAGTGACATCCTGCTCATCCTGGCCAGAATCGATTCTGTAGAAGGGAACTCCTCAAAAGTTTTCTCCACACACGAAAGACTTTACACGTTTGTTAAATTTCAATGACAATGTGTTTATGTGATATACACCACCTGATGCTGCAGCCAGGGTCGTCTGCTGATGACGGAACTCCTCATGGGCTGATAGCACGCATACAAAATTGTACATGTACGTTCAACAAACTGACACAATTACTTTGATTAACCCGCGACCTTTATGACAACTACTTTTATGTATGAAATGTGTGTTCATGCAATTCTTCCACCTCTACACTGTAAAAACACACAAATCCATCTATCACTACTACATCACACTAACGTGTTTCGAACTCAACCAGAGCTCATCTTTAGAACAACACAACCGTTCAGCATGCTATGGTGTGAAATTCGGTATAGATGGACCTAAAGTAATACAGAGGTCCACTAGGGAAAGATTTTTACAAAATCGCGTGGAACAGGGCAATATCTCAACTTTGTTTGTTTCTGTTTGTTGGGGGTAATTTCTGAAACTACTGAGCTGATTTAAATAATTCTTACTGTAGCAATACTCTACCAATAGAAAGATAGATAGTGTGCAGTATTCCTGATTCACATAGACTTTACACGTAGAGTTTTTTAAATGCAAATAAAAATAAGTTTCAATTTCGATCAGATTTTCAAAATTATTTCAATAATAGAAAACTGCAATGTGTCTCTAATCGACAATTAAGAATATTAAAATAGATCGTAACATTAATAAATTTCCCGCGAAAACTTTACAATTTCTCGGGATATAATCCTGTATATCGTGCCTCTTTGTCGCGGGCAAAAGAAACGCGTAGTAATTGTAATTTTCTCTGTGTACCTGTTTTCTGTATCGCTTATTATTTTTGGTGTACAATAAAGAGTATTGTATTGTATTGTATTGTAGTACTTTAACGTTTTCTAAAATTCCACCCCTGAATCAGCGAAACAGGTTTTCAAAATTGATACGAATTGTAATTAATCAAGTGTGTGGATTGATTTTTGAACCTCAAATTTAACGCGAGCGAAGCCGCGGGCAAAATTTAGTATATTATAAATGCGAAAGTTTGTGCGTGTGTGTATATGTTTGTTACTCATTACTCATTCACGCTAAAACGGCTCGACTCATTTGGATGAAATTTGGTACGTATTATATACGAATAGCGCTTCGTCATAATCTGTTGGTATGATACTGTTGCGTAATGAAGCGTTCAGTCGTAAGGTATACCTTGGTATTATGTATTATTTTTTGGTTGCCAAGTTGATAGTCAGGTTCAAGTGAACAAGCTATTTGATATTCCAACTGATGTGGCAATACAAAGCGTTATCAACAAAATTAATTAAAATGACCGACACATTTTGTGTAAATGAATGAATAGAGGATATTGGGGATATACATCAAAACTGAGTCGTAAATAAGTAAAAATGTTTATTGAAAATACAAAGAAACAATAGGAACTTCATAAAATATAACTACTAAATTGCAAATAGAAATAATAAATGCAAAAGCAAGGCAACTATTGACTAATCCTGCGAAAGTAATACTGCATTAAAATTAAGTGTGATCCTAAATAATTTGAAATAAATAAATGCAACAACGTGTCCTCACAATACTTATAAAAATCTTACCGTTAATCACATACCCACAGTCAGATATATATTATATATGAATACAATGATCCTTCGGTACCCAGCCGCTTATCTCAGTTTCATATGCTGTCTGAAGAGCTTAAAGTTAATTGCCGTAATTGACATTTATAAATTCATTGCTAGTAGATAAGAAAATTGCCGTAGCGAATTATATTAATTGCGTACTTAAGTATAAAAACAATTTTATTTATGTTCTATATTACTTATGTTACTTTGAACTTATGGCCTAAGTAAGTAGTACTTGTTATAGAGAGATAATTCAATCCCTTCCAATATCAGTTGTATTGGCAAGCCAGTGGAGAATATCAGATCTATATGGAACTCGTACACTAAAGGCGCCCGCTTAGATTTAGCAGGACCAATTGTCTTCCTACATAATTTCCGGACTACACTTGGAGAACTGGTTTATTCTGGTATGTCGCTGAGCCGGATGCCGCCGGGGCGGCGGTACATGCGCTCGTTCATGGGTAGCTCGCCCACGAGGAAGCGGTCCAGAGCTTTGGCAGCCATGCGCGAGTGCCCCGAACTCCTGAACGCCGTGCTCGCGTCCTGCCCGGCGTATTCCAGCATTATGTCTCCCCCACCTGGGTGCTACAACAATGATAACAACACGTTGAAATCTTGTACATAAACTTAGATTTCTTCTTTATAAAACAAAACGAATGACCAGCTCTTTGCTTAGCTGCAATAGAAGTGTTACTTTTATTTTTGAGATAATATTCGTAAGTATTTCGACTGTGAAAACGAGGCAAAAGTACGTAAAAGGCAGGAATGTTTTTAAGCTCACCTCATCCAGGAAAGTTGAAATATCATATACGCGATCGTATATAACCACCCAGCAGTCTCGCGGGGTGTCATGCTGGCTGACTTCGGCGAGGGTGATAACGCGGTCCCGGGGCTGCGGCTCCTCGGGCTCTGGTCGCGCCGGCCACGCGCTCGGCTCCGCGGCGGCGGCCGTCCACGGTTTCACTAACCGTAGAGCAGCCATGGTTAGCGCGACTATGTCCAGATCTTTATTCTGGGGCACAGCCAGCGGTTTCGAAGGCAGGTTCATTTCATGAGCAGATTGTACTTTTGCCATCTTGACTTCTTGTCTTTTCTTCTAAACTTTTAGTTACAAAGAAACTTCTCTTTCTTCACTACAACGTGAAGGTAACTTCAATCTTTCAGATGCGTCAATATCTTCAGGCAGACTTGATGCGAATGAACAGCGTAGTCTCGCTTCACTGTGAAAGAATTATGAAACCTTATAAGTCCAACGATTTTTGCGTCCTGTCAGGGTTGGGTACCTGGCCTGAATTGCATCGTCAACATAGGTTATTAATTTATTCAAACATATTGAATCAAATCGTCTTTGAAATATTGAGTCTTAAGATTTTTTTGTCTATCATCAAAGGAATAAAGTAATTGTAAATAGTAAATACGTGTTTGTGGCATAGTAAAAATGTATGAGTACCTAGACAACCCTATTAGTGTTCAGTAAACCGTGAATCGATAGGAATGCTAGATACAGTTACTGCGATAGAATTACACGTCTGTCGACCCACGTGTGGGATTTGCAACAGTTTCTATCTGCTTAGAGAATGTAGATTTGCTTGACATTTAATAAGTAAAAGTTTTTGAAACGCGGTAGTCTTCTTGCAGGTAACGGTCAGTCAAATAAAGAAATAAGTAAGATCATTAGGTATAGGTACCAAAGCTTCGATATCTTTGCTTTTTATCAGGAAACAATGCCAAGTGACATGTTGGCCGTTATCTGGGCCTTCTTGACGTAAATTAAACTTAATGATAATTCAGTGACATACAATTGACCTTTTCGTTATCTTTTTTTGTGAATTCCATTTTATTGTAAAACTGACAAAGCATCTGCGTATGAGATATTAAATTTAAATTTGCAACCGTTTTTCGTTCACATTGTACTAAAATGATTATGTGTATAGAATATTGAAAGCATTTTTAAAAATGTCGATAAAGTACTTGACATTTTCAATATGATATTAGACACTTAAATAGGTAGATAGGTATGTAATTATGAATATCAATTTATCCTGACCTTTATCAACATGAAAGGAGTAATCCACGTTTGAAAACGAATGTTTACATAAACACAATATTTACCTTCTAATCAATGCACTTCACAGCTTCCAGTTGTGTTATCTTTGTTGATGCTCGAAACGTGGAGAATGGCAATCGCACCAGTTGTCACTGTACCACCACTGTTCGTATTGGGGTTGATTATTGAAACAAAATATTACAGGATGATGCATGAGAGCGTAGATCATTTCCACAAAATTATTATTGACTCGACATTTATCAGTTGCGATCAGAGAATGAGTCTGTGTGGATAGTGCCACCGTTTATATACCGGGACGCTACGGCTGCGCACGCGCCACGGTCTGATGTAATCCGGCTGATAAGTTACCGCGCGCCCGCCCGCCGCGCGTCGCCCGTTTCTGTAGATATCATGATGAGCTTTCTTTTCAGGGTAGGCATCTTAAGCAAAATCCTAAACTTAAAAACTTTTAAGGTTAAGTTTTGATCGGATTACTATTTATTTTTTTTAGTTTAGAGGCCTGCAGGTGCTATATCGAGCGCGGTTTTCATGAGAATTCGAGGAATAGAAAGACTTAAATGTGAGTAGGTGGGTTTATACCCACCTACTCACATTTAACAATTAAACCACCTACTAACAATTAAATTATGTATGAAAGTCACAAATTCAATAATGGTGAACTGTAGGTTTGATAAATTTGAAAAAATCATGATGGTAGTAACTAGGTAGGTAGGTACCTCTATATCAAATTTTAAAAGAAAAACTATAACGGCTAAGTTTGCTTCAGAATTATTAGCCTAGGGTATAAGATACATAATACCCAAACTTCGAAGATTCCATACAAGATCAAAATAATACTTATTTTTTTTGGAATCGGAACCTGACCGGTTTTCTTATTCCCTCTTTTGTTTCTTTTTTTTTTTCTTTTGTTTAATTTATTTGTGTTTATCTACGATTATCTTTTATAATAGTTGTGCAAGTTACTTTGACATATTTCCGTAAATTGACAAATATTTTCAATTCGCATATGACGCAGGCGGTGAACGAACCCTCCCGAAGTCCAGATTGTGCGTTTAGACGCCAAACAGCGCCCGCGTCAACATCCGATATTTTCGTCATTATCACTAATAAGTAGATATTAGGAAAAACAAACTGGTATTGCAAAACATTTTCCCTGTGATATTCCTTAAACGTATACCTACTGGACAATAAACCCTCGTTGTTTTACATGATTAAAATTATCTTTAACACAGTTCATGGTCGCGAGCAGTGTCAACCAGATAGAAACATAGGCGAGAAAGGTACCTAAATTAATTGATCCAATACTAACTGTAGGCACCTACTAAAACAACATATCGCCAATAGATTATTTTTTGCTCACCTGATGCAACATTTTTTCGAGATTTCATTTTAATGTCAAAACACTAATTCACCATTTATTAGCGTTTATCGTATATAATGTTATGGATATGATGCAATTCTATAGAAAAATTACGGCTGCCAGCCGCCTAGCCGCGTCGACACATTTCTACTAGTTCACGCCAGAGGCATGTGATCGGTTTCAACAGGTTTGAATTGTAGAAAAGAAACAGCATTTTAAAATTTGAACGGTATTTGCTTCTCGCTATTTTTTAAAAAAGATATTCTTGTAATACCTGTATTAATTTGAGGCCTTAATTAATTAAGCACCTACCTTGAATGTGTAGACATTAGGTAACTTTGCGGTGTATCAAAACTTAAAACCCACTTTTGGATTTACTGAGGTTTCGGCGAAAATCGTTTGGCAACATGTTTCATTTCGCAACTTTTCATTTCTCAACTGTTTAATATTTGTGAAACGGTAAATATTTCAGGATTTTTTTATAAAACTAACCTAAAGTGTTCTACACGATGATAGTTGAATGACAATATAAAATCTTAAAAGTTCAGTTAAGCTTGCCTTATAACTTGCTGAAATATTCCGGATGAATTTGATAAAAAATCGATGTTAAATGCTTAGTAATTATAGCTGGCTAATTACACTCTCCCCCAGGGATTCTATTTTTACACTCTACCTTAAGGTTGCCCTAAAAACTGGGACGTTGACCGGCACAAATGTATTAGGTCAAAAAAAATTCACGGTTGCCAAATACGTAACCTTGATATTATTTAATTTTAAAAGTGTTTGCCCTATTTTGGGTACATTAACATATTTAGTTTAATGAACTGAAACAATTACTTTGCTCACCCGCGACCTTATGTATTTTCATCGTACATTGATATGGACCTCCGCAAAGTAACGCCTGATTCAATAAAATACTTATATGTATTAAGCTTCTCATTTTTATTTTCGGCTCTGACTGCGTACCTATAGCACAGCAACTGTAGCACATCTACAATTGGATATTGCATCTTGTAGGCATACTTTCATCATGCTGATTGCTGACGCACTGGCCGAATTGTTCAACGCCAACTTTGTTCATGAATTGTTTTGATTGTCTACGTTACTATTGATTAATTGCATAAAAACATGTCAGTTCGTCGTAATCATAATACGCATACGTCACGAACGTTTGTCACTGTTCTTCATAACCAATAATAAAGATAACATAACGTAATGATCAGTCAGTGAAAAATATTTGTACACATCGCAAAGGCTCCATAGCTGATAATGATAACAAATTGTAGCGGAAGTATAAAACATAATTACGGACTACTGAGTCGTGACGTCGTTTTCATTTGTTTTTCACCTTATTTAATTGTATACAAGCCTTTACCTGCGGCATCGCATGCGTAAACATTAGGCCTAGCAATTGAATTTAAATTCCGGGATTTCGCAAAAAAGTTGTAATTTTCATTAACGTTTGGATAAAAAAAAAACACGCACAAAATTTCTTGTCTCTAATGCTAACGGTTGTAAATTAACGTGCTAATGTTATATTAGAATAGTTTATTATGTAATGCCCAGATCAAGGTTTTTTATGTTCTAATTTTCTATGCGATTTTTTTCCGTGACAACTTTTTTACTTAAAAAAAAAGATGGATGAAATTGATATTGACCCACGAAGATGCGTGATTTTGTTATAATTAGCCATTAATTACATTGTAAGGAACCACGGCACGCGGCATCGTGAATGACTCTACCTCTCTATGCTCTACCTATAAAGTCGGTTTCAAGTTATGGCGTGACAAGAAAAGTACTTCTTGAGTATTTCTTTTTCGTTAAGTATATATTTGAAAAAGTACAAATTAAATGTAATTTTCAACACACCTGCTCGTAAAGTAGGTCTTATTACAGCGTATTTACACTGATAATGCAGAATATTACCCATGCCGTGCCTTTTACATTACATTATCGCACTAGTGCCTTTTCATTACATATCTTTTTAAATATTAGCAAGAAGTATTAATGTTTCGAAAACAGCTAAGTAGTTATTTGCGTAAATATAAAATTCAATTCAAAATGTGATAAATAATTAAAGAATTTCATGAAACTGCTTGTTAGCTTGTTGGTATTTATAATTTGACGGTGTATTTTTAACTATAAATACCCAATTTCAAAATTTATAAATATGTGGCTGATTAGCTACTTTGCCGGTGCCCTTATCTCAGACTTGCGCGCGCATGCAGCGCTGAGCGCGCGAAAAAAAAAAATTACGGCCGCCATCTTTTAAATGGGTTTCTGTTTGTTAAGTTTAAATAAATGTGAACTTTTATTTACTTTTCCTCGCAAGTGTGTTGAAAAACGTCGTATGAAACACGTGAGCATTGGTCATTACACTTTTCGTCTCCATTAAGCCTTCGCCTTCGGCTCAGGCTTAAAAACCGACTCGAGTGTAATGACCAACATAGCACACTTGTATCATAATGTACTATTTCAATGTAGGTATGCGACGCAATATTAAATTGACGGCATTTCACGGCCCTCGTACCATAAAAGACAGCGATAACAGGGCCATGTCTGATACACTGATTTATCAATTAAACTTTAAGGATCAATAAATGATCTAAATTTACGAAATTCGAAACTCAAAGTTCGTATCGTATGCTTACGCTAATATTATTTAATACGAGAGTGAAAGGGACATTTACAAAATCGAGTCACTAACGCATTCACTGCCACCAGACTTCCACAGCTGCCACGGACGCACATGTGCGTTCAAGATGTATTGAATAATTATGACAGCGGCACTGGGTGAAGTTCCGTATCCATCGCTGGCAGTGAATGCGTTAAATATAAATAGATAAATATAATAAATTAAATAGACTCTCGTTAGTGGGTAATCCCCTTCTTACGGCCCTTAATGTACATAATGAATTATTACTAGCCAAGTGAAGTATTGAACTTGCATTAGATACAATACATCCCAACCAAACCCAAGCAAAATAACTTGTCGCCTACATTGATCTCAATTCTTATGTTAGCGAAGTCAACAACGACGCTTATTCTCATATTGAACTTGGCTCTCGTTTCACATTTATATTTTTGATGAGATACTTATTATCTGACCTTGAAAAACAGAGAAATTTCTAAAAGGCTGTCTCAGTATTGAGGTATTGAGCAACTTATGCAAACTGTTCTGCTCCCAGGCTGAAAGCCACATTTGTGATGCAAAGTTTTACAGTATTTTTTTTGACAGATAACAATAATTTGGAATCTTTTCGAAGCTTATTTTTTTTGTTATTATATTTTGATAAGTCGTGAATCATGTCATGCGCGACGAACTCTACTCGAGCAGATATCAGTTTCCAAACAGAGCCAAGATATATTTTCCACCGTGATGTCAGCACTAAGCATCCTACAATAATACAATAGGTACAAACGGAATAAGAGTAGGGAATATTTGGAATAACCTAGAGTAAAATACTATAAAAGCTGAGGTAACTAGCTAGTGGATTAGCCTATGGTCTCTCTAGAGTTCGAACTCGCACTTGAGCCTTCGACGTTGCCAGAATTTATGTGCTCGAAATTGAACTTTTAGGTGGACTTCACACAATTACTTGGTGCGTGCCGGAGAGCGACCAGCGAAGACGAGGCCAAGACGGAGATGACGGGATGTGCAGGTACCCAATATTGCGCTAGACCGGGAAGTAAGGACGTTGGAAGAGGAGGTAAGATATCGTGAAGAATTTGAATACAATTTAATGGATTATGAAGTTTCTATTGCGCACCGGGCCCACGTCGGAACTACATCTCCTCTCAATACGAGATTAGTCCTATGCATAGTATTCGGATGTATAAAGGATGTTTTGAAATTATTCCGGAACATGTCAGCATATGGTACTTAGCTTGATGAAATGTACAGGTTTTTCATCTAAATATTCGATTCAATTTTCGAATTACAGTTAAGCCTTTGCCGCGGCCGCGATGCACTTTGAACATCAACGCTCAATGTAAGGAGTCTTTGTCAACCCATAATCAAAAAGTTCTGAAAATTAACAGGGGTATTCAGTTAAACTAACCCAACTACCAGTTAAATTAAAAGGATAGGCCGGAGATGCGGTGGTGAAACTTTAACTTAAGCTTTGGTATTATACAATTACTACTATGACAATACTAAAAACAAACAACCTCTCACCCTTAACGCATAATACCTTCTCCGTTCCGTCGTGGGTAAAAGGAATAGGAGAATAAATAAGAATAAAAGAATTTTTAAATATTAAATAATATTGAGGTATAACTGTCAGGCTCCGATCAACGATTCTGTCAGGGGTACCTAGTTTTATCAACGCTGCGGGTTACCCGGGAGTCATTGTTTTTGAACACGTCGCTATCGGCGAGGGCGCGAGCGAGATTAACTGAATGGGTCACGGCTTGGTCATTCTACACGATTCGCGGTTCATAATTGTGTAGATATAATGATGTACATACCTACCGCTGCAAATTAATCTTAATGAATGACACGTGCCTTTTTAGATTAAATATGTTGCACAATAATTAAAGGCAGAGAATTAATTAAAAGTATCTAAACACATTATCTTAAATAGTAGACAACAACAGCATAAAACGAGCCATTTTTCCCGAGATGTACATATAGCCACCCGAGCCGGTACGGCGAAGTTGAATAGACACGTCGAGGGGATAATGGGTGTATGCTCGAATTTTACACTCGGCTTTTCACTTCGATGGCGAGAAAATGAAAAAGCAACAGTTGAAACAATTGTTCACTCACTACAACAAGGTACATACCTTTTATCGTTCACGTATTACTATATACATAATTGTTATTATTTTATTTTATTGATCTGTTCTGATTGATTTGGTTGTTTTTTAGTTTTACATAAATTAAAAATTATTAAAGAAAAAAAAAGAAAAAATTTAGAACCTTTGGTTGTGGCTGTTTACACCTGATTGCCATGGTGTTAGACGAAGATTTTATTCTGATGCACTAGAGCATAAAGAGTAATTTTATGTCGTCTAGATCTAGTACAAATACGAATTTTATGAGCATAAGAAGTGAAAAGTTATTAAAGTCATTCACGTCTGTAAAATATTACATATTTTATCTATATAATGCAATACAAATATTTTTATGGATCACCAAAAATTAGTACGTAAAAACAATAAGTTCATACAAAGACAAAATGCGGGGTAGAAAATAGGCGATCTTACTTCTTAAAAGCGATCTCTTCCAGATAGCTCTTTAGATATAGAAACTAATACAAATAGGTACGTAATCCCTACTAATAATATTATAAATGCGAAAGTAACTCTGTCTGTCTGTCTGTCTGTTACGCTTTCACGTCGAAACCACTGAACCGATTTTGATGAAATTTGGTATATAGGTAGTTTGAACCCCAAGGATCAACATAGGATAACTTTTATTCCGGTAGAGGGTGCCACCGCGCGATAACCTAGATCAGCGCATACGGAGTCGCGGGCATAAGCTAGTATTTATACATATTAAAAATTTGCTGGCCAAGGTGACTATATAAAAATGACATTTGAATAAAACATCTAGAGTATTGCAGTTTCTAACCCCCGACGCAAAAAGAGAGCTGTTACTATAAGTTTGACCGCTATACCTATGTGTCTGTCTGTCTTTCTGTGGCAACGTAGCTCTTAAACGGGTGAACCGATTTGAATGCGGTTTTTTATTTGGAATAAGGTTTTCTAGCAATGGTTCTTAGATATGTTACATTAAAATCAGTTCAGCCGTTTTTGAGATATTGAACTATGACGGGACAAAGTCGGGGGGTTTCCAACTTTTTGTTGGTTAGATTATAAAAATGATAATTTAATTCATCCTATTTACATTTAGATTCTATACTTATCCACTTGAGTCTTCTTTTTTTTGGTAATTCTTTTTGTTACTTAATGTTTAGTATAGATGGATGTTTGCAAGTACGATCCGAGTACCTACGAGTATGTAAAGTTGAGTTCAAAGATATATTTACTTTATTACCTTGTCGCTGGCACTTAGCATTTGAACTTTTCTTTAAACGATGTTCTCTTGTTTGAATGCTTACAGTGACAAAGGTGCTAAATGTTGAATATAACTTTGACTTCAATTGTACTAGCTATTCCCGCCTTTAAACCCATGCCATAAACAGTGTAAGTATGGGTTTGGTTTACCGATTTTTATATTATAGCCTAACAAACAATAATTTAAATAAAGCTTTGTAGATTTCAAGGGATATATGATTACTACATACATGGTACACAACTGGATTTAGGAGTGAAATAATGATGACGAAGCTCTTCCCGCACTACGTATCGTGTGCTGCGGAATAACAAGATAGGTAATTAAACTTTAATTTTATTTATCGCCTTTATGATCATAGTCGGGTTTGATCCGGACGGAATTGGAGCGTGGTATCTTTAGGTCAGAATGCGTCTCGATCGCTGATACCGCCACAAACCAGTTCGCTCGCAAAATCACAGTAAACCTATTATTATTGACCGCGTCTATCCGCAACGCTAGTACCCTTAGCGTATGTTTTCGGTTACAAAATAAGTCTAGATCGCGTTCGCGTTAAAATCTCAATTTGTATAGAAACACGAACAACGCCTCTAGCGGAACGTTTGCGATGTTCGTGTTTCCATACAAATTTAGATTTTATCGCGAACGCGATCGAGACGTATTTTGTAACCAAAAACTTACACTAAGGGCGTAGGAAATACTTTATTTAAATATCGTAGAGCAATTTGTGTAATTAATCTCAAGTCGATTGGCCTTCTCTCAAACTGAGCAGAGCTTGACAAGGGTTGTTATACATTAATACAGTAGCAACCGTGGGTTAGGTTTAAACAATCGACGCATGTACCTAATGGATAAGTGGCTATATCCCGCGGCTTCGTTCCCGCACGTGGGAAAATAAAAAAATGTCTAGCTCACTATCCTAAGGGGATTTTGAAAAACCCTTCTTAGTGCACCTCTAAGATTCAAAGATTGCCTGTCCAATTTCAAATCTCTAGCTCCAGTGGTTCAGACTGTACGTTGTCTATCAGTCGGTCAGTCAGTCCGTGAATCGATCAGAATACATACGTCAGTCATTTTATTCTTTTATAGATGGCTGTGACTACCACGTGATTGCGATGTTGTCAGCAAAGTATTCGTTTTATCAATATCCAGTGGGAACTTTGTGGGATCAAATTGTTTTTAATTTCTCATGTTCTTAAATGATTCTTTAGACTCTGCATATCGGAAGTAAAGCTCCTCATTAATCTCTAGGCATTAAACTATTTTTTTTATTTACCTTGGAAACCCCTGAACAGCCAATAACGGTGTTTATAACGGTGTAATAGGGTGTAATAGAGGATTATCGCTATTTTCAGTGATAGTGTAATAGAGAATTTTAGGGCGTGGAAATAACCTCAAAATGACACACGTTCAAAAATATTAAAAAAACACAATTTAATTTCGTGAAACATTTAATGATTACGAATATGAATCTACATAAATATTCAATTATATTAAGGATGAATTAATGTTATTATGCATAATCCAATTAGTTTTAAAATAGTCTTGCTTGAATTTTGAAACTGTTGGCTAAATATGCAAGCTTTTAATACGCCACTCCTTAAAAAATAAAATAAAAATAGCTCAACTATTATTTTTTTGCTATTATTTGAATTTTGAACAGATGGCCTGTCCATTAGTCGAGCGTACGTTTTTAAAAAGTATTATTGTAATTTTGAACAAAACATTGTTTTTTTCCTCACATTCAAAGTAAAAAGTAGAGTGTTTAACGCGAGACTAGAAAACCATAATGCCACTCGAAATATTGCTACTCTCACTCTGCTCGGGTAGTTAAACATCTTGTGACATTATGGCTTGTTTTAGTCCCTTGTTGAACAATATACTATTTGAGGTGTCTCAGGTTTTCAGTTCTTTAATTAACACCTTGTATATGATTTTGCTCCTTCGCGTCTTACCCGAACGCTTTGTGTCTTTCGCGATAATTTAACCATTTGTCGAAGGGTGGTACCACACAATCTATTCAAAAGCCATTTTTCCAGAGATGAAGCCTAGCTAGATTTAATTTTCTTCCCTCAAAACCCTAGTAGGTACAGCATGAGCAAAATGGTTAAGCTGTTTTTGAGATTTCAAAATAAAAATATTTATTTATTTATTAAAGTGAAACCAACAGTCGTTTAAAAGTTGCAAGGTCCTACTTATTGAACTGGGAAAAGAAAATAACACGTGAGAAGTAGAAGTAACAATAGTAGATTGATAACCAAGGGTGGAAAGTGACCCATTTCCCCCGAGATATTTCTGGCGCTCGAACGAAGTGAGAGCGCCAATAGTTCGAGGGGAAATGGGTTATTTCACCCGAGTTAGACACTCTACTTTTCATTTCGACTGTGAGGAAACTAAAATACTACAAAAAAACGAGAATAATAATAAATTTAATTTACTTATACCTATCCAACCTCCAACGGTACCTTTTCGATTGGCCACTTGCCATGGAAGACTATAAAAAAAAAATCGAGTTGGTCACGTGTATCTAGATGGCCGTGCCGAAACGTGAAATAGTTATTTGTTATGCAAGGCTGGAAAGTGACTGTTTGGCGCGAGTGCATATATTGAAACTCGAGCAAGCGAAGGATTCTAGGATTGAACCACGAGCGAAGCGAGAGGTTCAAATGAAGAATCCTGAGCGCAGTCGAGGGTTTCAAAGGCACGAGACGCTAAACAACTTACAGCCGAGCGAAACACACAATTTTTCACCTCAATACAGCGAGAAAATGGCAAATGGAATAAAAACTGTGCAAGCAGTTATTAATAAGTCGGTTTTATTATCCACTTATCAAACAGCAAAGGATTGCATGGCATAAGTATCAAGGTGTACTAAAAATTAAAAGTAAAATCACAAAATGAATGTTTAGTAATAAGAATAAAATAACAGATTAATTAACAGATTTAAATATTACTTCAACAAATGTATGACGAACTTTCTTTGTGAACACGTCAATATTCAACGCTTTCTTCCTCAACCTCGTATCTACCCGAATTGTATACAACAAATAAACACTCTATCGTACTTAACATAAAGATGATTCTATAGCAATTTTGTGGGAAGATACGAGGTTCTGAAAGTAAGCGGTCGATGTATTTTCAAGGGGGCAGCCGTTCACGATAACGTTCGAATTTCAAAAACTCTTTCCAGCCTAGAGGATAAAAAGCCACTTTCCACGCAGATTTCGAAGGATAAAGAAAGCATTTTCGAGCTAGTGAGGTGAAAAAAAAATGTCATTGACGTAACTCAATTATCTTTGATGTCGTGGCTAGCCGAAAAATTAAAAAAAAATTACTTTCCACCCTAGAGGAGAAAACGAAATTTTCCACCCGGCTATCTACTCATGAAAATTAAACTTTCCGAACAGGAGAGATGAAAAAATAATACTTAGGTACATTTCGCTCAGTTGTAAAGTAAGTATAAAATTAGCACTAAAATAATTAAAATGCATTTGTTTAAATTGTAAATATTACATTTTTTCTTATTTTGTAAAGGGTCATTAAGTTTAATTTACTTTCTTATC
Source organism: Choristoneura rosaceana (assembly GCA_037349165.1). Taxonomy (NCBI): domain Eukaryota; kingdom Metazoa; phylum Arthropoda; class Insecta; order Lepidoptera; family Tortricidae; genus Choristoneura; species Choristoneura rosaceana. Next base: position 6,410,914 of record JAZBNJ010000009.1, read on the forward strand.
CTTACTTAGACGTAAGCAAATGAAACTCGTGTCTGGGTGTTTTCATCGACACGAGCTAGCAATAAATATTTATGCTCATTTATTTACTACCTAATACATTGTAACAATATAATACCTAATAAATAGCTTTTTTCTGTTAATTGGGATTCTGGTCACATTTGATCGCAGGTAGAGTCCGACTCTACACAATTCCGTATTATAAGCATATACGAGTTTAAAGTAATTGGTACTAATACCTTTGGACTTTATCGGAGTAGGGTGAACAGACTATATAGTTCTTGGCTATTCGTGAGAAGATAAATTCAGTGTTGTCTGGTATTTATTGTTTCCAAAGGTCGGCGCTCTTCGTATTCTGACCCTGTGGCTTAATTCCGGTAGAAACGGGCATTTTTATGATGCATACATTTAGACTATGTGAATGTTTTCATATACATTTTAAGTATATTTCATATGTTTATCTATTTTTTATTTTCGAGTGCAGTATAAGCTTTACTTTTGTAAATAGTTTAGAAAGTTGTATGTAGAGGTAGGGCTTCTGAAAAGACATCTGAATCACGACCAATAACTTCGCGATTTTTCGTAATTTATAGCTGAAATTTTGTAGTACGAGGGTCAAACTGAAAGTTCTTAGAAAATCAAAAACTGAGCAAACTAGCAAGTTATTAGTTTTATTATATCTTTTCAAAATAGTGTCCATTCACATCAATACACCGCTGCATCCGATGGAACCACTGAGAAAAGCACTTAGCCCAGTCGTTCTTAGGGGTCTCTTCGACGGCCTTTTGAAACGCACCCACTGCTTCCTCGGTGTTCATAAAAAGTTTTCCTCGAAGTTTTTCTTTTATTTTCGGGAATAAATAAAAATCGCAAGGTGCGAGGTCGGGGCTATACGGCGGGTGACCCAGTAATTCCACGTTTGACGTCACTAAATAGTCGATCGTTCGCCTGGCGGTGTGCGACGAGGCGTTGTCGTGGTGAAGAAGGATCCTACTTCGAGGTCGCTTCTCCCGAACTTTTTCCAATACAAGTGGCAAACAATTGTTAGTGTACCACTCTGCAGTAACTGTTTTTTGATCCTCTAAAGCAATTGTCGCATAGTGACCTGTCCTTCCGAAGAACGAGGCCACCATCTTTTTTCCCACGCTTCGACCTCTCTTCACTTTAGTTGGCAACTCCTCGAAAGGAAACACCCATTGAGCAGACTGTCTCTTGGTTTCTGGATCATAACAGTAAACCCAGCTTTCGTCACCCGTAAGTATGTCGAAAACAGCATTTGAGTCACCTCCGTTAAATCTTTGAATCATTTCACGGCACCAATCAACCCGACGGAGTTTTTGGGCCTCGGTCAAATTATGAGGTATCCACCTCGCACAAAGCTTCCTGACCGCTAAATGGTCATGGAGGATTTTATGCACTTGACTCATACCGATGCCTAAGCTTGTCCGAATCTGCTGATACGTCACTCTTTTGTCAGTCTCTATCATACGCTGCACAACACTGATGTTATTTTCAGTCGTCGCCGTAGAAGGCCGTCCCTCACGCAGATCGTCGGTGAGATTAGTGCGACCACGTTTAAACTCATTAAACCAGTTGTAAACGGTCGCACGAGATGGAGCTTCATCATGAAAGGCCAATCGAAGTCTATCATAGCTTTCTTGTTGACTTAAATGACATCGAAAGTCATAAAAAATCATTGCACGAAAATTTTCGCGAGTTAAATTCATGTTGACGTGACACAGACAATTTTCAATTTGCCGCCAAATCGTAAAACTAATGACAAATGAATGAAATACATACTCAATAATATTGGCAAAGAGTTCCATTTTCAAAATTTAAACTTACTTTTTTATTATATTGTTTACAAGTGGCCAGTTCTAAAAACTTTCAGTGTCGCCCTCGTAGATACAGTGAATTACCTAATGGGTTGAAAGTTAGTATAAATGATTTTTTTTTAGATGATTTGAAACAGAAAGGTGCTCTACCTCTAAACGATGACTCTATTTCCTGAGAATTCCTGTTTAACGAATATTTGACAATATTATTTACTAAATTCGCTACCCGCGATACCTCTAGTTGTTAAGTAAGCAGTTTCATGAAAAATTATGTTTATCTGTTTTTATATTATTCATATTGTCAACCGTTTTTAACGAAACAAAATAATCATAACTAACGTTGTATTGATAAATTTGTTAATTATCGGAGTCACACGTGAAGCGCGTGCGCACAGCTTCTGCACCTGCATGACGATCATTCCGAGGCTTGTGCCCCAAAGTAAAATTAAAGTAAAAAAATTATAATTTTACCAAATATAAAAGAGCCTGTTAAAACACGATTTAAAATCCTTGACATATTTATTTTTACCCTAGCTTTTTCCCGCGGCTGTGCCCGCGTGAATTCGGTTATCGCGCGCTGCAGGGCTACTACGAAACTCGAAACTCGACACGCGGTGATTTTAAGAATCAGTCAACCACCGCTTGCCACCTGACATGTTTTTATTTAGTACGCATAGCGGCCGTTTTCTGACGCAAGCGCAGCGTATGTATCGTGAGCCGCAGGTTTGGCCGGCGCGCCGCCACGCCCGCGCCGAGTGTTTGTTTGTAGCACGTGCTCCGTTTGTAGGGGACGGTCCCATTCATAATATTTCCGTATCTATTTGCGATATCGTATCGCGGCCTACCTTGAGGATGACACACTGGCCCAGCCGGTGTTGCATCAGTCAGGTTTCGGACAATACACATGTTTTTGTCGATGTTATGTTTTTAGTTTTTTAGACGTGTTTGCTTACGTTTGCATATTATTATAAAGTACAACGCAAGCTTATATTTGGTTACATCAGTTCATAAAATATGTAGCATTAGTCGTATTTAGCAAATAACAAATGGAAGACTGTAATTTTTCTTGTTTATACGTGTACTTATGTACGTAAATTATATATCAAAGAAATAACAAACACTAAAAGCTAGAAAAGGACACTAAGAGCTTGTTCACACTAGCGTTTTGTGCCGGCGGTTTCACGGCGGAGCGGGAACGCGGCGTACATGCTGGATATCTTCGCGACTACTTATTTGCTGCCGCGGTGACCTTGCATGGATATAACTGAAATCTACGGGAGATTTAATAAAGTAACATAAACGGTGGGATGGAACAAAACCAAAGAAACAACACTGCTGTTCGCGTTTATTTATATATATTATTACAATTGAAGGCATTACAATTAAATCTTGAATTGTTGAATAAACGCCCAGTCATTTGGGATATGTTTAGTGCGGGATGTAGTAATAGGCACTCAAAGAAAAATGCTTGGGAAGAGGTAAGCACCATATTTGGGTTTGAAAGTAAAACAACAATGGAAAAAAATGTAGAGGGCAAGTAATTTTTAATATACTGAGCGGCAAAACCGATGACCGTTTCGCGATTTCACAAATACTGTCATTTCTTTATACTTGTTTATTTTGTGTATTTATTTTTATGTAATTTGTGAAATGTGTGAATAAACGTTTTTCTATTCTATTCTATTCAAAAAATCTTGCCCTCAAATGTATGCAGAAATAGGTAATTTTGTATGTCGAGTGGGCCAAATTTTGTGCCGCTGAGTATATATCTAGTTTGCCATGGCAATGCTCTTTCGTTAGACAAATTTTTTAGAGTACCTCCCATAGACGTAAAGTGGGGGTGATTTTTTTTTCTCATCCAACCTTGTAGTGTGGGGTATCGTTGGATAGCTCTTTTGAAATTATTAGGGGGTTGCGGTAACGATTTTTCGATTCAGTGATTTGTTTCCGTGTTTGTTTTATATTAAACTTTAAAAACTAAACCCCTCCCCCCTTCTGTAAAAACTAAACCGGTGGGAGGAATAATTTGAAAAAAATCAGGATGATAGTAAGTAAGTATATCGAAATCGCAAGGCAAACAATAGCGGTTCAGTTTTCTTGAGAACTATTGAAGTTTAAGAGTAAATAGCGGTCTAAAATACACCAAAACTTGGAATATTCCGTACAAAATACGAAATCCTTAGAAAAATATGACTAATTTTTTTCGTAATGGCTACGGAACCCTATCATCTGGCGTGTCCGATACGCTCTTGGCCGGTCTTTTTTTTAGTTAAGTACTTTAAATTGATCCAACAAAATCACCAATACAACGACTTTTGACTATTTGTTCGGCTATTTGAACGTTGATTGGCCGGTGCAAGATACGCCAATTAATATAAGCCATGATTCCAAAAGTACATTAAATAAATCTTGCACGACTTAATCTGTAATTAGGTATAAGTTCACTCTTTTCATAAGTGACAAATTACTGCCTGCTTATGGTCGCTGCATCTAGGTACATAATTAGTTAAAAGAAATCCTTCGACACTAATTCGTGTGAATGGAAACAAGTGCAATTCCATTGAATTTTATAGATCTAGGATTATACATATATGTATATTTAATACGCCCTTTTCCATGTATCTCCGTAATTGACTATTTTGAAAAATAATTGAATCGGGGCTTTTTCCATAGGATTCCACATCTACATATGAGTAGCTATTTGTATTCCGACATTCCGAGTCACAAACAACTAAAAGATTCAATGAGAAATACTTACAATACGGTGAGCCGCTGTCACGTGGCCTTATTATTCTTATAATATTATTATGTTTCCCGTCACTAGCTCCTATACAGTAGGAAAATCATCAATATTTACAAATCCTTTTGCTATATTTAGCCAATCTTCTAATTCTGTAGGTGGTAAACATGTATTCACTAAATTGTTTACCATAACTTGACTTGTTTCGCAAACCACTTGTCGAATAGTACCTACCTCTTCTGACTGAGAAACTTAATTGACCAAAAGAACACACTGTAGTGTAGGCAAATATTTCAAACAAATGTTATATTTAATTATTTCAATATAGATTTCAGCTGTTAAGATGCAAAAAAAATGGAAATCGCTTCGAGACAGCTACATCACCATCATTTTAATACATAAATAATAATTAAAATAATTTTGATACAGGTCTGGAGCTTCCCCTACGCCCGCCTTTGGAGCTCGATACGAGCAAATACAAGGTATCTGTATTCGTTTTTGCTAAGCTTTTTGAATATGTGTCATTGCGTACTCATCCTCTGTCACCGCCCGGATGCTGCAGCCAAGAGTCCCAATAAAGATAGCACTTAGTAGAAGAAATTAAAAAAATCAAATGCAGACATAACTAGTGAGGAAAATCTTCTGCAGATGTAAGTTCAAATAAAGGAGGACAAGAAGGATAAAGTTACCGAAAACAAAGAGCCAGACGTACATTTTTTGCTGTCTTTGAAGAATGGTTTTAGAGCTGACTGTCACATTATCTATGTTAATTTGTAGGCGACAGGCCAGAAACCTGTCACTATTGTATCGTTTTTGTCAAACTTAAAACCTAATATTGCAAAAAGTGGCTCCGAAGCTGTAACGTTTCGTGTCCTCTCGCCTACCCCATTTGGGAATACAGGCGTGATGTTTGTATGTATGTGTGTAGGTTAATCGAGTAGGTACGAAATTTTTCACTCTGCGCTCCATCTATCATCAAAAAGTGCATTAAATCAGACAAATACTAATAAATATTATATAGCACTCATTGTCATCGGCTGATCAAGATGAATCAATTTACAATGGTTTTTTTTTTCTAAGAATACCGTCAATGAATCCATACTAATATCATAAATGCGAAAGTGATTGTGTTTATATGTACCTATGTTTGTCCGTCTTTTACGTCGAAATGGAGCAATGGATCGACGTAATTTTTGGCATAGAGATAGTTTATGGGCCAGAGAATGACATTGGCTACTTTTCATCCCGAAAAAAAAAATATAGTCGGTTTTACTTTTTTTTGCTCACTTTTTAGTGATTCGTAGCCAAAGTGCATCTCACAACAATTCCATTAAGCCCAAACACGGCTTAGTTACGTTGTTTTATAACAGAGTTCCGTTGCCTACCTTCCGGCTTCAGCATCAGATCAGTTCGAGAGACTCGTAACTTAAAGCGTCTTCTTAGTCGCTTATCTAAGAATATTAATTATGATCGTTTATAGACGAGCGAGCATTACTTATTTGGCTTTGACGAGTTCCATTGGTCATCTACGGTTTTCTTCATCAGATCCAGTTGACCAAATGATATTTTCTGAATGAAAATGCTTATCTTAATGCTAAAAACGCCAAGATCGCCACAAGGGTGCCTATAAAATTTGAGGTTTGCCCTCGATTTTCTTAGGATCCCATCATCTGATCTTGACTAGGTGACAATGGGACTACTTCATGTCAAGGTAGAGCAGTAAGACCCTAGGGGTTCAAATTGAGTAAAACGAATTTAGGTTTTAGACGTTTAATTAGCCCCTAAGGCTTTACTGACAGAAAAAATAAAATAAAGAAAACTCGAGGGTCGCGGATACGGAAGAGTTGAGTTGGGAATGCGTTTCTTGATAAGGCTACCCTGGATTAGAGTCCGAAGCGTAGGTTGCCGGTGCTGGACAAAGGCTGGAGGCAGAAGGGGCTCCAGGGCCAGCAAGCAGCAGCAGTCCTTGCAGTAGAGGAAGGACCGGGCTTCGGTTCCAAGCAGCCGTGCAGAAGGTGTTGGTGTAAACAGTGAGGGTTCAGTCCCAGACCGTACTGTGCCGCCCAAATTTGGGCAGAGTTTCACTGAATTTAAAACTAGAAATAAAGATAAATAATTTTAGAAAGCGTATTTGTTGTTTTCTGATTTTTGCAGAATGTGAAATTCTGGCTGTTTGCGTCTATTTAAGCAAAATTTTGACACAATAACAATATTAGCTGTTAAGAAAACAACTACCGTCCAAATTCAACAATTTTAGCTAGCTTACCCTCTTATTGATAAAAATACCAGAGAAAATATGGAATTTGAATCTATGGCAAATTATTTTGTATGCAAAGAAAAAAATTAAATTACAATTTGTACATTAAAAAAAACAGCTGCGCAATCGCATTTAATGAAATATGGAAAATAAAAAAATGATTTTTATAGAATGCGCTACTAGCGCCATCTAGCGACAAGAGCTAATAACACTGCACCGTGACACTCAGAAGAATAATCTTTCGAATAAAAAAAGAATTTTGCAAATCGGCACACTGTTTGTTTGATTGATTGAGTAATCGGTGAACATACATAAAAAAAATACAAACACATTGGAACATAGAAACTCCTCCTTTTTTGAAGTCGGTTTAAAATTGGTAGGTTACCTACTTATATTTATTATTAAAATTTGCACTTTAAAGTTGAATATTTCGCAAACAAATGACTGAATCGAAAAATCGTTTTAGCAAACCCCTAATGGTTTTAAAATACCTATCCAACGATACCCCACACTATAGGGTTGGATGAGAAAAAAAAAATCACCGCCACTTTACGTCTGTGGGAGGTACCCTAAAAAAATTGTTATTGAATTTTTAATTGTACTGTTTTGTCGGCATAGTTTACTTATATATTCGTGCAAAATTACAGCTTTCTAACATTGATAGTCTCTGAGCAAAGCCGCGGACGGACAGACAGACAGACAGACGGACAGACAGACAGACAGACATGGCGAAACTATAAGGGTTCCGTTTTTGCCATTTTGGCTCCGGAACCCTAAAAACGAGCTTAAGGTGGCCAAAATAGGTACTTTTGCCCTACAATGTAGTTCTTTACGCAAATTTTCAGTTTCATCTGAAATCCGGAAGTGGGTCAAATTTAACTTGCAAGATTTGACCCGCGCATGCATATCTACGTACCTACTTACATTAAACATACATTGCAATTTAAATAAAAGCTTTTAAAATTGAGAAGTGTCTCTACATATACAAGAAACGTATTAGGTATATTCAATTTAAAACCACCGTTGACCGGTTTTAATTATTTGTTGATATGCAGTATATTTATTTTCTCCAACTTGCTCGGAAATGTTCTCATTAATTTTGGAAATATCGACCGGGAAGTCCATCGTTATATATGCGTTGATGCGATAATAAATTTAAAAAAAAGTGACATTACTTCCCGGACATGTCCGGGAAGTGTTTATTATCGGGCAGGTTTTTTACTTTTAATTTCATCCAAGACCGAAAATTCACCAAACAGCCAGCCAATTGTTTAATAATCACGTACAAAAACCGAGATTAAAAAAATTTTGTTTTCTGCGTTTAGTTAATGCCCGCCTATTGCTTACCGTGTATTTTTTTCTCTGTGTATTTGTTTTCTGTATCACTTACTATTTCTGGTGTACAATAAAGAGTCTTTGTATTGTATTGTATTGTAATGCTCAAATGATTGTGTCCAAATCATAATGAGCTGTATTTAGACTTCATTATCTTCTCGGACTGCTAAATATTTTGCAACAAAAGTTATGTTGTGTGCGTTTAGGATTTGCAGCTTTAACTTAAAGTAAAAATGTATAATATTTATATTTACTAATCCCATAAGTTTTTTTAAATTTATTTTGATTACTGTATTTTATGTGGAACCAAATATACGATTCGGACCCAAATCTTTAATATCGAAATTGAGGCGTGAATTTCATTTTGTCAAAGATTTTCTGCCGTGCTATTTTTACGAAAATAAAATGAGTTCTACAAGTAGTGATGAAAATATCCTAATGGGCACACCACAAACTCGCAGCGCAGCATCTTTTATCAGTAAGATTCATTTTTATTACTATTAAAGTTTTAATTTTGCTTAGATTGTAGGTAGGTAAACTGTTATATAAATATATTGTGTCGAATAAATAAAATGTTTTCGTTTTCTTTCCTCGCATATTTGGAGAAAAGCAGTATGCAGGCCTCGGCAGGAATGTCATTTAGTGGATGAGTATAGTTTTGAAGGACTCGGCTACGCTCGGCTCGGCTCGGGTACCTACTCATCCACGAAATGACTTTTCCCGCCCTCTGCAGTAATATACTATTATGTTATATCCATTGTTATTACGATAAAAACCAAACCAAGCAAACCATTTTTTCAAGTATGGGAGGCTCGGTTGCTGGAAATGTGAATTCTAGACAGATAATTTTGTAAATTAACTCAATTAAAATATGCTACCACACGATGCGAGATCAAAAACCAAGAACCGTGTATGCTACCCCAGGGCTTAGTGCAGGCGAAACGCAAAAGTAAACAAGTGGAAGGTTACAAAATAATATAAAATGTCAGTGACTCGTAGCGGTGACAGAAAAGGCAGTTTCATGTGTGATAAGGCTTTTTTAACTAATCATTGTTATTAAAACCGGCATGAGCTGATGTTATCGCGACAGCAGCTTGAAGTTAACGAAATAATGACCTTTGTGTCGCAATCCGCATAGGCCTCCGATAACCTACGCAGCCTTTTCATCTTGTTTTGTTTACGCACCTCACTCATTGTGATTTAGCCTCAAAAAGGAATAAACTTCGTCCTCTATTATCATCGTCAAGGTAAGGATTTGAGGCAAATTCTGTGTCCTATAGTAGATATAGCTGTTGCCGACTACTCCATCTACTAAGAATTCGTTTATCGCGGTAACATGGGCACTATGTAATTTTCATGAATAAAAACTACTTCCCAGTGTGTCAATCTATCTCCATAACAAATTTTATCTTACCTAAGTATGTATGTATGTAAATACTTTATTGTACATAATATACAAAGTAATACAAAAAGAAAACGACAAACCAAAAGAGTACAAAGGCGAACTTATCCCTAAAAGGGATCTTTTCAAGCTAACCTAAACTAGAAAGGAAAACTCAAAGATAGGCTAAGTAATTGTTTCAATGGTTTAAGCGTGAAGTGGTAACAGACACATAGGCAGAAAGGCAGACAGACAGAGATATTCTAACACAGTTTAGGTACCATCAGCATGGTCACCAACCTAAAGTTGATAAAGTTTGCATGTCATAAAACAATAATGTCGACAGATGTGTCTGTAAACTCGAAAGTTCGAGTTTAGCTACATTTGTTTTGATAGGAACTTATTTAAAAATTGATAGACCACTATTTGGCTGATGGTACATAGCAGTACCTTTCCTACAGTGCATATAACAGTGCACAACCCTTTGACCACTTCTGATTTTGTTTTGTCGGTTCGGCCATTTTGTTGCCACCGTGGTCACCATCTGTTGGTAGGAAATAGAAATAGAAATAAACTTTATTGTATATATAACTGTGTACACAACAGACAACTCGAGTTATTTAAAAATAGCGACATAAAAGGTGAGATATAGGGGCTGTTTCACCATCCATTGATTAGTGTTAACTGACGATTAAATGTGATGCAGTCTCCGTCTATTCGAACGAATCAAATAGAGACGGCATCACGTTTAACCGTCAGTTAACACTAATCGATGGGTGGTGAAAAAGGTCCTAAATCTCGGATTTGTTAGTAATTATGATTGACAAATTAAACCCAAATAGCATGAGACTAAAAATATATCTGATAATATCGTAATATCCCTTTTCCACAAAGTTCCACATAACATCTAAGGACATTGCTTTGTTATTGTATTGAAGCGCTAGTGTTTATAGGTTTTATTACAAACATTGAGTTAAATCTTAACAGCCAATGGCGATAAAAGTATGTGTATCTTCTTACGTCAAATGATGTTTTTAAAATATGTATGTGATAAAAAAATGTTTATTGAAATTTGATAACGGTTGAATTTTCTTCCAATCTGGAAAGTTTTGGGAATAATTTACATTGTATGTCTTCGTAAATTTATACTGGTTCGTAATATAATTATCAATGGACTATATAGCTTGTAAACTAGAACTAGCTTGTAAAGAAGTAAAGAAGAATCGAATTTTGAGTCAAGGAGTCAAGAAGACACCGAGTGAAGTAGAGCGGTATAGTGTTATCCTTTGGTCGAACGATTGTTGATCGAGATCGAAGGTTGAACGTGTAGGAAAACGCCCACCAAAGATACTGTGCATAAAAATCCCACAATTGCCACAGCCACATTCGTGTGGCTATATATATTTGGATATAAACTAGGAAATAGGAGCCAATTTCAGTAATTAAATAAATGAAATAAATGTGATGATCTTATCGATATTTTAATTAGAAATCAGAAGATGGTATTATCTCTGGGAAAACGTAGGTTAGTTTTAGTTTAATTTAAATGTTTGTATATAGTTCTTCTTTTTAGTTTAAATCATTTTAAGTTATTGTTATGTTCAATTATTGTTGGTTAATTAAAAACAATTAAATAAAATACCTAGGTATTCATGGTTTGTCACATTATTTGAGACAAGAATTATAAAGATCTAAATACAGTCTGTTCAATGTAAAAATGGACAGAAGGACAATAAACTCCCTATAGTGCATGTTTTAGGAAGTCAGTACCTAGTTGACCAAGCTTTGCTCGGGCTAAATAAAACACGACAACAAGCGTTTTCCCAGAGATAATACCATCTTATGATTTCTAATTAAAATATCGAAAACATCATCACATTTATTTCATTTATTCACTAACTAACTGTTGTCCACCGCTCCGTTTGCGTAGAATTCGTTTATTGCTATCCCGAGGGAACTATGCTATTTTTAGGGATAAAATCAATTCTATGTACTTTCTCGGGACTTGTACTATCTGTTTAACGAATTTCATCTAACGGGTTCAGCGGTTAAGACGTGAACAAACAGCAGACTTACAAACTTTCGCATTTATAATAATTAATAATGAGACTAACTTTGCTATTTTTCATATCATAATTTAAAAAAAACTTATCCAATTTTGTTAAAAGCAGAAGCGTCTTCCTATGAAATACCTAAAGAGGCAAAAAGGTAGGTAAACAACATTCTGCACGGAACGAAACAATTATAATATTGTTAACTCAAGAAATATTCTGTACATTATTTATAGTACTTAATCGTCATATTCCGGGAGCCGACTGCATGAAACCCTACCTCATAAAAAAATAGAAAATGCCTACTCTGTCGGGGTAGCTGACTTTTAGTAGCTTCAACTGCTCTCGGTCGGCCGCGGCTCAACTTGGCAAATTTTGCGCAAATGAAAAAAAAGTGGTGCAAAAATTCATCAAAAAATTTGCCAAGTTAAGCCGCGGCCGACCAAGAGCAGTTGAAGCTATACCTACTAAAAGTCAGCTACCCCGACAGAGTAGGCATTTTCTATTTTTTTATGAGGTAGGGTTACATACAGTCGGCTCCCGGACTATCAGTTTGGATCTAATAATGTGATGACCTTTATCATATACAAATAGTTAAATTTTCACAACTAAAGCACTGCAGGTGGGTGGATCTCTTCAAACTATTTTTATTCTTGTTGAAAAAAATAAGCTTCATAAAATCACCGTGCAAAAGCTATTATTTCCTACTAGGTTTAAAGATGTACTAAATCCATCTTATTTTGTCATAAAGGCACGCTAAGTTACCCGATATTTCAGGAAATATCTTAAATTGAAAAAAGGTGGTGTTGCCCATAATGACGATCGTTGAGCAAAATGACGTAAATTGCAGAATATAATGACGCAGTGTTGCCGACAATGACGATTATTTTATAAAACCTTAAATAATATGCAAAATATCTATTTAAAAACCAGCCAAGACCGTGTCGGACACGCCCAAAATAGGGTTCCGTAGCCATTACGAAAAAATTAAGTAATATTTTTCTAAGGATTTTGTATTTTATACGGAATGTTCCAAGTTCAGGTATATTTTATACCTTACGCTGCTATTTACTCATAAACTACTAATAATTCTCAAGCAAAGTTAGCCGTTATAGTTTTCCTTGAAAGTTTGATATACTGACTACCATCCTGAATTTTTCCAAATTTTTCCACCCACCGGTTTAGATTTTAGAAGGGGCCGCTCGATTTTAATGAAAATTTGCACTTTAAAGTTGAATATTTCGCAAACAAATTACTGAATCGAAAAATCGTTTTAGCAAACCCCTAAATGGTTTTAAAATACCTATCCAACGATACCCCACACTATAGGGTTGAATGAGAAAAAAAAAATCACCGCCACTTTACGTCTATGGGAGGTACCCTAAAAAAATTGTTTTTGAATTTTTAATTATGCTATTTTGTCGGCATAGCTTACCTATATATCCGTGCAAAATTACAGCTTTCTAGCATTGATAGTCCCTGAGCAAAGCCGCAGACGGACAGATAGACAGACAGACAAACAGACAGATATGGCGAAACTATAAGGGTTCCGTTTTTGCCATTTTGGCTCCGGAACCCTAAAAAGGTTTACTAATGTTTCGGCGAAAATTAGTTAGCAAATTATTAGCTACCAAACTATTTATCCCATATTTTTATTTAGGCGAAATGTTATTTCCCAACTCAACATTTCACACTGATATCATTTCCCAACTAATCATTTGATAAATTATTATTATGCAAATGATTACCTGGGATTTTTTTAAGATGTCATTTATGTTTTGGTCAAAATGTATTGATTGGCATACCTTAACTTAGCAACATGTTGAATGGCATCCAACCTACTTTCCTAGTGGCAGGTTATATTGGCTGCTATAAAAAAAAAACCTAACATCGAAGGAACCTAAACTATCCAAGTCGCTTCTGGTCCGAACCGTCTTGCTCGCTCGCTTCGCTCGCTCGCAAAAATTTTGAAGTAGAACTTTGTAGCATAAAAATTGGTCAAATGTTATTTGACAATTTGTTATTTGTCTAAGCCAATCATTTGTTACATAATTATTTGCCACATAAGTGTGACGAAGTAAAATTTTGCAATATAAAAATGTTGCGAAATAAGAAAAATGCGAATTAAAGTTATGCCAACGATTGGTTTGCCAAATGAAACTTTGGCGAAAGATTGGTTGCTAAGTGAAATTTTGCGAAAAATATTTCGCCGAAAAGGCAGTACACCATTAAAAAAATCTGATTTAAGTAATCTGGTCAGTTTTAGTCAGGTTAGAGACTGAAAATCAGCGGACTCGCTGAGTCTCTCATTTCCTATTTATTTCATACTCATCAACTGTGTTGTATTAATTACGTATATATACATATACATATTATATTTTTTATGTTGGTAAGTAAATAAAAAAATCTTTCTTTAATCCATTTATTTGGAAAATTTAATAAATATGTAAAATTTAGCAAATTGCTAACAATTTGGTACGAATATTTACATGAACTGAATACAAGGAAAAAATTTAATCGTGTTACAACTTGGGGTTTCTGGCTCTGTTATTCAAAAAAATCTTACAAAACCAAAGCTAACGCCAAAAACGTTTTTTTTAATTGTTAATTTTATTTATCTGTTAAAAAAAGTACTTACCTCAAGCAAGATAATCACAACGACTTCAAAAAAAGAAGTTATCTATTCGGTCGCATTTTTTTTTGTTTGTTACCTCAAAATTCCGTCAGTTATGAACCGATTACAATTATTTTTTTTGAGTTCGTCTAGAAATGCCTTAAATCAGATCCTGAGGATCCTGAGGATCTGATGATTAGATCTTAAAGAAATCGAGATATCTTATGGTAATTTGGATATATTTAGCAGTAACTCGTGCATTTTGTCTTGAAAATCATAATTTGGTGAAATAGAACTGATGATGAAGACCACATTTGACCAACAGAGCTACTACTCAATAACAAGTACTTCACGTATGAATTTCAATTACTTTAACACAGTTGCTAAGCAATTTATGCTCGTCGTAATGCATATGGTAAAAAATGGAACGGGTGGTGAAGCACCAAGACTTCTCTATAATTAACGTCTCTGCATCCGAAAAAGCAATCTATCGTAAAAGTTGTCGAGTGGTTGACATTAACCCTTTACCAGGCCCCGAAGAACCAGCGTGTTTTAATACGTACATTATATGCTGTTGCAACCGTATTGAACGCCTTGTAAAAAATGTATTTATGAAAGTCGGAGATCTTCCTTTAAACCAGAAATAAAAATGTGGGTTACGGTTATCCCATCGCCTGTCTAAGTAATGAACTGTCATACTAGATTTTGTCTTATTATATTCTTGATCAGGCCAAGGGATATATTCCACCCACATCTTATATCGGTTATAACAGTCAAGGTTTAACTCCAAATTTCCTACGAAACATTATATCAATCGCTGAAAACATTATTTTATGATTTTCATTCATGACACGCTTTTAAATCCAATAATATATCTTTAGCAGCCGTTTAAATCCACTTGACTAGTGATGTTAGTGGTCTGTTTACAAATTCGACCACTTTTTACTGAGTCTTTATAAGGAGATTTCATATCTAGGTACATGAATTCGCTCTAGGTTGAACACAAAAACTGTTTTATTACTTACGTGAGTTTTTATGACATGACAAGACAATTTACCGGGCCATGGGAAAAATAGCTCCCACACAGTTAAACTCTAATAAGGCCATGGGATAATGTCAACCCACATCCTAATTCTGGTCATACACAATAATGCATGAATATTTAGCAATGTTTACGATTACATTAGTTTATTTCAATTTTTATTATTTCAATGTTTTGATGGCAAAACATGTACATCAATCATCATCATATTTAGTCTTATTTACCTGTGCTAATCAGAAATCAGTGGACCTTACGATTTTAATTTTATTCTAAGCATTCGATTTTCAATAGCTCCTAGCGCCTTTCGAAATATTAAGAGCAATAACTTACCTATACATAATTATAATTTGAAATGATGTCAATTTGATGTCAATTCAAGATAACATTGGACTCTATAGAAGGTCACAGAAGAAGGGGTTCTAAACATTTTTTGTGAAGTCGTAATAATGATAATGATTAATAAAGAAAGTCATACTTTTGTTTATTTTTACGTACCTAATGTACTAACAAAATGACACAAAATGAATACGTAATTTGCTACATAATATTAATTCGATTTATATATATTTATACATTTAATAACTGTGTTTCGTGGACTTATCCGCTGTTATTCCCAGTTTAAAAATATTCTACTCGTAGTTGCTGCTATGAAGTTCAAGCTTTGTTCCATTCCAAATTGTTATCAAATTTGGTGCAGTTTTTTTTTTTTTTATTCGTCTGGAACGCAAACGAGCAAGTGGGTCTCCTGGTGGTAAGAGATCACCACTGCCCATAAACATCTGCAACACCAGGGTTATTGCAGATGCGTTGCCAACCTAGAGGCCTAAGATGGAATACCTCAAGTGCCAGTAATTTCACCGGCTGTCTTACTCTATGATTGATGTACATGTTTTGATGGCAAAACATGTACATCAATCAAAACTTTTATCTTGGCACTAGAAATGAGGATCTGCCGAGTCCTACCAAAATTAAGGCGTCCTACCCTCTCCCAGGGGGTATGGGCAGGGGCCAACGCTTAAAAAATGTAAATATTACAAACTAAGCGAGTGAGGTGTCATTTTCTATGTAATTTTTTGCTCTGAATCGAATGAGACCATACCCATACTCATAGGTTAAATCTTTTGCGAGATATGAAGTGTTTTTGTTGAAAATATAGACCAGTCTAAAAACCATTTACCAACAATAGTTTTTCAAAATGTGGATGTGATGGCAATAATGATTGTTAATACTATTATACATAGATAAAATATATATAATAATATATGATACCGCCGCGCCGCGCGAATTTACGACGGACACGGTAAAAAGAAAGAAGAGGCGGTTAATAAAACAAGAACTATCTAGATAACAATATATTTTTGTCACCAACGACAAACTTAACAACAGACTACAACATAGATCTTTTCAACCAAACCTGCGCTAAGTTGTAAACTTCGCGATACGTTTTTGTGAAATGTTTACCAACACATCGAGGACAGAATAATTTTAAATAGGTTACGCAGTCATAATCCACAATCACAAATATATAATAACGATCAAATAATCGCAAACATAAATGGACGGCTCACAATAATTAGGTTTAATTTAAGGATCAGCAGCCGGCGCCAGCGCCTGCGCCGGGCGAGGCGCATGCGCATAGAGCGGCGCCCGCGGTCGATAACATTGGTAGGCGAAACTGATTACAATTACAAATAAACCCGGCTTTAATAACAGGTACAGGTAATTTGTTGTAGCTATACTAAAAATATTTTTATTAACCTACATTTAAAATTGCTTTTGACGTTGCGTTGAAAATGATATAGTGTTTTACGTAAATGACAAATTGACTCACAGGCAAGGGCGAAACCCGCCGCGCCGCTTTAATAGTGATCGCTTATTTGTAATCATACAAACTTATGACATAACTTTAAATTTAATTAGATACAATTTAAAATTAACTATAATTATTCGTACAAAATATAGTTGTTTCAGTGCATAATCTGTTCATCATTAAGATATCGAATTATGATGTACATTATTATGTACCTATATTTATTGACAAGAGATAAAATTCAAAATTGTTATGTTTCAAAAGGCGGATGTCTATGAGGTTTATTAAAAGAGAATACAAGTCAATATATTTTCCATAGATTGTCCACCATTCATGATGTCTGCACACGTAATACTCGTAGTGTACAAATAATATTAAAAATGTATTGTAATTTTCAAATATCTAACTAGGTACGCAATGTGATACGATTCATTTACATTTATCAATTAAAACGCGGATGTTCATGATGGCCAAATTCTAACAGTTAAAAGCGTTTTTGGTGAATTCAGCAATTGATAGATTATTAGACATAGAAAACTAGCTGCCGCGGGAAAAGGGCGGTGCCACGGCGCGCAAGCGGCGCTTCTCCACGTACGTATATTGTAAAATGCTTTTTGGCACTAACTTCAATAAATATTTATTTCCAATAGGTATTATACAAAACATTCAAACCTGTTATTTACAGCTTATTGGTAAATACAGATATTTACAAAGACACGTACCGTAAAATGCATCTTCAGTTGAAATAACAAAAGACTTGAGGTTTCGTTTATTTGTATAGTTCTTAAGTGAGAGATACATATAGGTAAGTACTTACATATTATACATGTACATATTATATTAACAAACACCGGCTGGAACGTGTACAATATCTACAGCTGCTTTTTATAATTAAAAGCACTAGCAACACGCACATCGATACATCGGAAGTATGTGGACCGACGCTGCAGACACCACGAGACCGATTTTTCATTAAATTGTTACTATGCAGATTTGTCTTTTATGACCTCGCGTGTATTTCAAATGATACTATAAATAGTACCCATAGGTTGATCCAGATTTTTCATATTTGTTAGTTGGCCTCATGGTCTTCTACAGCATCGAAATTAGTTTATTGATTCTAAAACCTAATGTAACATTTGATTATATTGCACACATTCAATAAAATTTCTACTTACAAATACATAGGTATGTATATAAATAAAAGAGTGGGCTAAAATCCCTCTCCGCCATAATTTTCTTAACTCACCGCTTAACTACCCGATGGAATGACAGGCTGACGCACTTGATGGAGCCGCGCTAAGCAAACTGAATAAGCTCGATTGAAAGAACACTACTGTCAACTAACTAATTCAAAAATTAATCAATCAAAATTGACAAACAATTTTCAATAAATGAAATGTTTTGTTATTGCTACTTTATTTAAACGATATATGTAAGTATAAATAAAGTCCAGGATTATGGATCGTGTAGGATACAGCTTGCTTAGGGAGTGCGCTGTGCTGCAAGCTCTGCTCTACTGACGATGGGATGAGGCTACGCGCTACTGCGGTGACTGGGCGACTCGGCCACTCGGGTGGCCGCGCTGCCGCTGCCGACAACTACTGGATGCTTCCCAAACGCTAACTCAATTCTGATGGCACATGGATGACGTTCTTGAGTGAATTCATTCTCATGAAATGCTATGATGCTGACGAATAAGCACTATCGATCCCTAATGAAACTACAGTGTAAATGATCCGGAAAGTCGAAACTCTTCAATTACCACTTTCCATAGCACCAATGCCAATCTATGTCAGCACAATTCGCTTAAAAACTGAACATCGTAAGATCTATGTTATCGTCATTCCTTTATAATCTAGCTCTAGTATTTTAATTAGATACGGAATTGAATCGAAAATAACTTATCGCGAAATTTAGGTACTTGGAAATTTTAAATGTGTTAAATTTTAAGATGAACTTATCGTATTTAGTAAAGTAGGTTTTTTTATAAAATTCAGTCGCTGGCTACTGTTAAAATTGGTTAAATTTCTACTGCTACAAAATAATTTACAAAACCTCTCGGACCACCCGAAACTCCCTCTTGAAATTACAGGAGAAGATTATTGTATGAAAGTTTAGAATACTTCCGGGCAGTGTGCTTCGTAACTCATTCATCATAGTTCCGGAAAATTCATCGTGTAGTATAATTTTTAATTGCCTCCCTTGTGCCATTAATTTTGTATAGCCTACTGGTTAACCTGCATCATCTAGTTTCTGTTTATATTTTGTCTATTCTCGCTTGGCCAATAGTTGTCGCAACAACGGGTCAGTCGTAGTGTCGATGTTCATCGTCCATCCGGATGGTGTTGTATCCCATGTACAGCGAAACGCACCTTTACCATTTGTCCCGCGCCGTAACAGAACCAAGTGTAACACTTAGTAGTTGTAAGACATTATTGCTTTTTATCGACGGCGGGATGATGTGGCTTCAGAAACGCGTTTAGAAGAGCATGTGGCAGCGCAGGTTGGAGTTGGCTATTCCGTGGTGTGCGCGGTGAGGTCGACCCCCGAGGTCGCGGTGCCCAGTGCGGCCGGGGGGTCGCTGGCGGGGAGGGACAGTAGATGTTAGGCCTCCAGGAAAATGAGCGCGGTTGGCTTCGGTTCCAAGTTCGACTTTTTAGCTTCGACAACTAGAAACTCGATCTCCTGAAATAATATAAACCATTTAAAAGGAAAACTTAGAAATGAAAGCAGTCGTTGAAGTGATAAAATATAAAGGATTGCTAATGTGTTGAATTGCATTGAAGTAGGTAGGAATTCTTGATTTGATTCGATATTTTTCCAAAGTTTAAGTGTTTCATTTTATTTCCTTTATTGGGTACAAAACAAAGACAGAAACAATTATTTACAAGAGCAAATTGAAACTTTGCTTGATTATTTGCTGCAGTCCCTCCACGCAATGCCCGTTTACTCCACGGCCCGCCAACCCGATAGCTTGTCCATGACAATTATATAGATGTGTACTGACCGGCTTGTTTCGCTGTGCAAAGGACTCAGCTATGTAAAGCGCGACGTCTTGGTGCTACGCAGTCACTCCATACGTTGCCCGTTTCCTGCCAGGATCAGCTGGCCCACCTCCAACCCGATAGCTTGTACATAACAATTATATGGATGTGTACTGACCGGCTTGTCTCGCTGCGCGAAGGACTCCGCTATAAGACGCGCCACGTCCTGGTGCTGCAGTCCCTCCACGCGCTGTCCGTCCACGGCCAGGATTAGCTGACCCACTTCCAGGCCACCGGCTTCGTACGCTGCTCCATGTTCCTGCAATGTAGCATTTCACACACGTCAAACACATGACCCTACTTCGTCGCAGTCGGATAAAAATCTAGCAGTCGATATAATTAATTCGAGGCTAGGTTTATAGGAAACTGAATCTGAATGAATATTATCTTCTAGGAGGGTTTAAATCTAAATCTAAATGAGGGGTACATAACTCTATACTTCCATAGTTTGTTAGTTCCACAAATGCCTTACGTGTATATTTATTATCCTGGGTAGTGGATGTTTGGTGTTGGCGCCGCCCTCGATGGCGATGCCCAGAATAGGCTTGGTCTTCTTGACGGTTATGTGCAGGTTGCCGTGGTGGTCGGACACGACGCGCGCGCGCTCGTCGGCCGCCTCGCCGTGCTGCAGCCTCTGCATCGACTGGTGCCGCCGTATCCCCCCCCGCTCCTCCAGCAGTGCGCCGCCTTCTTCCTTCATGTCGAAGCTTCTAGACAACTTGTGCGCCAACTCCTGCAATACCAAATATCCATGTAAAACCGCACCGGAGCTCGCTCCGCGGGCTAAAAAGATCAAGTTAAACTGCAGCCAAGATACATGAAGTAAAAGTATGAAATTATGTACACGATCAGATTATGATTGTTTTAAAACGGTAATGAAGAATCGAATTCCTATGTAGATAGATACTATTTCCACCACATCCACACTATATTTTTACCGCTACGGTACTAAACATCTAATTTATTTCAGCCTCTAAGTACAAGTGCTTTAAGAAATTGAGATCGTAGCTGGGTGGCAGAGGGCTGTAACTAATATTAGCAACTCTCTACAGGCTTGATCTATTGTTAAATACCGGTGCTCGCTGTGTGTTACTTACAACCTTGTGCCGCTCAGTTACAATAATGTAAAGTGATCAATCCACGTCGAATGTACCGAGAAGCTGTAAGTGAGATGTGTGTGCTGGAGGCTTGGAATCATGCGTTTCGATCACTCGGTGGCGTGGTTTCAAAGAGGTCATATTTCACAAGTGTACAATGTTTTCATGGATAGTTACAGCAATATTTGTTATCCCGACTACCTATTTAATTAGGTTTTTATGAAAAAAATACCTGCAAAAGGAATTGGTTAAAGAAAATGCAAAATAAGTTTGGCGAAATTGCTAATAAGTAGTGAGCAGCATAAAATGAAAAGATATATAAAAATAATTGACATTGTACTTTATGTAAATAATTTTGCTCTAACATAGATATAAGTATATAACGCTATTATGAAGAAGTGGCCTGCGAGTGATGGCGGCCGCGGCACCGACGGCATTCGGCTCTATCGTCATGCAGTACGCAGCGCGATCCATTCAAGACAAAAGAGATACTTCGACTACGACTAATGAAACAATCGTATATTAACGAACAAATTGTTAAATGTGCAACGCTACCTCAAAATTAACTTTAATGAGTCAAATAAAATTCAACACCGAAATGAAGTGCAGCGATAAGATAATGTGAAAACATACAATAAAATTATTCTCTAACACCAAGCAATCGTCTCGTTTTATAAAGCAGTAATTTCGAATTAAATGAATAGAGAAGTTTTTGGTAAAATATCGTGCAAATGTTAATAATTGTCAATGTGCTAGGACATCTCGCTGATCGTTCCGGCAGGTAGAGGCCGGGGCACTTACTAGAGGTCGTCCCCAGTACCATGATTTTACTTTCTGCGTCCAGCCACCGAGTGATGAGCGCAGCCCCTCGAGATAGCCGCACTGAAACATCACACTCGCTCAGGACCATCCTCTGCGGCGCGGCGCGACTCGTCACGCAACACGCAACCCTCAAGCCTACAGCTACGCTAGCCGGCGCCCGCGCGCTGCCGCTGCCCGATTACCGAGCCGCAAGTGTTTTTGTTTAAAAACGATCAGGATATCTGTTACGTACAAGCTCTAAAATAGACTTAAAATCTAGCAGTATGATATACAAAGAGACCTATGGCCAACGGACTCGATTATAGTATTTAAACGACTGTTAAAAAAAGGATTCTAACTACAATGGTAAGAGACTGATATATTTTCAGAAAACCATGTATTTGATTCCTAGTCATTGCTTGTATGTACATAAATACGAATAAGAATAATAGGTTTAGCATGAACTACGTATTTATTATCTAGCCAACTACATATTTTTATGGCAGTAGGTAAAGGTACGGCAAAGTTAAATTACTTAACTGCAAAGCTTTTAACTATGTATTTTACTAACCCCATTTTAAAGGTCCTACTAGTCGTACTAAAGTTAAAAGTATTAATTCTATTATAATATATGAGTTAACAAAATGCAGTTACGTAAATTTTGGAATAGTACATACCTGATCCTATATTTCAAGTAGACATCGCCATACATGCAACAAAAACGTAGTGTATCAAAATTTTTATCTACTATATTATTTACTTTAAATAAATAGGACGTTAAAATGTAGTTCTCTAATGTTCGTTGGCACAAGTCAAGCGGGCGTAAACGTGGTTGCTAACTTTCAAGTCATGCAACAATTTCGCCCTATTGTGTTCCATTGTTTGTGATGTCGCTTTAACTTTCCACCAATTTTGCCTTCTGTCAGTCCAAACAACCTTTGTTTGAATATTACAGAATTTTTCTATTTTTCCAACACAAGGCAGTGTTTACTTAGGAAGGTGTTGGGTTTTGTTTAACAGCAGCACGCTACACCAACTTTATATTTTAGATTTTTTTTTATAAGGAAACATATTTTTTCTGTTTTGAATAAAGTTCTGTAATTACATAAAACTGAAGAGAGTCAAAAAAGAACACCGTAATTCAAATTCGTTTTATCAGTTTTATGGACAAGGATTCACTAGCACTGTCTATCAAAACTCATCATTTCAAACGGTGGAAAAATTCACACCTACCAAAATAGCGTTATAATATAACAGGTAAAGTACCTACACATACATATCAGAAAAATTGACGTAGGTAAATAAGATTATTTCCCAGAAAATGTCACTTATCCCGATAGCATATCTGGTGAAGTCTTCAACGCATCTCGTTAGCGTGTTGCGATAAAATCTATGGCTCTCTGGTCTGACACGCTCCTACTACCGACTTCGTCGGTTCGTATGGCAGGTAAATTTGACCCATTTCTGCCGTCATACGGAAAAAAGACGTATCGAACATTTTTTCTGAAATTGAGTTACCTATATTTCTGCAGCATAACTAAGATAAATCCTCTCTGGCCTATGTTGTATTCTCCACAGCGGGGCACAGATAAAAATTTCTTTTAGAATGAGAATGCATTTAGGGCCTGATTTAACTGCAGGCTAATACGGCTAGAGTAGAGCCTAGGGCGTAAATCTTAGGGCGTAATGGACCAAGGGGGCGGCTGGCGTGAAGCTAGCTGACTCAAGAGTTACGGACGCAACGAGCTATGGAGAAAGCTATGCTTGGAATTTCCTTGCGCGATATAATCCGGAATACGGAAATTCGTCGATGAACTAAAGTTACCGACTGCTGGAAAAATATGCTAGTTGAAGTGGCAATGGACGGGCCACATCGCTCGAAGAACAGATACTCGTTGGGGGACAAAAGTCTTCGAGTGGCGACCACGAACCGAAAGACGAGGCGTTGGGAGGCCTCCAACCAGGTGGACTGACAATGTCGTGAGAGTTGCGGGAAACCGGGGGTTGCAAGTGGTGAGTGTCATTCATTGTGGTGTTCTAAGGGGGAGGCTTTTTGTTCAGCAATGGACGTCTTCCGGCTGATGATGAAGCATAATAAGCAGTTCTTGCATTCTTCTCTTGTACAGCCAAATTCGTCTTTAAATTTTACTACAAAATTATATTTTAATGTACAGTCAGCTGCAGAGAAAGGGTACCCCCTGTAATGGCGGTAGTATGGATACCGCCGTTACAGGGGGGTACCTTTTCTCTGCAGCTGACTGTACATTGTACTGCTAATTAAAGGCTGATACATATTTAAGTAGATCCATAAAAGTAAAACCAATTTCCTTTTAGAACATGTATTTTGGACGATATCAAAAACGAAAGGGTAGTCGCCCATATCGACATTTTATTGTGTAATGGTTACTTACTCACGGTTCACCGACGGTCTTTGAAATTGTACGTAACCTACGTTCCATATATGTATATATTAATTCCGTTACAAGTCTTTGCAAAGATGACGAAGTCAAAAGTTTTTGGACGTGACGCTTACGGCACTCTCATAGCTATTATATATATTATATATATATTAATAGTAGGTATACCTGATGCATCCTTACTTGTCTTATCATGTAAACAAACGTGACGTCATAGATGGTAGACATAGATAATAGACAATGACTAGTGATGGGAAATGTCGATCTCTTAAAGCTCACCTACACTCCCCAAGAAACCCACTTGCCGAATTTTACATTTCTACGACCAGTCAAACGAAAATTCCCGTTTTTCCCCGTTCCCGTGGGAATTTTGAAAACTCCACTCTCAATGCTCCTCTACACCCCTTTAAGCAACCTACATGCCGATTTTCAGCTTTCTACGTCCAGTAAAACGAAAAATCCCGTTTTTCCCTTTCCCGTGGGAATTTCGGTAAGTTATCTCTTTAATACTTCCCTATACTTCTCAAGCAACCTGCAAGCCAAATTTCAGCTTTCTACGACCAGTAAAACGAAAAATCCCGTTTTTTCCCGTTCCCGTCAGAATTTCGGGAAATACTTTTGTAGTGCTCCCATACACCCCCAAGGAATCTAAATAATAAATTTCAGTTTTCTACGACCAATAAAACGAAAAATCCATCCCGTTGAACTGAATATAAAACCCGTTTTTTCCTTATCCCGTGGGAATTTCCAAAAATCCTTCATTAGTAGGTGCCTACATTGTATAAGGTATCTACATATGTGAAAAAATTTCAAGTCTCTCAGTGCAGTGGTTTGGGCTGTGAATTGATATATCAACAGTCAGTCAGTATAGAATTTTATGTATGTAGATTAGTTCTTTATAAAGTACGCAAGGACTTAGGAGGATATTAAGTATTAATTGCCACATTTGTCTACATCGATAAGTTGTCGTTTCCCATCAATACTTTTCAATCCGTTCCAAAGACAATCTTGACATTGCAATGTCAGACATTTTTGAAGTTATTCAATCGTTCCTTCAATTATTGAAGGCAATCTTATTAGAAATGATATTTTTCAGTGGTTAATCGGTTGATTTCAATACTTTGTGAGTTTCTTTAAGTATACAGGAACATTTTAAGTGATGGTTATTATGTAATCCAAGAGAAAGGTGTGTCTGTGTCTTCGAGAAGTGTTTGTTTACATGATAAGACAAGTTAGGATGCATCAGGTATAGGTAGGTAGGTGGTACAGGCCGAGAGGTCGAATATTTAGGCACAGTATATAAATACTGTGATTTAGGTACTACGCTGATATTTTTACCCGACTTGTGACACATTTTGAAAAAAAAATGTCTGCGTTGTCAAATTAAAGTTAGTGACTGGACACACGCATGTTTCTGAAACTATTGTACCTACCTATAGATGAGCTGTGGCTTAAAATATATTTAAATGCTGTACCTATATTAAAGAATTAACCTACTCACTTGTTGATGTACTGATTATGGCACCGCATTCAAATTCAAATTCACCGCAGCAGTGGACTTTTTTCTCTCCACTGATAGAAAAGCACCGTTGAGCTAGACTAGAAGAATTTTCAACATGCTCCATACATAACTATGTTAATTGCTTATTTGGTGCGTTCTTACTTCGAAGAAAGAGTTTGGTAAGTCATGGATCTTGTTAGAGAAATTCGTTAGACACCTACCTTTGTTACCAATATCTACCTAGATGAGGACAAAGCCAACATTGATTTCACTTTTACCGGCCACAAACTTAGCCCGGTTCAGTAATCACTTTAAAGAGCTATTGATTCAATTACAAGCTTTCGCTCTGAGGTTAATGATTAGTTGGGTATACTTACCGCCAGTCTCTACATTTCATATAGCACAGTCAACTAAAAAAGGTCTATTCCGACTAGTTCCATTATTAGTTCCAATGATGGAACTAGTTGGACTTTTACCCTCTTCGTTGAATGTAACAACTGAGAAAAAAAAGTCCAACTAGTTCCATCAATGGAACTAATAATGGAACTAGTCGGAATAGACCCTAAAAAAGTCACTCGTAAGTACCTAACTAATACCGTAATAAACAAAAGTAAAAGTTAGTGTCACTAAATGCATTTATCCAATCTATTTGTAGCAGTGCGATTATGATGTCGGCAAGTTTACAATCCAGCCATGCACGCAATTTCTCATAGATACGTATCTACCTACTGTAAGTGTGGTCGCAAAGTTTTTTCATACCTACACGGATCTACATCTTCAACTGTCTTGTTATTCAACTTGTAGCGTTTCCCAACAGAATTTACTACAGCGATCATTGTTTCCAAATAAGAATAAAAAGACAAAGTCGTCGCGTTGCACGCAATAATTTTCACTTTCTCGCAGTGCTTTAATCCTTTTAAAGTGCAACATTGTGTAACAGCTTTACAGCTTCCACAAGCGAAAGTAGATACGTGCTATTGAAATTAATACATTTTTTGATAAGTGGTAAATCAATTACTTCCAAATATGCAGTTAATTGAGAACGTTGTTATTAAATGACAGGCGTTTTAAATATCCTCTTTATAAACGTGACGTGACGTGACGTTTAGACGTGATTTTTTTTAAATAAATTTCAAGCATTATGCAATGGGAAAAATAAAAAAATAACAAATAATGGAACCGACTACAAAAACCTTGAAAGCAGGAGGGATTGAAACCCATAGTACATATGAGTGGAAAAATAGTCGTCTACCACACCTACCTACATACTATGTGTTTCAATCCCTCCTGCTGGCTCGTGCTGAGTCACCGACTTCGAGTTAGTAGGTACTTAAAAAAATATTTTGAAGAATTTTGTAGTCGGTTCCATTTTTTGCTATTTTTTATATTTTGGAGTTGGTTAACTTTTTGTTAAAAATTTGCTTTATTTCTCACTTTTTAGTGATTTGTAGCCAAAGTACATCTCACAACGTTTTTGTTAAGCCCAAACACGGCTTAGTTACGTTGTTTTATAGACTTCCGTTGTCGACCTTCCGGCTTCAGCATCAGATCAGTTCGAAAGAAACATAAACTTAAAGCTTCTTCTTAGTCACTTATCTAAGTATAATCATGATCGTTTATAGACAAGCGAGCATTACTTACGAGTAGCTTTGAGGAGTTACATTGGTCATCTACGGTCTTCTTCATCAGGTCCAGTTTACCAAATGATACTTTCTGAATGTAAATGCTTATCTTAATGTTGATAATGCCAAAGTCACTATAGGTGTGCCTATAAAATTTGAGGTTTGCACTCGATTTCCCAGGATCGCATCATAAGATCTTAACTTGGTGACAATGGGACCACCTCAGAAGAGTACTCTTTCGAATAAAAAAAGAACTGATAATCGGCACACAGTTGACTGGGTAATCGGTGAACATACACAAAAAAAATTGGAACATGAACCTCTTCTTTTTTGAAGTCGGTTAAAAATAACTAAATAACTAAAAGTTTGATGCCGGCCGACAAAGACAAATGAAGTCGTATGTGTTTTTATACTGCCGTTTCCGGCTTATCCAGTTTTGGAGTGATGCTTGCCTCGTGGGAACTAACGGTGCGGGAGTGCTTTAAGAGAATTTATTTAACTTATTCGGAAATAATGATAGTCCTCATAAAAATAACAAGCACACTTGAGCGCACTGACACGGGTGCTAACGTTAATAATAAAGCCGTAGGTACCGTTAATTGAAAATATGTATAGGTAACTATATAAAATTTAAATATAGTCCAGTGTAGTACAGGTAGTGAAGTGTGTACCTATGTGTAAGTAGGTATGTTTGTACTTTGTACGTTATAGTTCGTTGCATGTTAATAGGTATTTAGGTCATCACAAGATTATGTGAGTACCTAAATAAATAATCTTGTGATGACCATATAGTCACACCACCATATTATTATGTATTATTCTCTTCTTTTAATTATGATAAAAAATGTATTCCAAACTCAATTAAATCAGTAATATAGGTAAGATCCGTCGGTGGTAAGAGGTGGTATGAGAAGTAATAATGAGGTGGAATAACATTTTAGTATATTTTTAATTAGTCTAATTTTTAAGGATCTTATTTCAAACAAGTAGGCCCGCGGGTGGTAGAGCAAGCTGGTTTACGGACAGGGCCCGGTGTTGTCCTTGCGCAGCTGCCGTTCGGTCCTCCGGCTAACGAGCGGAGTGAACTCCATTCGCATGCGGAGCTAACCGCCTGCGCCTGCGCCACCTTCTGCCCTGGCACGGTTGTATGTAGTAGGTACGTCGAGTAGGCAAGGCACTATTAGAGTCAGTCTTGTTCCGATCGCCGACGAGCGACCACGCGTCGCCCGCTCGTTGCATCTACAACAACTTGTTTACAAATAGAAGGCAGTGTGAATCTCGCAAACAGGATAAGCGTGACAGGTGAGTTAAGTCTTAAATTGAGGTCAATGTTTCTGTGCGGTTTTAAAATCACCTGGCGCTTATTGAGCCAGCATGGTCGCAAGTAAACAATACGTTAGTGGTCACCTTTTGTTTTCGATCATTATGTGTGTTAAGCATGTGGGGATTTATTAAATAACGTGCATACCATTTCCGGGATTTTTAAAGTTTGTAGTCCATGTCTTCCTTTCCTTTGTGAAGTTTTCAATCACACGTATTTGTGAAGAGTTTTATTGAAATTAGGAAAGCATGCTAATATGCTAATGATTTCAATTCTTTATTAATAATTTCTTAGCATACTTATTTTTAGTAAGATTCAAAATGTGTAACAATTGAAGTAAGTACCTTCCTATAGCCCCTATAGTCCGTGACTTTGTTTCCGAATAATACACATATATATTCTACGGGAACTTGCTATTTTCCCCGTAAAAAAACGATCAGTCTTTTCCATAGTGTCAAAGTGTCAAACCTGACCTAATAGTGTCTAACCTGTGTTATGTGTTTCTTTCAAACTATCTCCATATCAAATCTTATCTAAAACTGTTCAGCGGTATAAGCGTGAAGGGGTAACAGACAGACAGTTACTTTCGCATTAGAACGAATAAATTGTTAATTAATCTTAACCTAAACGAAGGTACTCACAGAGGTACCTAATATAACTAAGTCAGGGCCTATACTCACGTGTGTCGTGTCTAAAGTGGTCAAAGAGAGTTTGTTATAAACCCGCGCAAAGTGCATATCGTTAGGAACTCACATCACATTTATTTATTAAAAGTTGCTTGCAAGCCGGTTATTTTTAAGCCACGGGACACTAAGTATCAGTATCCTTCTTTCTCATATATAACATATGTAACATATGCCAATATGTAACTTATGCCATGGCCATTGACAAAATAAAACTTTGCGTCACTTATTTGATTCAATACTATGTATGGCTTGACTACAAAAAAAAATACGATTGCCCGATACCAAACTTTTTTGTATGCCTATCAGGTACCTACTATAGTATCTAGTGTATATACAACTTTGTATACCTACATGCGCGGTTACCATTAATGACTAAATACAATACTAGTAAACAGTTATGGGTGATGTGATTAAGATATTTTGAATTGAATTATTTGTATTAGACGAAGTTGAAGTTGAATGATATGAATTTACTTGTGCCGCCTTTTTCAGCAACGAATACCATTGACTACAGAAAAATAAAATTAAAACTAATTTTTTTTTAACAAAAAAGTAAAACAGACTCCAAAAAATAACAAAAATGGAACCAACCACAAAATCCTTGAAAATATTTTTCTAGGCAGGTACCTACTGTAGCTTGAAGTAGGTGCCTCAGCACGAGCCAGCAGGAGTGGAACAATAGTCGTCTACCTTACATACTATGTGTTTAAATCCCTCCTGCTGGGTCGTGCTGACTCACCGGCTTCGAGTTAGCAGGTACTTAAAAAAATATTTTCAAGAGTTTTGTAGTCGGCTCCATTTTTTTTTTAGAGTCGATTTACTTGTTCTTAAATTTTGCATTATTTCTCACTTTTTAGTGATTTGTAGCCAAAGTACATCTCACAATGATTCCATTAAGCCCAAACATGGCTTAGATAAGTACGTTGTTTTATAACAGAGTTCCGTTGCCTACCTTCCGGCTTCAGCATCAGATCAGTTCGAAAGTATCATTAACTTAAAGCTTCTTCTTAGTCGCTTATCTTTACTTAGCGAGCATTACTTAGCTTTGATGAGTTCCATTGGCCATCTACGGTCTTCTTCATCAGTCCAGTTTACCAAATGATACTTTCCGAATGTAAATGCTCATCTTAATGCTATAAATGCCAAAATAGCTATTAGGTGTGCCTATAAATTTTGAGATTTGCGCTCGATTTCCCAGAATCGCATCATAAGAGTATTCTTTCGGATAAAGTAAGAATTCTGAAAATCGGTTCGCAATTGACTGAGTAATCTATTCATTGAATAATCGGTGAACATACATAAAAAAAAATACAAACATTGGATTTGGAACCTCCTTTTTTGAAGTCGGTTAAAAAGTAAAAAGTACAACTGCCAACACAGTTATAAAAAATTATGTAAGTAGGTACGTACAAGTTATACCTAACCACCGTAAATACATAGGTGTGGCAACTGGTGTTAGAGCACATGGTAAGAAGATGTTGTTTAAGTATTATCTAGTTATTAAAGAGGAAAACAAAGGAAATTAATAACAAGGCGACTTCCTTGAAATCAGTAGCTTAGCTTCTTATGTACCTAACGACGACAGTGCTTTTTATTGTTGACAGTTATTAGCGCACGTGTTGCAAATAAATTATGTTAGTAGGTATGCTTTTAACGATGCATGCGCTTTTAAAGTGTTTTAAAGCTGTGTTTATACTTTAAATATAGAAGGTTTCTCAATTAAACAATTAGATTGAGGCGTCTTGAATTTGGTTATGGACGTGAACGTGAATAGTGATGATATCTACTTTGAATTCATTGTTCCCTGTTGCACTGTCTCCTCGGACGGCGGACAACGCTGCGGATGCAACAAGGACGCCATCACTGACGTCGACACAGCGACACAAATCCGGCCTTCGACTCATGTCTATTGTATTATTGTAAATTATGCACTTTTTATTCACCTGCCTACTTCACAGACCAAGTTCCATGACACGCTTTCTATGGCTTTAATAGGAATAAATTGTTCAAGTATCGTGATCAATTTGGGTTAAAGAACATCAAGCACGGCAGAGGTTTCTGCTCGTGTTTTATTTTACTATTGTTTATCAAACGACTGATACTGGAGAGTGACATTCGAGATTACTTAGGAAGTGTTATCGTTAAAGTTACGAAGATTGGTATCGTTAATCATGAAGCTGCGCCGCTCGTCGAGATCACGATCCGGAGACGTGGTTCGCAACGGGGTTAATGTTACAGTGCACCTTCCTTATACAGTTCGTGTGGGACGACGCCGCGATAGGCCGATAGCCTTCCCGCCCTTTAAAGTACCGTTTTCTTATTTAAAGTAACTCAAATAACATGTATGAATAATAGATATACGTTGCAGTTATACTGATTTAACCGATTCGAATAATTACTCCATGTCCGTGTACTTTGTGGTTTTTTTATGCAAAAAAACGGAAACATGTTTAATTTGAATAGCGCAATGAAGTATCTGCAATGATAAGAGGCGGCAGAACGATTGGAGCGGCCAACATGTCCCTTCAAGACTCAAAACCCGCAAGAGCGGTGCAGTGCTGAGATTAGTGCTGACCCTAGGGTCGCTTCGGCGCACGACCAACACGGAGAGATGAAATCGGAACCTTTTAATGGTCTCCCATACCTACACCCGGAACATTAGATATTGATTTCACAATTTATAAATAAATGTATTGCATAAAAGTGGAGAAAACATTTCACAATAGGCTAAACAGTTTGTTATCAGGGCAACGATCTCGCAATCTATGTTAAGGCCGCACTTTTGCGAAGTCTAGTTAAAATTTACGAACAGATTGCGGCGTCATTCATTTTTCATTTTAAATTCAACTTGTCATATGGCGCAACGTCAGCCTGAGCAGCGGCTTTGAGTGAGATATGCTCAATTGAGATATCGCACGTACGTTATCATTATTTTGTCAAGTTTTAAGATTTGCAGTATAGATAAAAATGAAAATTATCTGTTCATTGTAAAACGAATGATGTAAATAAGTAACGACGAGGTTGAGCTCGGACAGGTTTTGTATCAGCAAACAAAGCTGGCAATTAGCGCATCGGCGTGGGAGAGCGCGGCGCGGGCGACGCGGCCGAGATGCGGTGACGTCGCGGGTCCCGCTAACCAAACACCACGCGGCCATTCACCGCCATGACTCCAGTCACCCACCTGCATCCTAGACAATATTTTACATATTCATATCATAACTGTGCGTTGCCTTCGCCTTTGATTAACATATTTGAATTTAAATTGTGTTGCTGAAGCGCAGCGCTGAATTTCATCTTGCAGTAATTTTTACAAGGGAGGGTTGAAATTAGCGGCCTTCTCAGAAATTTTATAAAAAAAGAGTAACAACTTTATAAAAACTAACTCCAATTAAACTATTCATGTTATCTAGTGGTTGCATTGTTTATACTTTGCTGCTAAATCACAAACGTGCGAAAGTAACGTAACGAACGAGACAGCGGGAAACTGGAAATTACAGGAAACATTCAGCCAGGCGATACAAATATGTAAATAGCGTCTTCCGGCTCGCATTTTAGTTCCCTTGTATAAAATGAGCCTGCTATTTACCTACTAAAGGTACGTAGGTACTTGCAATACGACCAGACGACACCTACCTACCTAACCTAATTATCTACCTATCTTACCCTACCTACCTATGTACGTATTGGTACCTACCGTAATTTGTATTTAATTGGTTTTTCGGATCTCGAAAATTGATTTCGAAGTTAATAGTCCAGAAATAATTAAGTGATTTCTTTGATCGTTGTTTAATAGCTGTCACCATGTAACCTAGCGTAGTAGCTATACCATGGTTTTTATGTACCTACCATGCAATTAATTGATTCAGTTTCGTCCTGTCTTTAAGTACCTAACGGTCTCAAAATATTGTGCATTGTTAAACAATAGTAGTGTCGCATCACCGTCAGGCAGCTGTTTGTTGCTCACGTGCGAACTGGTCACTCAAGCGCGGTGCCCGAGAAACAAAGAAGCGTTATCTAACCAAACGAGTGACTGGGGCACGGGTGCATCATCGCTGAGAAACTGTCACATATGTATAACGCAACGACAATACATGCATCACACCTCCACCTCCTGCCAAATGACAGAATAGAATATTTAAATCCCTAAGAAAGAAAACTATGATCCATCATCATCATCCTTACTATAATATTATAAATGCGAAAGTATGTCTGTCTGTCTGTCTGTTACCTATCCACGCTAAAACCGCTTGAACCGAATTAAATTAAATTTGGTTTGAATATATAGTTTGAAACCTTGCGAAGGTAAGACAAGACGAACTAAATAAATATAACACAAACACTGTATTAACCCTGACTTCGAAATAATCCGCGAGTAGAAATATGAAGTTCTAACCAAGGACCTAAAGGTAGGTACAAGATAATTCTATGCAATAGAGTGTGTTCTGACAAATCTCTCGGGAGAAAGTGAGACATGGAGCTGCGAGGTCCAATTGAGTGTAGCTTATGGTGTCACGTACGAAAGCAATTTGGAGTGCGTGGCTGGCTCCTCATAACATAACTATCCATAAGTAGGTGCCTACTACTCATAGCTGACAATTAGCTACATATAATACACTTTCTCTGTCTCTTAAAAGAGAAAGACTAACTAACTAATAGTATAGATATAAAACAATGCCAGTTGCCTAGGTACAGATATTGCGCCTAACTATTGTGTTAAGATATCGTTTACGATCACGTGTAGGTTCCATAACAAATATATATATCTAATGTAACTACCCGTGAATCATTAAAAACTTACTGCATTAAGCTTTTAGAAAATGGTCTCACTACATAAATGTTAATAATAATAATGTTATATGTGTTAGGTTGTATAGGTAGTAAATCACACATACGAAGAGATGGTTTACGATATTTTTTTCCGTCATTAGGTACATGCGTTTCCAACTAAGAGATCATACACGTATAAATGCTTTTTATTATTTTTTATATTTTAAGTAAACCGATCAACTTTTATGGGTAACAAGTATCTTGTAAACAAAGATATGGGTCAATCACGGTCAGTTTTATGTACTTTAAAAAACTATTTCTAAATAATTGCATCAACGCATGTTCCGAGCGACAGAAGGTGTGGGCGATGCGCACGCGACGGTACTTCCGGCAAGTCTCGCAGCTCGTCAAGCGAAACGCGTGCACTATTGTTGTCATCTGCATTCACCGATATTGTGTAGCCTTGCTTGCTTTCAAGTTTTAGAACTTTGATAGGTGAAAAGTTTTTAAACTAAGTTCTGCGACCTGCGGTCCGGGTCATAAGGTCATCGCAGTCCGCAACGCGTTTAGTTTTTGTTTACTTTTATTTCTTACGTAAAATTATTAATTGGTTGCGGTTATTAGTTCCAAGAGCAAGTTGAAATGGAGTTGTAAACTAAAACCGCGTAAAAAAGCGTAGTCATGCGCTAAAAAGATTGACATTCGCACTGCGAAAACGTAACTAATAAAGTATTAGTCCATTACCGTCTAAACAGGGAACATGAAATAAGAATACAAGAGATTTTAGCTAAATATAAGTATATTATGTTGTAGTCCATAACTTGTCCAATGTGTTGGGACACTGTAAATTAGGCAAAAATGTTCTTGATAAATAAATAAATAAGAGACTTATAACACTCTTTTTGGGTTCTGCTTCTGCTGTACCTAGTCGGGTCAACTGTCGCCACTATTCCAAGTCACGACTCTCAAACTAAACCAGAACACCATGAAGTATAGTTATTTGCTTCAACCGACCCGCTTTCTAAGACTTATATTTCGAAATTACCCACCTTCTACAGTATTCGCGTCATTTATTAGCCTAATGCACCATCGAATTGGCCAAGTCTCCGTTTCTCGAGCGATGCTGTTTTAATCATATTATTGTAAATTACGTTTTACCTATATTAGGGACTTATCAACAGTTAAAATACCTAAAACTTGTGAAATATCGATTACATAAGGATTTGTTATTATGATAAATTCGAAAACAAGCCAATTGAGAAGTCGAAAGCGACAAATAGAATAACGCCACCGTGTTTAGCCACACTTTCTCCGGAGAAAGCCGATCGTGCATAAAGATCTTTGTCTTAGCAAACGATGCGCAGGCGAGTTAACGATCCATTTATCATTATCATTAATCATTACTATTGTTAATTCCCTTCTCATTGTTGCATAAACAGATAACAAAACAAACAATTAAAGTATGAAGGTGCACGCAATATAAGTCAAACGTGGAACACTTAAAAATTATGCAAGAGAGGTTCGTGGCAAAAACCCAAGATACTGGCTGGCGTTTGATTTTAGAGGGTCAATTTGTTATTAAGACATCACGGGACAGTTGACCTTTGCTTGGGAGCATATTTCACGCTACATATATATTAAGTTTATAGAAGAAAAATATGTAAATAAATAGGCATAGGTACATAGTTTTCGCTATCGGTAAGGAAAAAAATCATGAGACGACAAAAGCGAAAAAGATAAATACCTACTTAAGTTAATAACCTAGAATACTCGTAGTAACTAAATGACGTAACCTAAGTGCACACCTACTATTTATTCAAAAGACTCGTTGAGATGAGCGTTCACAGGTCATTAGTGGAAAAATTCTGTAGTAACGACGTAGTATTTGCGAAATCGATCTTAACAATCGTCCTCGTCAAGCTTAAGTAGTTACTTAAATGTTAGGAAGATTTTATTTAGACTGGTTTGAACTCAAGTGAGCATTCCC
Source organism: Choristoneura rosaceana (assembly GCA_037349165.1). Lineage (NCBI taxonomy): Eukaryota > Metazoa > Arthropoda > Insecta > Lepidoptera > Tortricidae > Choristoneura > Choristoneura rosaceana. The sequence goes on from JAZBNJ010000009.1 coordinate 6,447,222, forward strand.
CTTAAAAATGTAAGCATTTACTACTTACATAAACACGAAGCCCTAACAACGGCGAACGAACTGCAACTGACCTTAGAGAACGAATGCTTTTGCTAGAACTCTTAACTACGGGGTTTAAGCATGGCCCACTGACCATCATAGCTTGCACAACCATTGGCCAACAATTGCCAACAGAGACGGCGCAAGCAACGCGTGTTGCCTCTATACATCGTTTAAAATGAAATTAGATATGATCTATTATATCAGTTTCCCTGTTTATGCAATAGTTTTGAAAATTTACCTTGATACTTTTAAAAATATGGTCTACTTAAACACTAGCATTGTTCAAAGAAGTTAAATTATGTAGTAAAATTTCATAAAGTTATCTTCTGTGTATTAAAGTCATCGAATATACCTATCTACTTAGTCAATTTATTGCTTTGTTTACAGGTACACCGGCACACTTGCGAAACCAGATAGGATAACAACTTCATAACAATTACATCAGCGTGCGTCACATAAGATGGAAAGCTGGCTGCATGATGTGAAGCGGGTCCGTATCCCACGGCCCAAGTTCGCCACCAAGTATCCGGTGGAACCACCGAAGGACTATTTGGAGGATTGCGGGGGGGATTTGGGGAGCAAGCAACGGCAACATGACCGAAAAGATCTTACTAAAGCCACTGAAGAATTGCGCCGGTCGCTGCAGGAGAAGCTATGACGCTTTAATAATGTTTGGATTAATTAGGTTTAGGTGTATTTAATTTACTGACTCCAACGCGTGTCCACTTGTTACGTCTCGGGTTTTACTTGGATGCACTTCGTGCAAATGAAAATAAAAAAAAAATGGAAAGGGAACAAATAAATATTTCCCAATAAGACTGCAGCTACGTGTACATTTTCGCTTTCGGTTGTCTTTAAAATTATTTTGTTTTTTAAATAGTTATGATCTTTCATTAAATACACATTAGGACACTAACACTTTGTATTTTCGAATACTTTGAATAACGTTTAGAAGTACTTACCTATTGAGTGCATCACTTAGAATGCGATCTAATCGATCTTATCGTAAATGCATTGCAATAGCATGTAAATTATACAGGACCATACTGAATTGGTACACACTTTTAAATTTTAGACAAAGTACCTACTTATGTATCTTAGACTGATAAAAAATAGGATAAGGCAAACGAATCTCTGTATGTATAAAATATATTATAGTACTGTAGGTAATATAAGGAACCACATAAACATGCATGTTTCATTTTGTATTACTTTAACGTCCACTTACAGGCTTTTTAATCTAGGTTCAAGTGGTCTTAAGTCCTGCCAGATCCATACAAGAACTGTCATTCAAAAAATCCTACAAGACATCCTAATAGAAATCAAAGATTGACTACGCTGTCGCTTACGGTTTAGCAAAGCGTCACAGCTCTTGATCTGTCCGCTTTCTTTAAAAAATATGAGCCTGTTCACGTACACCAGGTGCTAATTAAATAACTGACACCTACAGGCGCCCCACAAATGTATATAAATTTTTCATTTTAAGTTAGTTAATTGCATTTATTTTCGAATACTTTCATTGTTTCAAAAAATATTCGTGTGTTTGATTTAGTCAGTTTGTCTACTTGATTTCCAATTCCGCAGCAGTCGTAATTTTGTAATTTTTGTAATGTCAGTGTGCTTTGCGTTTTTACAAAAAAATGACAGTTTGACAGCAAAACGGCCAATACTTATTAATCATCTTCCATTGAGACGACCGGATGGCTAAGTGGTTAGAGAACCTGACTAAGAAGCTTGAGTTACCGGGGTTCGATTTCCGGCCGGGACAGATATTTTTATGAATAATAAGAAGGTTTGTTCTCGGGTCTTTGATGTTTAATGTTTTAAGTATGTATTTATCTACAACGGGTGTGGCCTGTAATATGAGCAAATAATTAGGTTAATCATAGATCATACTCGCAAAACTGAACAACAATATTTCAGCGACTAAATAACTTTTTTTTTTTATTCGACTGGAAGGCAAACGAGCAAGTGGTCTCCTGGTGGTAAGAGATCACCACCGCCCATAAACATCTGCAACACCAGGGGTATTGCAGATGCGTTGCCAACCTAGAGGCTTAAGTTGGACTACCTCAAGTGCCAGTAATTTCACCGGCTGTCTTACTCTCCGCGCCGAAACACAACAGTGCAAGCACTGCTGCTTCACGGCAGGATTAGCGAGCAAGATGGTGGTAGCAATCCGGGCGGACCTTGCACAAGGTCCTATCACCTGCAACTATATTTTTTTTTAATTTTAAAACACTAAAGTTTATGCGAAGAAGCAATGTAAAGCAAAATGCTTGTTGTTTGTAGGGTGACAGGCGATGTCAGTTGTATTCGAGGATGGCGTACATTGACAGTAGTATTTAATTTGTATGAAAAAGGGAAATCTAAAGACACAATTATTTTTAAAAGTCGCTGAACTAATTTTGTTCAGTTTGACGAGTAGGTACGATCTGTTTTTTTTTCTCGTATTACAGGCCACACCCGGTACAAGTAGGTATGTTTATCCGTTGCGTAGTTGAGCGTTTTCAAAAAAAAGTAAACCCTTTCCGGTTTTTGAAATTTTGGATAAAATATGGATTTGCTACTGAGAATCAAGAGCACAATCAATTACGATAGTTTAAAAAAAATGTCTCCAAAAAAAATTCAATTTTGCGACGTTTTTTTTTTTCATACACTCAGTATGGGCGTGACAAAACTGACTCATTAAATTTTGTATGAAAAACTGGGGACATTTTTTTAAACGATCGGAATTAATTTTGCTCTTGATTCTGAGTAGGAAAAACCACATTTTATCCAAAATTTCAAAAAAACCGGAAAGGTACACTTTTTTTGAAAACGCCTAGTTATCCGTTTCCGTATCCATAGTACAAGTTTTGCTTGGTTTGAGACTAGGTTGATTGGTGTCAAGTGTCCCATGATTATTTATTTATCTAAGTAGTATGCAACCTCCCTAATACGTTTCATCGATTATGATTCTACTCTTGATTCTGAGCATACTACTTTTTTGTTTTCAGTTACCTAATTAATTAACACCTGTATATACCTATTACTACCATACCATTATTAAAAATTTATTTGATTTCTCTATCCAGCGGAATTTAGAAAAAAAAACATCTTAGGTAACAACTTAGTATACTTCCGCCATCTTCAAGAAATATGGTAGCAAAATTATCAGTTCCTGTGCGCTGGGGACCTAGTGAAAAAGGGGTTAATTCTGCAGAAGTTGAACAGCTGATTTCGACTTAAACCCACACAAAATAGAAAATAGCTGTGTAATTTCTGCAGACTTAACCCCTTTTTCACTAGGTCCCCAGCGTTGTCAGTCACCAAAGCATTAGTACCTATAGGTACTAAATAATCGTATCGGGGATGGATGAAAATACTAGATTTTTTTTAATTCGTGTTAAAATTAATGGATGTTTGGGAAGAGCGGATAATTCTTTAATACTCGATCCACCGCAAATGTCCATGTGAATGTGGACGACCCATTAGAACAAGATGCTGCGGCTGTAGCCATAAGTATACCTAATTCCCGACCGCATAAACTGTTATTTGCGCACTCTGTATTGCGAACACACTCTGTTTTGTCGAGAGTCCCATAACAATGACAATAAATTAAGAGCTTGCCATAACATTACCACCATCAGAACCCATAAATTTGTTATGTTGGAGCATGGTTTGCAGTGATAAATGCAGATCCTACATACATACCCATTATCTTTATTATAGCGTTTGTCATGTATTAGGATGCTTTTCTCGAATATTCAAAATTATTTCGAAAGTGAAATGCAGTAACTAAAATCCAAGAAGTATTTAAATAAATATTATTAGATTTAAATACATGGAAAATTGTTCCCGAATATGATACTCTAACAGTGTTGACCTTGTAGTAACATTCAACCGGAAATATCGTATTAATCATAAACACAGTGAAAAAGCCTTTCAACAAACAGTAGTGAAGTAATAATATTTCATATCGCGTTTAGAGAGGCCACTGGGACGAGGATGGCTGTGTCAAAAGCCTGGCAAGGTGCCAAACTATTCAGTTACAAACGAGTTTTGGCGGGGAACCACTGAACCAGATACAATTCATATAAGCAAGCCTGATATTTCCCTTTCGCAAAGTTTCCGAAGAAGAAAAACCGCCACTCATATGTCGACTATGCAAGCAATAATATGTAAGGATAAAACATTGGTAAGTAGTCGCAAAGTTTTTGTTTACTTTGTGACATTACGTAGATAAATAAACGACAATATGCCTGGAGTCAAATTCATTTGAAAAAACGATTTGGTTAGGCACCTGCCAAAAAACTCATGATAAAAAGAATGGCGTTAAAACCAACTTTAATAAAAAAAGGTTTATATCTTAAAACAAAAGAACCTACCTACCTATTAACAGACTTTAAATATGAATGAAATTGGAATTGAAGAACAGATTTTGATCAAATTTACTCACATGGAATATTCGAAATCTGTTTAAGAACCATTTATCAATTGATCTAACTAAGGTACTGACCTGTTCGTCGTAATGCTGCGTGTGCAACGCTGTAGTGCTGCCTTCCCTGGAGTTGCAAGGAGACGAATGCCGTCGCGACCGTCTCCCTTCCTCTTCGTACTCCTGTTCAATACAAATTTAAATTTATACGCGGAATAAGCTTCGAAAAATTGGGATGCAATCTAGCTTTACACAAACCGCGACATGACCTCCAACGTGTGTTGAAATTGGGGTTAGTTTATGAAACTTTGCACGACACACATGTGTCGGGTTGGAGGTTCGAAGGGGCTTTCGGCATGCAAGCCGCAAGACCCTTGAGGGGTAGAAAGCTAAAACTCTCTGAAGTGATGAATATATTAAATTTTAAAAAGGCATATTCTGTAGATTTTGTTACAAAATTCACCTACTACATGTTTGCCATAATTCTGTGTAATTTGATTACTTCTGTTTTATACATTGACGTCACCCTAGTACGTCACGAGTAGTATTGTAATTTAAAATGTAAGTAGTATACAGTTTTATATTAGCACAACATTTAGCAATTTTAGCATGATATTGATTAACATAAACACAAGGCAGAAACACAAAGGCATTACTTAATAATTAGTTGATGAAAAGTACTATACAAGGCATGCAAGCACGATACAAACCACACACGAAGATCACAACAAACTTACAATTTAGAGCTAAGTCATACCATAGACAAAGTATAGTAGTCCTACAAATATGTAAATTAAAGTCTACCTATAGCCGTTATTCTATACACGTGAAGTAGTCTATAAAAAATCCGTCCTACATATTTATATAAAAAATCACTTTTCTACTATTAAAAGCTACTAAGGTAGGTAAGTGTTTGCAGTTCGCTGTCGATATCTTGATCGCTGCGATGCGAAGTAGCGCGAGCTTGCGATGAGACTGGAGGGCGAGGGATGACCATCGCGACGATGCAATTGATTTTTGACGCTATTTTTGCATCTTGGCACAGTTTCCACTAGCTTCAACCGACTGTTAGTTAAGTACTAAGTTGTGGAATGGCTTAAGTGGTATTTCTGAACTGTTCTTTTGCTCAGTTCGTAAGAGCAATATTCTTTGTAAGTACTTGATACATTTTTGTCTTGGTCTTAATTAATCACGATGTGATAAGCTTCTAAACGTGCTTAGGGTTCTTTGTACCTATATATGGAACTTCCTACGTGTAAACGGGTGCATGTTGCCTAATAAACCATGTGCCGAAGACATGCTCTCACCGCTAAACATTATAAGACGCCAAGTTGCCTACTAAAACATACCCGTTACTTGCGTGATCGAATACTCTGTGAAAATACATTTTATCGCTATTTTGCTATTGAACATAATATTAACTTGGTATTTTACTTTTGTTCAGTACTTAAAAGTCACGTCACGCAAGCGATTAGTCCAAAACCAAAGTTATTTTTAAGCTATTGTATGTAATGAAATTATGATCTCTCTTTAAATAATAACGTATTTACTCGTAATATGTCAATATGGTGTTTGCGAAAAAAAATATGGTGGAGAAATGAAAAAAACATATTTTGTATTGTAACATTATGGTTACCTATCAAATGAAAGCTAATAATTTGCTTATTCTAAAAATATATGGGTTATAATACTTTTAATTTCACAAAAATATCAAAAAGTATAAAGTAACACATTAAATTTAAAAAATCAAAAACCCGACTGCCTTAAAAACTAAAAAGAATAAAATAAATCTAGTGGTCTAGAACTCTGTTAAGTAGCTAATTCAAAGTTCAACAGACGGGGCCCATCTAAATCGTTACGCTCAAATTTTCTTAGTAATGTGTCCCGACTATTGAACTTTAAATTTGCTACTTAATAGAGTTCCAGGCTACTTATTTTCTTCCTTTTACTTTTTAAGGGAGTCGAGTTTTTTGATTTTTTAAATTTAATGTTTTACTTCTTAAATTACATCTGTCTATTTCTATCTTGTTTTTATATCATTTTAACTTCTAGGTATATTGCTAAACACTGTAACGCCGTGTAAATTTATTGAAATAAACAATAAATTAATCATGAAGATTTTTCGGTCTATCGTTCAAAAGTTCCCTTAGGCCAAGTTTACAGGTGGTTGAAGGTAGTTAATAAATGGTTGTATTCAAAATTTAAGCGGCTCCACGCTGTTCATTCGCGAAATTGCAACGTTGTTATTGGCAGGCGTCAAGAGCGAATATCTGATTACATGACGATAGTGTTTTACCGAGAGTAACGACCCAAGGATCTACAAAACGACATTTTTTAAAACATAACCCTTTTTCTTAAAAAAAAAGAACTCCCTTATGTTCGAATATGCCCCAATGATATCCATTGACTATGAATTCATGAACTTTTTCAATTCGTAAATGAGTCAATTTTGAATAACAGATCATTTTGGTACAAATATACAATGGTTCGAAATGCCTCATTATCAAAATGTACAACGGGCAAAAAGTATGTAAATGTAAACATGTTATAATGAACAAAAGACAAATCAATTGGATGCCACAAAAACCTAAGAGCCTAAATACATAATGGGTTAAATTAAAATGTAGGTACAACGGTCAAAATAGTAATTAATGTAAACATGATATATTAAACACGAGCCAAAATGATACTTAAAAGTCCCGTTGAGAAAATGTTCTAATGTCAACCTGTGTTTGAAAAAAACGATATCTAGAACAAGTTAAATGTATATGAAACAGAAGCGACATTTCCTTAAGAGCATTTTACTACGTAGTATCTTCAGTCAATCATTGATAACATTTCGATTAGAGCACATTCAGTCACTAGGTAGTATTTTGTACATATTGGCCATATAGAATATTCCGACCGAAAAACTTCAAGACAAAATGACACTTCGTTCGTAATTAACTCTGTCGAGAAAACATTTCCAGTAAAGTACATTTAATTTTAGTCAATAGAATTTTGTACATTTTGGCTATAGAATATTCAGACCTAAAAACTTCAATAAAAAAATTATACTTCGTCTGTAATTAATTCTGCCGAGAAAACATTTAGAGTAAAGCACATTTAGTCAATAGCGTTTTGTAAATTTTGGCCCCAGAGTATTCTGTCCTGAAAACTTCCAGACACAAAGACATCTGGACCATAGTGAAAGCTGCCTTGGAAACATTTTGAATAAAAGTGCATGTTGGCCATACCGTGTTTTGTCCCTAAAATATTCAGACAAATCGATCTGGTGGCACAAACAGTTTGTACTTTTTGACAGTGTTACATCTCAACATTTTAGGCATTTTGACATTTTGGCATTTGTACCAGTTTTGCTGTTTCTACGCACTCACACGTAAAACGACAAGGGTTTTGCAACACTAATAGTGTATTTACAACGCCTTCATATTATTTTATACTCGTGTTAATAAATGCTGATGCCAATTAAGGCTACTGAAAAATTAATTAATTTAAGTGAGGCGCAGCTATAACTTATAGAAGTGAAGTAGAAATTTGTGGCCACATTTTATCGCTAATTACGAACGAAACATGTCAGCCGCCATCAATACGCGGTCTCCCAAATTGGCTGGAATTAATTAATATATTTAAGTAAGTATTAAAATTAACATATAATTATATAAGATACTTTATTTAGTTGAAGAATGTACAGTCGAAGGCATAAATATCTATACAGCCATAGCATCAAATATATGTATACATCGAACTTATAGTTAGTGGCGTAAAGGTGTATAGATAGGTATTTTTGACGTTTTAATAACGTTTCCATATTTTTGCCCTTGAATATACTCTCCATTCCTTACATAGCAGTTCCTATTATAATATTCCTCTTGAAGCCCACCGTATATTTTGAAAATTAAAATCAAAGCAATTAGAATCTAATTGTTTCGAGAATAAAGTCAAACTGACGTCAAACTACCATGGTGTAAAACAATAGAAAAACAAAAGAATTTTTACTTTGTTACATTGCAATAGATTCCTAATTCCCTTGAAGTGAAGTGAATCAAAATATCAAAAAATACCTACATACGACAGATTCCTGCTTAAAACCAAGATGAGAATACTTAAGAAAATGTTTTTTAGAGTCTTATTATGTTTTAGTGAGCATCGGCTTAAACACATGATTTGCAAAAGTAAACAGGCTTTCTAGTTCCATTTTTATATTGAAATTACAAGCTTTAAGTATCTAAAAAAACATTTATTTCCGAGTGCTGCACGTAAAAAAATTTAAGCAAGGAAAGAGCTCGTTTAACAAAAGTACTCTACGTAGATATTTGAATCGTCAAATTTAAATTGTCGGTAAATAAATGACTCTACATTTGGCGCGAAAGTTGCTCTCTTATATGCGTTATGTCATAATAAGGAATATTTTTCAATAAAGCAAAGAACGGTTTAGCCAGTACCTTAGCCATGGCGCGAACGTCCATAGGCATGTAGTCGCGAAAGGCGACGCGGCGCCGGGCGCGCCGCCGCGACGACATTTCGCGGGCGCCGCGCGTCGAGCACTGGAGCCCTACAGCAGCTCCCTGCCGCCCTAGCCGGTCCAGGTAGGTAAGGGCGCGGAAGCGACAATCGTCCAACGTTTTAACAAAACGTGTAAGTGGAAATAATAAGTTCTTATTTTTGCGAATGGAATAATATCGGCGTTACCTACATAAAGTGCAGATTTAGCGTCCAATATTATTGAAGTTGTTGTAGCTGTAGCGTACCATACAATAAACATACAATCAATAAAGGTTTTAAAGTTACGTCTTCAGTTGATCAGATTATACCTACATTATAATTTAAATTTCAGTGTTCATTTGGTCAGATTATATTAATTTTAATTTATTTTTGTCAGCAAGCTCTAGGTAACTACTTACAGTTTGAAAACTGCGTGTTTTAAATCAGTGCGCTCTTTTAGAGACAATTATGAGATGAGTACCTACTTAACTATTGTTTGGCTTACGGATTGTAGAAAAGCTTAGCTTAACTTTTTCAACTGTACCTATTGCCTGTAGGTACTTGCTGCAAAAATGTTCATAGCATTTTACAATTACTCAGGTTATAATTAAAAGTCGTAAAGAACCTTCCAAATCACAAGTCGTATCGCAAGAACGTTTAACGACTACCCCTTTAAATTTTCGGCTCCAAAGTACAAGGAACCAATCAAGTACAAAGGGAAAAGAATTCTCATTTCTACCCACTTAAAATCCACGTTTCACTAAGTTATGAAATACGACGATCAAGAGTTTTGCTTACTTATGCGCTTAAGTTGTAACAGAGGACCAAAGTTAATTTACCGAAAACTTTGCACAGAGAATTCCTCTGTAAGAAATATACTTTAAAAGTAGGAAATGATCTGAGGAATAAAGAAAATGTTGTCATTTATGAGTAGAACCTGTTGGGCTTCAGCATTCCACTGGGATATGAGGGAAGTCTAATAACGATGCGATTTCTTGAGGGAGGACCACCACTGAGAATTTAATTTATGCTTTGGCACGAAATTAAACCTGAAATTAAATGATAACTTTGTGGACCTTTCGTCTCCATTTTTATTCCAGCTTTATTTTTCGACACCGGTTGCTTTGCGATACCTTAAACTTTTTGACCTAGTTCGCCATTCAATGTTATGGTTACATGTCAGAGTGCTTTGTTTTGGTGTGTATACCGCAGTGTAGGCCGCCCTAACGAGTTCTCGTGGGGCTTGTCGTAGTGTGCCGTCATAATTACGGCTATTAATGTATACGTGTGGATGTGCATAATCCTTCCTGAATAGTAAATTCAAATACATTCATGTAGCTATATCTACATATACGCTGTGGTACATTTTATTCACTGTGGTTGATGGGTGCTCTTAAAGACCACCCCCTTAATTACCCCTTTCACTTGCACCGTGCTCTGCTGCGAGTACCTACTACTGACTGACTGACATCGCCCCCTTACTGCTAAAAGCGACTAACTGCATCAATGAGTTCAGAGAAAAACGCATTTAAAGGTTTGACTTTAAGGTTCAAAGTTTAAGGTTTTTATTGATGCAGTTAGTCGCTTTTAGCAGTAAGGGGACGTAATATTATTAGGTATATAAAACACAGCAACCGTTCATCCCAGTCTATACATGCATATAGGTAGGTACAGCCCTCTGGTGGGCACAGGCCTCCTCTCAGATTAAGAGGGCCTCAGCCGTTGTTCCAACGCGGGCCCAGTTCGGATTGGGAACTTCACATACATTATGGGATTATTTTTTTTATTGTTTGTGCAGGTTTCCTTCACCGTAAAGCTTGTGGTAAATTTCGAATGTAATTTCGTACACGAATTTCGTAAAACTCGCAGATGCGAGCCCGGATTAGTACCCACGATCCTCTGCTTGAGAGGCTTATTCATCAAACCACTAGGGCCACCATGGCATAAAGCAGATAGTACAGAAGTCAATCTCGTGTATGTACTTCACTTTTCAGACCTAAACTCGGTATGTACCTAGAGGTATGTAGATTGATTTCTGTACCTATCTATTTTGTGACCACGCTTTTTGTTAATAGGGATATATAATGTATGTAAATAATTTACTGTAAAGAAATGTTCTTTATATCTATTTAAAAAAAAACAGCCATGTGCGAATCGGACACGTGCACGTACAGAGCCCTTACAGTGTACCGAACCCTCGTCTGTGCAGCTAAAATATGGTTTTGTTTATGGGACCATTATTTAATTGTTTCCGGTGTTAACGGTTAAAGAAACACAACTGAAACTCGGAATTATAATAAAAGTAAATATACTGCATATCATTAAGTATTGAAATCTCACGCTTCTATTTCCACACAATTAATGCGAAAGCAGAACATGTAGGACATTTCCCATTATGGAACTCGCAAGAAGATATTTTTACAATTTTTTTTATGTTACACTTACTACTAAAATGAACTAAAAATACTCTTCTCTCTCATCAGAACTGTTAAATGTAATGGCTATAATCCATAAAACCAAATTATTCCAGAAGCAGAGGATAATCTTAGATACTCGTACAACGTACCCCAAAAAAGTTATACAATCCAATTTAACAAGGGCGTCCGCAAACCTATATTAAATTTACTGAATGCGGCAAGATAGCAATTCCGCTTTCATTTAAACTGAATATGCCTCTAGTACAAGGGTCGATGTGAGTCAAGTTCACTAACCCCGCTGAAAGGCTAAAGGGCAGTGTTATCTTTATGACGCCACAGAGCGGTCCTGCTTCGACTTAGCAATAGAATGGCTAACGTCACTCTCGAAAACTACAAAATACTAGCCTAAATATTATGTCAAAAATCTCCGTCGTCCGACCAACTTAAAAGAGGAATTATTGAAAAAAGTTTGGCCTTCTTATTTTAGCTTATCGGGCTCTACCCCGGAGACGCGTGAATAGTTACGCAGTTTTTGGGAACCCGTAATTGCTGTCGAAACTACTAACAAATTCCTAAAATAGTTGAAGCGGAATTTTGAAACATTGAGTCATCTCAATGTTTCAAAATTCCGCTTCGGAAGGAATTCGACCTTTACACAAATATGCTACATACCGTTACTATTAAATATGCTCTACTAATTTAGTTCCCCGTATGCACCGCAGGGCTCGATTGCCATACACAGATCTATAATACATAATATCACAGATATATCTAATTTAATATTACTAAGTAGATAGTGCAACAAAAATCAGTTATAGATATAAATTTAACAAAGAAGATATTAAATAACTAAATCAAAATGAAAACTAGAAATGACCCCCGTGGCATTGTGCTGCTGATAGAGTTTTTTTTTAATAGTAATAAATCTTGTTTTATAATAGTGTACTTAATATTATTGTTTTTTGTAATATTTAGTATTTTAGTTGTTATTTTTAAGATTTTTTTTTTTCTTTAAAAAAAATAAATATTGTTTATGATGGATATTGGTATAATAAGTAAACTGCAATCGAGTTTTAAACTTGATGATTTACTTTGAAATATTAACTTATAAGGCGCATCCCACTAATATGTATTATAAATGCGAAAGTTTGTCTGTTTCTTTGTTCGTTACCTCTTCACGTCTAAACCGATTTAAATGAAATTTGGTATAAAGTCGGGGAAAGTGATATAGGATAGTTTTTATCCCGGAAAATTGCATAGTTCTCGCGGGATAGCGATAAAAGAATTCTACGCAGACAGAGTCACCGGCAACAGGCTAGTGCTACTATAGTGTAAGGTTGAACTAAAATTACCTAACTAAATCAATGTTGTAAACGGCTGAAATTTAAGTGTTGCCACGGACGACGGCTCGCGCACTTTCCTTATTACCATAACAATGCCCATTACTTTATTACCTCCCCTATTATGAATTGTACTGCTACTCAACAAAATAATAATTAAAGGACGAATAATTAGTTAAATGTAAGTCTAATTCAGGCCCTACTTCGAAATACATGTTAAAAGTGAACAATATACATATTTCACCCGTTTGTGTGGCAGAGTAACTTTGTATCTTTATTAGGGTACTCGACAAAAATCTCGTAGCCTAAACGCAGTAGGTAGGTACTTGACTTTAAGAACTCTCATTGTTAAAGTTATATTGGATTAACACTAAAAAGTGCGTCTTTACGAAACTTGTGATGTATGAAATTATTATTCACAGCTTTAAGTAGAGAAGTGAAAAAATAATAAGTTCGGTAATTCTAAAAGTAATCAAAAATCCTACCCTTTAAATTATGATCACAGGTGACTCTTATTACCTTATTCATTCCATTGTATATCAAAAACAGAGATTTTTATTTTTTCCATCCTTTATCCTCTACTCTCTTTGATCTTTGAACAATGCTATCCTGTTTTTTTTTAATTTCACCTAATTTAACATCACCTGGGCGGTTGAGCTACGCTCGAGCTAAAACTCGAAAACACGCGCTTACCCAGAGCAAACCCTCCACATAGATTTCATTAATTTCGTCTGATCCATTCCCGACATTTCCGAAATAAGTAAATGTAAGTACTATGGATTGCTCGTTTAAAGGTATTTGACAGATTTGACTTTAAATAAAAAAACGGCGAAAAATTAAGTTTGTTGTATGGGAGCCCCCCTTAAATATGTATTTCATTTTCATTTAATTATTTCTTTTTAAAGAGATTTATACACCTAAAGATTCTGTGAGTATACTAAGCGTCTACCTGTTGCAGTTATTACCTAATATCAAGCAAAATACGGCAACACAATCACCTTTGTTGTATGGGAGTCCCCCTTAAATATATTTTTTATTGTTTTTAGTATTTGTTATTACAGCAGCCACAGTAATACATAACATAATCTGTGAAAATTTCAAGTGTCTAACTATTACGCCTCAAGAGATAGAGCCCTGTGACAGACGGACGGACAGACAGACAGACAGACAGACAGACAGACAGACAGACAGACAGACAGCGGAGTCTCAGTAATAAGGTTCCGTTGGCACCCTTTGGGTACGGAACCCTAAAAATGCCACAAAGTAAGAATTTTCTTTTTTATCATAATTATGTTTCTTTATATTAGGCAGATTAGGTACTTAATCAAGTAATTTTTAAGATAGTAAAAAAAAAAGGAAATATTATCTTTCTAAAAAACAAGCACAAGGGCTCGTCCGGGATTTGAACCCGGGACCTCTCGCACCCGAAGCGAGAATCATACCCCTAGACCAACGAGCCGACGACATGCATAGCTAAAAATACTGATCTAAACGCTGGTTACTTGCTGATAATTTAATGAATGTTATAATTAGATTTATCATGCTCATGGTTTTATGCAGATAGTCACTTTTATGAACTTTGATATAATAAATATAGAATTGGCACGGATATATAATTCTTCTGTTATATGTAGGTATAAAATTTTAAGTTACCTACATATATTTGTTACGAAGTACCTACGAGTACATACCTACTATTGAAACACGATACTCGAAATGATTTATATGATTACCTACCTACAACACCTCACGACCGTTTAGTAGGTAGATAAATTAGTTAGGTTTTAGTGAGTGATTGGATCAAATCGTCGGCGTTTCTTTTTTCGCTCTATATTTTTAACTCAAACATATTAGTAACATTAATGAAACTTATAAAACGATTTTCCTACTGAAGATAGACTTTTGTTACAAGCCTAAAAATAAAAACGATGTTTTTAAGATGTTCCAAACATACATTAAAACAAAACGATATGATATCGTGGAATACGACTACGTGAAAAAGTAGAGCAACTGGAACCAACTATAATAATATTATTTTTTACCTGAAGATTTTTCATAAAATTAGTGAACAATAAGCCATACGTAGTAAAGCAATTAAATAAGCAAAAAAAAATAGCAAACGACATACACAAATCTAAGAATCTAAGAAAGGATTTGAAGATAAGTAAAGTAGGAGATACTTACATCATAAAATTATTTAAAACTAGACGTTTGCTTAAAACTGGCCGCTATTGCCGATAATAATTTGCAGCGGAAATTTAAAATGCCAATGTTTTATAAACCACAATGCGAGATGAAAAATAATTTTGCCAGATTTACCCCCCGTCTCAGAAATAACGGCCACAGTACAGTAATAGATTTCTACTCGCTAGCCGTCGTCGATTCGTGCAAAAGAAGTGAGAACACGTAGCTCTGTGGTGCTGAGGTGCCACTCCGGCCACGGCTACGATCAGCTGACTATGGATGAATGGAAATATGCAGAGACGCACTGCGCGGCGAATCAATAAGGCACATGATCCATTATTTAAGTACGTTGTGAACTGTCCACAAAGCTCTTTGAGTGCGCCTATGCAAAGAAAGTTATCAAGAGCCAGGTAATGAGCAAAAATATGACTAAATACTACTTAAAGCTTCTGTGACAGTAGTAAAGTTTACTGACTATTCAGAGCTACATTAAGTTTTAGTATAGAGTAATATTCGCAAAGTAGAAGGCGCTAAGAAGATAGTGTAGATGGTTTGAGATGGGTTTAGCGAGTGACACCTAGGACGGCGTTAGACCAGGCTTAGAGAAGTGAATGTGGTCGATATAGAACATTGATTGAAGGTGAATAAGGTAATTCTGGCAAAATCACCTCGTGCGGTGGATCCGGGTCGTCGTCTACCGGCGCGTCGGCGGCGCGCCGCGCGCGCCCGCTCCTGCCCCACACAATACACCGTCACTTGCCTTGCCATACCAGTACCGAGGCTACTAGTACAGCTAACATTCATTATTATCTAGATACATACACACATTGTACAAAAAACGCTACCTACTTGCATTCACGTCACAGCATATCGAAACCTAAGTAAGCTACTTACTTAAGTATTTTTTTATTATTAGTACTGTGACTTATTCAGGTAAGTACATAGCAAATCTCTAACGAAAATAAAAATTATAGCCAGTCATAATAAATCTATTCGGCTAAGTTTAATTTGTTGGTTAATTGGATCTAAAGCAGGGGTTAAATATTTTTGCAAAATGAGATACCCATAGAACGAGATTATAGTGACAAAACTCCTAATGTTTGTTTAAAACATACTGTGACCGTGTATCTATTTTGGGTTTGTTTTACAGTTTAGTAATGAAATTAAAAAACCGTTAAACTGACAGAGCCGTTGTTATTGATACTGAAGACGAAATGGTTGATTTGTAAGGGAATTAAAGTCGATCGCAGAGCTTTTACGGGCAATAAATTTAAAACAAACCCTCACGGTTGCAGGACAGCGATATAAAACCGACGGTGACAGTAAATACAAACGTTTATGCCACCATAAAGCAATCGATTTCGATAGCAAATAAAAGTGGAAGTGTTGGCGCCTGGCCAATGAGACGCTCGACTCGCCATAGCGGCCGGAGACAAGGGCCTGCGGAAAACGGCAGGTTATTTTCGCTCTGAGATGTAAAAGAGCGGACGAAAGCGAATGCTCGACGAGGACTCAACCTTTGCTTTCGCACCTAAAGGGTACTTTCACGTTTAAGCGCCTTTATAAGAGGCGTCGGGTGCGAGGGATTTACACCTCGCTCATTAGAGTGCGCGGGTGAAAGCGTTCTGATGACGTACTATTTCTTCAGACTGCCCATTTCATTAATCAGGTAGCGTATTTTTATTTTTGCAAACACTCGATGTTCTTTTCAAGCGCTCGCGGCTTTTGTATTGTGAAAGTTTTCTTTGCTTTAATTGAAAGTTCAATATAAGTAGGTATGTACCTACAGCATGCGCTCTGGTCGGCGCGTAGGCATTATCTGTGATACCTGTAGGTGTGGTCGTGCGGCGGCAGGCCCAAGCCGGAGTCCTCGGAGGGCGAGCGGTGCTCCGCCACGAGCGGCGCCTCCGCCGGCCCCTCCTACAACAACAGCCCTCACTACACCCAGCCGCCCCG
Organism: Choristoneura rosaceana; assembly: GCA_037349165.1. Classification (NCBI taxonomy): domain Eukaryota; kingdom Metazoa; phylum Arthropoda; class Insecta; order Lepidoptera; family Tortricidae; genus Choristoneura; species Choristoneura rosaceana. Next base: position 6,464,066 of record JAZBNJ010000009.1, read on the forward strand.
ACATCAACTACATCTGCTATATTAGCGATAGGATAATCTGGTTTATCTCTTTGTGCAAATCAAGCAACACCACGTGCCACTCTGTCTACAGTTTTCGTATTGGTATTGATAGTAAGAATCCAAATGTAAAAATAGAAGAAAGGTGAGGCGAAGACGGTGTTTAATTATGGTTACTCGCGCATACACTTTGATCATTAAATAACCTAATGTGTAATAGTATTTTTTGTTTGGTAACGGACAGGCTACACCTGACATTGAGAAAATATAAAGAAATAACATCGATACATCGATTCTGACAACTTTAAAATAGAAGCATCTAGACTACTCGTGGTTTAATGCTGAACTAACACCGGAGCATGCAACAGGGCAGCGCGTGCGCAGCGTGCACTTACCGCGTCGTGCAATTCGTGCATCGTCGACGTCGGCAGCATGTGTCTGTCGCCGCGCTACGGACAAAGTGGCACCGTCAACAACCTGTCCACGACTTTGTTCCGTGCATGTTTAAGTTAGAACCACAATCTTGATAAGTTTACCATCATAACAATAAAAGTTACAATTAATGGTATAGCTTTCGAAGATTGCACGAATGTGGTTCATTCATCAGAGCATTGTTGCGCTTCTCTCATCTCGAACCCTTATATGAATAAACGTGCTATTTTATTTATGTTGTTATACTAAATATGTACTACGCAAGAACTTTACACTACAATCTAGCTGAAAGAATTTAGTTTCTGGATCACCTAAAAGTAAAATGGTGCACTGCTAAAATATTATCAGGAAAATTAAAAACTATTTTTCTCTACAAAAGTTTATTTTCAAGTGCTGCCTAAAAGTAAACTCAGGCTAAATTAAATGAGCTTGTAGTTGCCCCTGCGTTCCTAACGAAGCGCAAAATTCTAATTAGTGAGTCCAGGTGGAGCGCAGATTACGAGATTATTCAGAGCAGTCCGACTTAAAGAACCCAGCGAAAATATGTGTTACTGCTAATTTTTGCTAAGAAACCTCGGAGGTGCTTTCCCTTGCCGTCGTTCAAATTAAGACAAGGTAAACCTTTTAAAAAAAATGTAATCTGCTATAAACTACTCATAGCTCTTATATTTTGTTACAATACCTTTATATGATGGTCAGGAAGTTCGTCGCCTCTTCGGTAGACTAGTTCATCGAATCTCGGCCGGTCTTCTGGCAGCATAAACTCTCGGATTTCAGTCAGCAAAGTGTACTGAAAACAAAATACCATGATAAATCGAGTGGTACAATTTTTTCGCTTTCATTTTATACCTATTAATATATACATACTTATACTTAGTATACAAGAGTCAAATTACCAAGAGCTTCCCCTAAATTTAATTAACAGATAAAATATGTAATATACACATTAAACAATGAATTTAGAACATTTTTGCCGTATTTTTTTTTGAAAATACACTATAATATAATACTATTTTCTGATAGGTACACTTTAAAAGGGAAAGTCTGCCGATAATATTAATTACTCCCTTGTCTAACTTATCAAGACAAGCCAGGTCTGGTGAGTTATATTGTATAGATTAGTCCTATCTTGCAGTCCCAAACTCATTGATAAATTACCCCTGATTTGCATAATTCTGTCGGGTTGTGAAGCTTTGAACTTTGAATGCAGATTTTACTTTAAGTTGGCGCAGTGAGGGCGTTACGTCACGGGCAGGCGCCTCCATCTATGAGTAATGATGAGGAATGACTGACCCAAGGGCCAATTAGCGCAAGCCATTAAACAGGATCCACCAGCTACAAACCCTACTCAAGATAAATTGATTTCAGATACAATACCTGCTAATTCAGTGTCAGAAGCGGACTGTTTCTCACTATGAATAATGGCCTCGCTTCCAATAAATCATTGTGGCAGGAGGTCAGGTTCGTATTATGCTTTACAATAATGTAAACAATACTTAATAAATCTTTTACGCTTTATTGTGTTATGAAAATTTTCGAATGACCTTCGATTTATAATCGTACCTGTTTTCTTTTTCAGATAAGGAATTGCACGGCCAAACGTGGTACAGACACCAGCACGAATATCTGACACAACAAGCGTGCATAAATATCTGATACGACTCTATTTCTAGGGCCGGAAGGACGTGTCAGATATTTTTGCACGCTCCGCTGTGGCAGATAATAATGCTGGTGACTGTACACTTGTTTCGCAACTATGTAGTTACAGCCTCAGAAGTGACGAAGTTGGTTACAAATATTGTTAAACTAATTAAGTAGGGTACTGCTTCATAACGTATTATATGTAGAAGTTAAAAAAATATATAACAAAAAATAGAACCGACTACAAAAAACCATGAAAATAATTTTCTACCAGTCTGAAGTTGATGCCTCAGCACGAGCCAGCGGGAGTAGACCTATAATCGTTTACCTCACCTACAACCTTTACGAGTATCAATGGGCTTCAATTACTTCTGCTGCTTCGTGCTGAAGCACCGACTTCAGACTGGTAGAAAAATATTTTCATGGTTATTTGTAGTCGGTTCTATTTTTCTATTTTTTTTTAGTGTAAAATATGTAAGATACAATAGTTTAATGTCAACTGATCGTCACCTTTTACGAAAAATTGCTTTTTCCGATGCAGAGACGTTCATTATTGAGGAGTCGTGGTGCTTCATCACCCGTTCCATTTCACCATATGAATCATGATGAGCTTAAATTGCTTAGCAACTGCGTTAAAATAATTTAATTAAACCCGTGAAGTGCTAGTTATCGAGTAGTTGCTCTATTGGTCAAATTTGGTCTTCATCATCAGTTCCACTTCACCAAAGTGTTACTCCTAAATAACATATGGAAATTACCATAGGCGTTCCTACATTATTTGAAAAGTTCCCTCGGTTTCCTTAGGATCCAATCATCAGATCCTGATTTGGTTCTTATGGGACCTAATTGAAAGCATTCCTACACGAACGAAATAAAATATTCAAATCGGTTCATAAATGACGGAGTTCTGACGTAACAAACATAAAAAAAATACATGAATAGTTACAAGTAAAAGTAAAGCTGCTTATTTTGTGCTATTGATTGCCGGCTTATTGCTATTGATTGTCGGCTCCATTTCAACCACAGATGTGCGAGGATCTGTTGCGAGGAATGTGTTTTTCATGGGCCTTCATTTACCTATCATAGCAAATCTCTGAGCAGTGCTATTGGTTCAAGACGAACACGTTCTTCGCAACACATCCAGCACTTCCTCGCACATCTCTGGTGAAAACGGAGCCTTACCTTTTGCGGCGTGTCGAGCAAGTCCCTCAGCACCGTGAGGAAAGCGTCGGTGGCGAGTCTCCGCGCCGCATACTCCTCCATGTAGTAGGCCAGAGCTGGCAGGTCGCTTTGCGGCAGCAGCGAGTGCGCCTTCTGCTCCACCGCCGTCGACGCCGCGCCTCGCCGCTTGCCCCATCCACTTATTCTGTGCAAAAGACGCCATTTTAATGATAAACTCGATGTAAGACGTGAGTTATCCGGGTCAATATATTTAATACTAGCTTATGCATGCGACTTCGTCTGCGCGGACCTCGGTTATCGTGCGGTGGCGCCCTCTACCGGAATAAAAAGTATCCTATGTTGGTCCTTGGGCCTTAAACTATCTCTATACCAAATTTCATCAAAATCGGTTCAGCGGTTTCAACGTAAAAGCGTAACAGACAGACAGACAGACAGACAGAGTTACTTTCGCATTTATAATATTAGTAGGGATGAGTGAGTCTCACGGCAGTTTCATGTTCAAAAATAAAAATCATACATTTTCACCTCACAAAGGTACAGTATCATCATCATCATAAACTCAGCTGTAGGACGTCCACTGTTGGACATAAGCCTCCCCCTTAGACCTCCAGTTCACCGTTCCAGTTCAGTTGGGCGGTTGGCAGCGGCTTGCATCCACCGTGAACCCGCGGCTTCAACCAGATCATCCGTCCATCTCGTACAGGTACAGTACAGATCTAGGTACATTATAACCTATTACAATCTACTACAATCACAATCCTTTATATTTAGTATCCGTTATTAAGCTCTAGAACAACCCCTTTTAAGGAATAGGTCGAATTACCAGTCACCCTGTATACGTGGCATAAATGTGCTATCATGTATAACGTGACTTCTTCAACTTTTAGAATAGCGATATCTCAGGAATGGTAATTCTTAGAAAAAAAAAACATAATGTAATTTTCGTAGATAAATTGTAAGATCCATAATTTTTGCCTAGGTTACTTTTTGATAAAACTTGCAGTTTTTGAAAAAAAAAACACAAATAACTCAAATTTTGACTTTTGACCCCGTATTATTTTTTTAGCACACATGGGATCAATGGGGACTTTTGACACTTTATTCCTAATGGTGTACTCAAGGTCTCCAATAAAATTCAGCTTTGCCGGAATTTAAGTAAATTGAAATGTCTACATTGGCCGGACTATTACATCAAGAGTCAATTTGATCTAGGCTCAAAATCTCACCCGAACTTCATCTGAATATAGGCAGAGTATAATTAACTTAACGAGACTCGCCACTAATGATGTGTGTCGGCTTATGTGCATGTACTTGTACAGTCGCGAACCGAGATTGTTGAGCCATTTGCTACTTTTCGTGATTTGGCCCTGTAACGTTATTCTGGTTTATTACGAGGGTCAAACTGAAAGTTCTTAGAAAATCAAAAACTGAGCAAACTAGCAAGTTATTAGTTTTATTATATCTTTTCAAAATAGTGTCCATTCACATCAATACACCGCTGCATCCGATGGAACCACTGAGAAAAGCACTTAGCCCACTCGTCCTTAGGGGTCTCTTCGACGGCCTTTTGAAACGCACCCACTGCTTCCTCGGTGTTCATAAAAAGTTTTCCTCGAAGTTTTTCTTTTGTTTTCGGGAATAAATAAAAATCGCATGGTGCGAGGTCGGGACTATACGGCGGGTGACCCAGTAATTCCACGTCTGACGTCACTAAATAGTCGATCGTTCGCCTGGCGGTGTGCGACGAGGCGTTGTCGTGGTGAAGAAGGATCCTACTTCGAGGTCGCTTCTCCCGAACTTTTTCCAATACAAGTGGCAAACAATTGTTAGTGTACCACTCTGCAGTAACTGTTTTTTGATCCTCTAAAACAATTGTCGCATAGTGACCTGTCCTTCCGAAGAACGAGGCCACCATCTTTTTTCCCACGCTTCGACCTCTCTTCACTTTAGTTGGCAACTCCTCGAAAGGAAACACCCATTGAGCAGACTGTCTCTTGGTTTCTGGATCATAACAGTAAACCCAGCTTTCGTCACCCGTAAGTATGTCGAAAACAGCATTTGAGTCACCTCCGTTAAATCTTTGAATCATTTCACGGCACCAATCAACCCGACGGAGTTTTTGGGCCTCGGTCAAATTATGAGGTATCCACCTCGCATAAAGCTTCCTGACCGCTAAATGTTCATGGAGGATTTTATGTACTTGACTCATACCGATGCCTAAGCTTGTCCGAATCTGCTGATACGTCACTCTTTTGTCAGTCTCTATCATACGCTGCACAACACTGATGTTATTTTCAGTCGTCGCCGTAGAAGGCCGTCCCTCACGCAGATCGTCGGTGAGATTAGTGCGACCACGTTTAAACTCATTAAACCAGTTGTAAATGGTCGCACGAGATGGGGCTTCATCATGAAAGGCCAATCGAAGTCTATCATAGCTTTCTTGTTGACTTAAATGACATCGAAAGTCATAAAAAATCATTGCACGAAAATTTTCGCGAGTTAAATTCATGTTGACGTGACGCAGACAATTTTCAATTTGCCGCCAAATCATAAAACAAATGACAAATGAATGAAATACATACTCAATAATATTGGCAAAGAGTTCCATTTTCAAAATTTAAACTTACTTTTTTATTATATTGTTTACAAGTGGCCAGTTCTAAAAACTTTCAGTGTCGCCCTCGTAATGACAATAACTACCTACTACAAGTATGTATAAGCGTAAGTAAAAATTTGGAATTGAAATAAAAAAAATACAAAAAGATTCCAAAAACCAATCATAATAATATGTATAAGCGCATTGGCGATCCCCTACTTGAAATAGCGAATCTACTGTGTTAAGAATGTAGTTTTTCTAAATATTTGTCTTGTAAATCATTAAACAATATTGTAAATCTGTTCAAAAAATATACCACGTTGAGTTTCTTGCCGGATTTTTCTCAACGGAGGTTTTTCCGAAACGGTGGTAACTTTTTGACATTCATAAGTGTAACGTTTTAAACTTTCAAGTAAACCAATATTAAGTGCACAATATCCGGTTCTGCCAGAATACCCTCGGTTTTTTGCCTTTAAATTCGGCTAAATTATGAATAGTGGCGAGAGGCAGCTCTCAGCGGTACCTCGGCGCGGCGTCCCGTTCGCCGTATGCGGTGCACGCGTGCGGCACCTTGCCGACATCGCGCACGAGCAGCGACATCCTTTTGTGGTACTTGAGCTGCGCCACCGCCTCGTCATGCGTCACGTCCACGAACGACTGCCCGTTCACCTCCAGGATTTGGTCACCCACCTGATAAATACATAATGATCGTATAAATCATACCACTCAGAAATATTTTTGAAAAAATAAAGAAAGAAAGATTTATTTTGGCTTCATAAGTACCACCTAAGACTAAAACTAGCACTTGACTAAAACTATATTACTTGGTAACACGACAGGATACCAAAAAGGGTCTCCACTCAGCATAGAACAAAGAAGCCATGACTTTTGATTTGACCAAAGAGTATTAGTACTATAGAGAAAGCATTGACATATCGAAGGCAGAAAAACGTTGTTCAATTAGCGAGGAAACTCTTAACAAGTAGGTACTCGTAGTCCTAATTAGATGTACGTTGTACATATGTAATAATATGTATATCCATTACATATATACCGTAAATTTCATTTTAATAAAATTTTCAAAAAAATTTCGGTTGTGTTAAGTAAAGTGAGGTTCAGATCTAGCGTGCGGCCAGCAGGCGGGCCTCCAACCCAAACACTATAAATATCCGGCCACACCTCGCGGCGACCATTTCCAGGCGCAATGAGAAACTGCTTTCAGCGTTCACGTACTTATTGTCTTAAACATACATACATATATGTACGTAAAAATTCAAATAATAAAAGTGTAAAATTCAACATGTGATATTTATTTGTAGCTAGCAAAAAACACTTTCAATCAGTCAAAAATCTCATGTAAAAACGTTTGAACGAAGTGTATAAAAAACAAAATTCAATACTTCAATTATCTATAATATTACGTGTATGATTTACACTACAGTAGTAAAATTTACAAAATAATAATTGTTGTAAAGTTTATGAAGTTTAACCCAGTAATGCATAGGTAGGCATATAGGAAGTCAAGAGGAAGTATGATAGATTTGTACAACTTTTTACTCATAGACAGGTACGAGAATGTTTTGCATTGCATGTAAAGGTCAGTGCGGTATTTCTATTTCTTTATCAAGACAAGGGTTAGCGTTTACGACTTCGTGTATAGGTATTGTACCTATAGGTGGTATAGAAAGAATATCACTTGTGCAACAGTGCTTCAAATCGAAACATATATAATGCACGTGCTCAAGTCCCCTCGATTAACAAAGTTACCTCGGTTGAAAATATTAAACAGTTTTTTCTCCCCGCCATCCTTGGCGCTCGAGGCAGTTTGTTGGAACTGCCGCTTTGGCAAAATAAGAGCATGATAAAAGTTTTACAAGCGGCAGACAGGCGCTGCCTCGATATACCCAACCCATACAATACATCGGCTACGGACGGCCTGTATCTTGTCAGCGGCCTTTACTGACCTACTTTTTATACGAAGGATAAAGGAAATCCCGTAAAGCCTTTGATGTAAGCAATAATTTCTATTTAGAAAGCATACGTATCGGCAATCTTAAACAGCCGGCGAACAAATAAGATGGCTGCTGTTGACAGCCTCGATGGCTGCCCCCGCCGGCGATAGGCTATTACGTTCCCCTTTATAGTATCTTAACGTCGTTTAAGAACTCAAATAGCCAATTTTGAACGAGGATTGCATAAGTATAAAGATACATTAAATAAAATAATAAACGGTGCCATGCAGTAAGTATATGTACGAGTATATGTAGTTTGGTCTTACCATAAGGCCAGCTCTATCCGCCACGGAATCCTTATCGACTCCCGTGATGTAAATACCGAGGTTGTATTCTAGGCCACCTCGGATCATCAGTCCCAACGATTGTCCAGGCTCAATACACAGGTCCACCTGAGTACAAAAGAAAGATAGTACAACTTAATAGAGATGGGACATTTTCAAAATACTAGTATTTAAAATACAAAATACAAAATACAAAATACGTATTTCCATTTTGTATTTAAATACTTTTTTTAGAAAAGCATTTTGTATTTTATTTGAAATACATTTAAGGACATATTTTGTATTTGCAAAATACAAAATACTTTTTAATAAGTTTAATTCTTACTATGGCAACACTGAACTATATCTTGTTTTCGGGCCACTATAATAAAAAAATAGTTTATATAAATAAATAAGTAATGAATCGTCCCTGACTAATTGTGTGTGTTTGTGTTCTATCTAATTTCCTCGCACATCTCTGATGGAAGCAGCCTAATCCGCTTGGCTGATTTTGGTGAATAGGACATACGCTACTTTTATGCTGGAATTATGAAAATAGTCCGCGTAGAAGTATGACAAATAGTTTACTTACGTCCATTCTCAGACCTACCGAATATAATATACTAGTCACCAGCACCAATATCTGATGCAACAAGCGTGCAAAAATATCTGACACGTCAATCCGGCCTTACAAATAAGAGTCATATCAGATATTTATGCACGCTTGTTGCATCAGATAATGGTGCTGGTGACTGTACACAAAAAAAAACCGGCCAAGAGCGTGTCGAACACGCCCAAAATAGGGTTCCGTAGCCATTTCGACAAAATTAAGTAATATTTTCTAAGGATTTCGTATTTTATACGGAATCTTCCAAGTTTAGGTATATTTTATACCTTACGCTGCTATTTACTCATAAACTACTCATAATTCTCAAGCAAACTTAGCCGTTATAGTTTTCCTTGGAAGTGTGATATACTGACTACCATCCTGAATTTTTTGAAATTTTTCCACCCACCGGTTTAGATTTTAGAGGGGGGGGACGCTCGATTTTAACGAAAATTTGCACTTTAAAGTTGAATATTTCGCAAAAAAATTACTGAATCGAAAAATCGTTTTAGCAAACCCCTAATGGTTTTAAAATACCTATCCAACGATACCCCACACTATAGGGTTGGATGAGAAAAAAGAAATCACTGCCACTTTACGTCTATGGGAGGTACCCTAAAAAAAATTATTTATTTATTTATTGTCAAGTCATGTTCATTACAATAAGATGTCACTTAGTAGTTTTTAGTAGTTTTTTTAGTATTTTTTTTTTGAATTTTTAATTGTACTGTTTTGTCGGCATAGTTTACTTATATATCCGGGCAAAATTGCAGCTTTCTAGCATTGATAGTCCCTGAGCAAAGCCGCGGACGGACAGACAGACGGACAGACAGACAGACAGACATGGCGAAACTATAAGGGTTCTGTTTTTGCCATTTTGGCTCCGGAACTCTAAAACCAAGCCGTCTTGGACGAGTTTGGTCACAAACACTGTGTCACGAGAATTTCATATAAGTATTAGGTAGAAGATTGTGTTTCGCGCAAACAAATAGTTCAACGTCGACGAAGTCGCGGACGGAAAGCTAGTAAATAATCAATAAAGAACTTACCCTACTAATATTATATATTATGAAATTTGGTACGGTTGTTTTTAAATGCAACGTCTATGAAAAACACGATGTAATTTTCGGAAATTCCCACGGAAAATTTTGTTTTATACTTCTTCACGCCAGAATGACTAGACGGATTTGGATGAAATTTGGTATGTAGGTAGCTGGATGTCTGGAATAACACATTGGCTACTTCTTACTCTGATATTCTCACGGGATAAGGATAAAATCTAATAATTTCAACCGCTGGGTAAGTAAACCCAAAGATCAGTCATTAAATTTTGGATAGGTTGTTCTTGTTACAACGTCAATGAAGATCATGATAAAAATTTTGGGAATAGGGAATATTACTGCAATTTTCTGCCGTCAGAGTGCAGCACTAGCACAAAACCGTAAACAGTTTTTCGAGTATTTTGTACGAAGGATGCCATAAGCCATAATATCATAATTATTTCAATTAAATTTTTGGACATATAGCTCTATCGTGACAAACGATGTAAATTTCATGTTATTTTGCTACTAATAAATGGATGAAGACCAAAGAATTGCACGCCGTTAAAGCTGCGTCAGCAGGTATTTATAATTACAATTATTTTTTTCCATTGTGACACGAAAATTAATCATACATTTGAAAAAGTTAATGGAAATTTAAACTACCTGCTAACGCAGCTTTAACGGTGTGCAACTTTTTGGTTTTCACCTAAGTACCTATGTCATAATTTCTATAGGTATTAATACTCTTTTGTCTGTCGCAGAGATTCGCCTTATATGCCCTATTCCCAGAGAAATTTTGTAAAATCCCGGAATTTCAATTGCAACACTAACTACCAGATCGAATAGTTTACGCGTGCTAAGTCGCGCGCAAAATCTTGTTTCATATAAAAGTATTTTATTTGAATAAAGTATTTTGAAAATACCTATTTTGTATTTTGTATTTAAAATACTTAAAGCAAAAATATTTTGTATTTTGCATTTCAAATACCAAAATTAGAAAAGTATTTGCATTTTGTATTTAAATACTTTTTTAAAAGTATTTTGCACATCTCTGCTTATTTAGTAGTAACTCACAGCTGGGCAAAGATATACCCTATGCTGTCATCCCTCGCCCTTGTTGAGCGCACGTATCTGGAAAGTTATCTGAAATACGCTCAAGCCACGACACCATCGCTTTCGCGGACTGATTATTTTAATACTAAGCCACTTATTGTGACACTACTCGTACTACTATTAAGTATACCATCAATTCAGAATATATCGGTCACGTCAAACCTAATGCTACAAATGATACGTTGTTAATTAGAGTATCAACATGATACTTAACGTCTCACAGCGGGTGCAGGCGGCGGGGCTGGAGCGTGTCGGCAGCCTCATTACAACCACTAACGACAGTTTAGTGGGCAGTGGACCACGATTAGCATACCACCAGTCACCCCAGCCCCCTCTACATGTAAAATCGCGTATTTACGACCCTTTATGGCGCATAAAATACATTTTATGAATCGTAAAATCATTAGGATTATTAGAAACGTGTTAGGTTTGCGTTGTAATTCATTCATAATACAAGGTGGGCCCTGTAACAGGAGCAAAAAACTAAACCACTGCTTCCATTCTTCATCTTGAGCTAATTTAGCTACAACTTTTGAAAATAACTTGTATTATGATTTTTATTATAGTTTAGTATATTCCACTCCTGCAGGTTCGTGCTGAGGTACCGACTTCAGACTGGTTTTAGACCTCAAAAAGAAAATCAGCACCGTTACTGAGTCACCAGTATGTTTACTTGTCTGTTCGTTATTAAACGTCATTTTACTCCGAATTTACTGAAATGAATAGGTTTGTACGTATCTGTTTACACTGAAAAGCCTCAAAAAATGTAGGTTAAAAAAAATTTACCTACAAGTTTACTATCAGGCCAAAATCAACATGAACTGAAATATAACTCAATGTAAAATAATATTCATGCTTTACTGTAGGTTGTACCTATAAGTATTATTAATTGAGCCAACACGAGCTTCTCACCGGAGAGCTCCACTTCCACAGATAAATAAAGCCGATTTGCTGTAGTTATACAGCTAAACGACCTCGGCCTCGACGGTATGCTAAAATAGCATTATTAATCATTTCTGAAGCTGTGTGGTATAGAGAAGCCGGTAACTTGCATAGCGCATTTAGTGTACAATATCCTGAATTTCAATTGCAACTATAGGTATATTAAGGTCGATACAGGAACTCATCGCTTTTGCTTTTACCAACTCATGCAGTAATTACTTCTAGCCTCAAAATATGGCTTTGAATTTGAATGTGAATTGATTTTTACAGAATATACATACGTGATTTTTTAGATCACGAGCTGCGAAGCGAGCGAGTATGTTGGAGTGCTTAAGTTTGTAATTACTTACATGTTGTTAGTCATAATTACTTAGACTTTTGAAAAATCGTAATGCGTAGTAAATAACTTAATACTTTAGACAAGGTTTTATTCACTGAGATCCTCGGTTGACCTTACCCCAGTCAGTAGCTAAGGCTGAGCGCTGCGGGCTCTCTGCACTCTATCTCAAAAACAGTTGCGCGTACGAAAATTTTCCAGCACAATATTTATTCCAAATTTTATGATCGACTATTTTGTAATAAATGTAACATCACTGGAGCTGTAGAAAGCGAGATAATCGCGAAAAACTGACTTTTGTGACCTTTGAACTTGAATAGCTTACGACGCAGACACGAGATTTTATGGGACTTTTGAGACAACGTTTAATACACTAGAATGAAGCTGTATTAGAGTTTCCAGCTTATTATCTCTCATTTCGATATTATGCGCATGTGATTGGGACACAGATATCTCCAATTCATTTATTTAACGGTGAAAGTAGATACTACTTACTCACTGATCAGAAATCCTCGTAAAAACTAGATACTTAAGTATAATGACAATTAACATGTTACTATTAATAATTAAATTATACTTGATAAAATTTTTGCAACGTTTCTTGTAGAACATTTTTCTTGGCGACGATGGTATTTCCGGGAAAGAAATGAGGCCTTTTTGGCTTCCTTATAGAATAACAATAAGGTATGATTTAAAATTTTATCGAAGCAAGCCACAATTTATCGAATTTTGCCTCGAATCAAAGGGAACTTTTATACCGAGGAGTTATTAGGTAGTTTATTTATAGTTGAATACTTACCCTCCGTATCGAGCGGTCCTTACTATTGGAGCGCGGCGCCCGCGGCGGCGGCGGCGAGGCGGGCCGGCCGTAGCGGTCCATCCACGAGCACGAGGCGCGGCCCACAAGAGCGCCCGCCGTGCGCACTGTCATCGTCAATTGCCGACATGACTTCAGCATCTGGGAGACAACTCGCACCATTAGCTTATGCCAGGACTTGAATACCAAGGGGGCACGCCCTCCCCGATGCCAGGGGGGCGTAGGGAAATGTCTGGGGGCGTTATAGGTGTATTATATGTTAAGTCCAATGCTAACTTTGCTTAACGTTCATAAATATTAATTAAGCTAGGTAGTTTAGTTCGAATCAAGACCATTCCTCGTTGCAGATTTTATCAATATCTCATTTCGCTTGAAATAACAGAACTGAATAATGTACATTGCAGACGACTCGGACTATCGCAATCAAATTTACAGTGAAAACGTTCCCCGTTTTATTTACTTACATTAACATAACGTTATCTAGATTTCAACTCTAACAAGACCTCAAATGAGCTACGTATTGTGATAAAATGTCATATACTGTAAAAATCATTTCGAAAAATAAAATATTACCAGTACGTCCGATATGTCCGATATATGTCCGTTATTACCGTTATATGTCCGATAAAGACTAAATAAGCTAAGGCTGGAGATGGCAGTAAACTTCGTAGAGGCCTGTTTGCAGCAATTTTTAAATAAGTACATGACAGGAATAAATCGAATGCCTGAACGATCATAATAAAGTCTTGGAAAGTCGCAATTATGATTTTAATTGTAAGCCAATAAAGTATGTGAATTGTGTCCACAATTGTGTCTCGTATGACGTCATGGGACAAGTTAAAAGGTCGGCAGCAGTCGTCGTGACGTCACGGCCGGTCCGGCGACGGCCGGCGGCGCAGCCGGCGCGGCGCGGCGCTCGTCATTCCCATCCATCTACTAACATTATGTTTCTATAAATAGTACCTACCTACTGCTGACGTCTTTTCTTATACTACTAAGTATAGAGGACCACTCCAGCTTAGTACAAATACGACGTATTTTAACAAAGTACTTACAGAGAAAAAAATATGCTCGATTGGTATATGTGGAGTATTCAGGCATGAATCGGAAGGTTATCTAACAAAGTAACTTGGATCGAAATGTGTCCTTTTCCTTCAATCGGGTCTCTGCGGACTACGTCTGATCCGTAAAAGCAACGAGGATAAACCCGTACCACTTCGAAGTCAATTGGTACATATATATTTTTTTTTATTGGCACATCGAAATTTTCGAATCATAAAAAGTCGAATAAACGGGACTTATCTTATCACGCTAAAATAGACGAGTATAGTAATATTTACCTTGATGTTTCGACAACATTACAGTCCAGTCATTAACTTCGAGGTAAATATTAAGTACTCACATGTTTAGCGTGACAAGTCCCGTTTATGGTATTTATTTGACTATAAGTGAAAATCACGAAAGTTTAAAACATTATAATATAGTCGAGCATATATTATAGGAAAACAATCTAATTGTACTAATTATAATTAGGGTCCTTTTGGCACTCGTACATATATTTGTACAGTCGAACAAATTGAATCGTGATCATGACCCAGGGTGGAACCTTTTCATAATCAATTTCACTATGATTTCCTAGACAAAAGTATAAGATTTCAACATGACATTAGTAGCACAAGGGTTCCCCTGGGTCGTGATTCAATTTGTTCGATTGTACCTGTAGGTAGATAGATATAATTACTAAGCCAAACGAATTTACCCTTAAGTAAAGTTCGACAGGAATTAATTATAAATAATAATAAAGGCATTCGCTGGAGGGGACTCCTCAATATTTTATGGCAAAGACACGAAACTAATTCGAATGTAAGTAGGTACTTATTTAGTTTCAAATGTAAATGTATTTATATGATACACATCAATAGATGAGAGATTACACTATATAAAACAGGATGAAAATTAAATGAATGTAAAGAAAAATATATTTTTAAAATCAATCTTTTGCATAAATGTCGTAAAAAAAAGAAAATAAACTTCAGTTAAACCAAAAAAGTCTATCAATTTATAACATTACACAACAAAATAAAAGCTTATTTCGAGCGATTTACGAAAAACGTTCTTCTATCCTAATAACAGTAATAGACAGACACTTAAAATTTCTATAGATTCTGCATAAAAGACGTTGTATAGCAAAAATAATAAACATAAAATAAAAAACAAAATTCGGTGGTAAACCTTCGGTGGTTCGAAATTATTGATGTGACCCCCTCTCGGCGGTTTTTTTTTTGAAAAAAAAACTGTTAGATTACTATTGTTAGGCTGTCGTTAATTAATTTGCGGACTGTAAAGTATTTAATGACTAGATTTTAATTTTTACTAGCCATTTATTTCCTCTAACAATAACTTACTTGGTTCGATATAGTGTAATTTGTTCTATTTAAGGATGCCCTTTGCTAATCTGCTTGACGCATCAACAAGGAAATGGAGCTCTTTACCCTCAAATAGCAGTTTCCCACAAAAAGTAGTCGAGCGTTTTCAGGGAGTGATGTCGTAAATCAAGCGATAACGCGAAGTACGGACGGAACAGTCCGCCAACATTGCGAAAATAGTGCCGCTTTCCTGACCCGCCCACGGCTTTGTCTTATGTAGGCACATTTATATGTGGAAAACTGTAGGTCTCACGCTTGGAATTCACCTGTTAAGAACCGTCGACAAAGGATACTATTTAGTACCAGTGCTCGGTAGAAGGCTTAACACATTCGCTGCCGCAATCGCTACGCGGCTACGCTCGTAGCGCGTAGCAGCAATTTTCCGCTTTGCAGCGAAAACTGCCTACACGAACAGAAGGTGGTAGGACCTTGTGCAAGGTCCGCCCGGATTGCTACCACCATCTTGCTCGCTAATCCTGCCGTGAAGCAGCAGTGCTTGCACTGTTGTGTTTCGGCGTGGAGAGTAAGACAGCCGGTGAAATTACTGGCACTTGAGGCATTCCATCTTAGGCTTCTAGGTTGGCAACGCATCTGCAATACCCCTGGTGTTGCAGATGTTTATGGACGGTGGTGATCTCTTACCACCAGGAGACCCACTTGCTCGTTTGCCATCCAGTAGAATAAAAAAAAAAAAAAAAAAAAAAAAAAACAGAAAACGCGCCTAGCGTGTTCTTAGCACTGAAAGTGTTAAATACTACATTTCTTATTATCATAGATTCTTCCAAATATTTTCCACCACCATGTTTATTATTACTTAGCAATATTGGCCTACTCCTACACTTAATCCAACAGAAAGTCATATTATTCTTCCTCTTCGATAAAAGGAAGCACGCTTGCTGAACTAATACAAACTTTCCCTTTGTTTGTTCTCCCGTGAAAATAAGTTTTCTAGGCCCTGTTTTCGAATATAGTGTTTCATATTGGTATACTATTTATACCTATGCAGAAAACATGTACTATTTACTCAGGTATATATATTTATATACTTAACTACTGAAAAAATAACGTCAGGAGGTGGATCTATGACTGTATGTACCTAGTTGATATTTCGAGTTTGTTGATAGGTATTTATGGCAAAGGGTGGAGAAATTCATGCAAACATTATTAGACTTTGCTGAAAGTTTATTCATTTAGACCGATTGGCTGGAAATTGTTTTCATTGGGTTTAATGGGTATATTTGGTTTGTAAGTAGTATAAACGTGGGGCTGCGCCGTTGCTGCGAAAAGGAAACAACGAAGTCTCGTGTTCGATCGTAGTTTTAACCATAATACTCTAACTCACTTGGCTTCGTAGCTTTGCAAGTCAAATTTCTTTAGACGTAATAAATCGACGTAAACTCGGAAAAACCTTGTGACTTGTTTATATTTATTATAGGTTCATTAATGTCATGTTAAACTTTCGCAGTTCTCACTCGTGACCACGGACACTGCAATGTGGTGGAAACGTCGAGGTAATTTAAGCAATAAATAGTTAACCATTAAGCCTCGATAAATGTTGGTTATATTTGAATGCCCTTAAAAGATAATTATAGAGTTATACTGATGGATAAGTAATCATTAGTAGATTATTGTCGTGGCCGGGAAGTAGGCAATTGCTGGCTGAGTATGAGTATTAAACGGACGAGCTTGCGAGTCCGTTTAACTAATATGAAGCCAGCAATTGCTATTCCGGCCGAGACTAATATATAGCTTTTCTCAAAAATGGTGAAGGAAAAAACTACATCAAAATAAACTTATATTAAATAGGTAGGTTACCTTCTTTGGATTTTGCCGGAAACAAATTATTTATTGCCACATTAGCTGCGTCTTGTAACTCTGATGGTGTACATTCAACATCGCTTGAACTTGAACTAATTTTCTTGAGTTTATATTATATAACGATATATTTTATACATAGTTCAGTTCACCTTTACTTGAAAATATATAATTTTTTTTACTGGTTTCCCGCCTTTTTTCATAGAAAAAAAAATGAGGTGTATTTTTCAACCGAAAACACCAGAAGCTGTTTAAGACACAATAAAAAAAGTTTGGGGTTCCATCAAATAATTGATACCGGCCATTTAAGTTGGCTGTATACGACTTGTGCCAACTCATTACCATGGCCATTTTAACTTTTTTTTAAAGTTTGCGACTCGACTATAATGGAAATTGTATGCGACATTATTGTCGAGCTAGCGAACCTGCAATGTGTTTTAACTTTTTAATTTTTCGCTGACCGTAAACTATGCACTTCACCTTCTGATATGTAAAGAATAATGTCAACTTTTACTGACATTTTTGAGAAAATTAATTATATTTTACAGGTTGTATTTTATCCGGTAAGCCCATAATGCAAGAGAGAAGCAGACGTCGCACGCCTCTAGCTACACCCTAATTTCCGAATTGATCTCCGAACGTGACGCGGGCCCATGTCGTCGTGTGTCGGCTCGACGCATTGACAGCTAATAGCTTTTCCGCTAACAATGTGTTCTATATTGGTATGTTTTATATCATGCTGATGATATAAATTACAGTAGGTGGGTGGATCTTGCGTAAGGTTCGTCCGGGTCGCTATCACCATGCTACGAGCACACCATGCTACTCACTAATCCTATCGATATATAGTATAGTGCTTGCGCTACTGTGTTACGACGTGAAAAGTAAGCAACCGGTAAAGTTACTTGGACATAAGGTATCTCATCTCATCTCTCTATATCTGGCATCTGCAATCTTCTCATCAGAGGTGTCACTACGATTATCATCTTGCCATTTTCCGCCCTATTTCATAAAAAAAAACCTTACTAAATTTATTTATTTACTTTAGCAATCCACAAGATACCAAAAATGCAGCGACAAGCCGACAATGCATTTGATATTTTTCATATCGAAGTGCTCGGCGTGCCCCACGAAAAGGTAAATAGGAGTACGTATCTCATTCATATAATATTCCATTTTTATCCCGACAATGGCCCGGACAGCCGCTTCTGAAGTTCATTTTACTCCTTATATGGAAACATGGAAAACGACTTCATTACAGTGCGCTGCCTAGCGTCCTGTTGTACTGTGGTGCTTTGAACAATTCTCTGTAGAGCTATTTTGTCTAAGACGGTAGCTGGTTAAATTACTTTTGAAAATAAAGTCTTGAGTGGCATTGCTGTGTTTATTTTTAACTTGCTCTGAACTCTGATTAAAGTGAGTTAGAAAGTGAACCCTACATACTTAAGGTTTCACTAATTAGTACAGTCGAATTCATAAACTTGTGAGCAAAAATTGGATCAAAAATATCTGAACACGCTTCTACGTCGTTAACAATACTCGTAGAGTCGTGTTCAGATATTTTTGATCAAATTTTTGCTCACAAGTTTATGAACTCGAATGTACATTTTGGTGTCCTATTTTATTTTAGTGCTAGATTAGTAAATTGCATGTTAGGTGTAATATGTAGACATAGTGGAGTGAATGGGAGTCCGGTTGGCGCATATAGATGGTGTCAGAGTCATTTGGCCGCGGTTCAGGAAGATTTGCCAGCAGCAACAGGTTTGATTGCTGTTGTGTTTCGACAAGTCACCTTTACAGTTTTATCGATGCTATGTTATATGTACTAACTACGTTTTACATGTAATGGATATTTCAACAATTCCGTATTCAGACTATTTTTTCTTGCTGAACAACAACACCCTGTTCAGCTGAGGTCAGACCCACATAAATCATATGTTTCATAGAGAGCAGCAGATATCATTTGACAAATAAAACATGGAGGGACGTTACAACACAATATGTGTCGTTCTCAGGCAAAAGGGATCACTTCCGCTGTATTAAGTTATTGGTACCAGCGTATAGTGTAAAAGATGTTCAATTCAATACAACAAGAATCTCTAAGTTGTAAACTTATTTTTTATGACTTTTTTAAAGTTTGAACATGGAACTACGTAGTTTTCAGATATTCGATATCAAAATTTGTGGATGTAAAAAACCGAGTTCTAGTTTGAAGTTATGGAGATAATGGGTTTAGGTGATTCTACATATTGTAAAGTATAAGATATTATGAAAGAGGCAAATGCAAAGTTAATGATTTGGATAAAAACAAATATATCACACATTAGGGTGTAAAGAACTGAAATTGTACAAAAAAAAATTAAACCCAAAACTGTTTGATATATTTGGCAGATGGTTTGGTCATAGATTTTATTGTTTTCGAGATATATATATAGAAATTTCTGTGTCTAGTCAAACTTACAAAACTATCTGCTCAATGTTTAAAACCACCTACTTGTATAACAGATGTAATTATTATTTGTTACCTTAAGTGCATCTTCATGAGAGATTCCGGAGAAAGGCGTGCCATTGACTTGCAGGATGGAGTCCCCAGGACGGAGGCCGGCGCGCTCTGCCACCGAGCCCTCCTCCACACGGGAAATATACACGCCCACGCCTGCAAACACTATATTGTAACGCTGACCAAGATCCCAAACTGTGAGCCCGTATGTTAAATGTATAAAGTAATCGAAAACATGCAGAAAAAAATGTTAAAATTCGGTTCTGAAGATCAAATGAACTAATTACTTTAAGTACAATATGAATTGCGAGCATGCACTATGAGAAAGCAGTAAACATTTTTCAAATCTGTTTTGAGCTTCTCTCTATTTGTGGACTCATTGGCTGCTGCTTAAATTGGTGGGGCTCCTGAACAAACTCAGATAATAAACGGTGAGCGGTCCAAAGCGGATGTAAGCGTTACCTGTGCTACCGAAACAGGCGCTATCTCTCCGCAACGGATATTACCTAAAGCTGTTTACTTCACCATAATATTGCAGAGTTTAATGCAAATGTTCAATATTTCATAGAGGATAATTCTGTGTCTTAGAACATTTTTACTTGGTAATCATCATTAATCACTATTGACTAACTAGTTAATTGGCCTACACATTTTCAGTCTCATGGAACTTCCTGTTATATAACACTGATTTTTCTATTTACGAGTATTAAACGTATGTACCTATTTCAAAGCTGATTTCAGATTGCGTCGACAAAAATTACCCAACAAAATTCTACCAGGTCGTCTGCAGTAGGCAAGAGAGGCGACAACAAAAAGGATAAACACAAATTGTCTATCAAGATAGAGCTGTAGGTCATTGAATAGAACGCTGTGACCCTTCGAGGGCTATTTATACTCGAGCCTCCCACATGGATAAGCAATCGATAGCAGCCTCGTCTCGTTTTTCCGATCACTTTGCGGTGATTAAGTGTTACCGCTTGTTTTACAAAGTAAACATTCGCTACTTCAGCCGGCGCGTTTAGATTTAACTGTTTCTATCGCGCAAGGGTAATTGTAGGGATAAAGGTCGAAGTTGAGAGTACATATAACGCCGCTATTGTTTATACAAGCTTTTATTTAGGTTGCTACGCTGGTATGTTTATTTACATGGGCCAAATCTTTGAAATCGAATTTAACCCGATTTCAGCGGACGGATTGACTTGCAACTTGGTAAGTATGTATACCTACTGTAGCAATTGGTATATATTTAATTTTGTATCACAATGCAAGTTAAGTCAGCAAAAAGAACAGTTAGCAGAGAAGAAATTTTAAACAAACAATATACTTATATTTACTCTAGTTTTCACTAGAGTAAATATTAAATAAAAGTTATTAATTATTTGTAATTAATAAGTTTTATTTACGTGGAGATTTGAGATTCGCCATCATTTCACATAATAACAAACGGCACGTATGAACTATTTCTTACACACAGTCATAATGGTTTTCTTTGTCGGATATAGTGATGTCAATAAGTTTTTTTTGTTAAAAGGGTTTACACTGGGCCATAATTCACATGGATCGATAGTTTACTATACGAGACAACCTAATTAATTATGTTCTTTTATTAATATAACTATTTATCCTATCATTATTTTATGTAAACTACTTCCCTATATCTAGTTGACTAAATATTCGATACCTAATACATTGTATTTGTATGCTAAGTAAGATTCTGAAGAGAAGGTTTGCATGTGCAAACATTCATTAATTAAAGCCTTTTTATTTGATCACAGCAGGTATCTACATAATGGTCGTAGATAATTTGTTTAACAATAAATATATTTATATATATTTTAATTTCAACTGAAGCCCAAAACAGCAAAACATGTTTACAAATGATGTCGCATGATGTGAAATCTAGAAGCGGCGGTCACGATCCCATAGGTATAAGAATGGCATTGTGGCATTTCTCACCTGCCTCCTTCCCACCTTTGACGCAAATGCCGAAGCCATGGGAGTCGGCGGGGTCCCGGCTCATGGTGACGGTGCGCGTGGCCGGCTCCGCGGGCGCCGGCGCACCCCCCGACGAGTACGGCCGCTGCTCGCGCTCGCCGCCGCGGTATATCGCCTGTGCACACCAAATTCATACATTGCTGTGGATTAATGGTGCTATAATTTTTCTCCGAAGATATGGTTCCCAAATGATTCATTTCCCAACTGTTTATAATATAATTATGAAGATTTTTTTTAAACTGTAAGTAAGTACAGGATTGTTATAAAACAATCCTAACCTAACCTATAGGGTTCTACAGGATAGCCCTGAAATATATACTGAATAGTTCGGTTTTTGAAAAATAAATCCTCTATGTATGTATGTATGACACAGTTGGGAAATGAATAATTTGCACTAAAATATTTTCTGCGAAAAGCCGGGATTTCGTGGATTAACACATTTGCGACCACTCATATCGCTACGCTCGTAACCTCGTACTCGTAACCAGCGTTTTCTGCTTTTTAGCGAAAACTGCCTACGACGTAGGCCCTACGTATAGAGAACCCGATTGTCGGATTCTTGGCGCTGCATGTATGTTTACCAATATTATCGCAACGCTATTTAAGATTCATATCAAAGAGTTATTTAGGAGAAGGTAGTATCGGACACATTTATAATAGTAAAATGAATCCGGATACTTGGAAGCGTTAGTGCTGGACAGCGCGTGTTCTGTACTTTTTATTTCCCGACTGCCAGAACGAGGTTATGTTTTTCAAGCGTATGTATGTATGTGGCGAATGTATGACCATTTCTTTGGCCCTCGCTGCAGCCTAAACGGCTGAACGGATTTTAACATATGAGGTATCATTGGATTCGTCATAACTGTCGGAGTGCCATAGAGAACATAATATTTCTGCGAAGAAAAATATGGCGGTGGAATAAAAAAAATATTTTGTATTGTAACAATTGCAATAGTATCAAATGAAAGCTAATATTAGCCCATTCTAAATATATCCATATAAAAACGCGAAAGTGTTTGTTTTTGTGTTTGAATGTATGTTTGTCCGTCTTTCACGTCGAAACGGAGCGATGGATCGACGTGATTTTTAGCATAGAGATATAGTTTTTAGGTCAGAGAGTGACATTAGGCTACTTTTTATCCCGAAAAAATGCACAGTTCCCGCGGGAACTAACAGCGCACGATAACCGAATCCTACGCGGGCGAATCCGCGCCCAAAAGGTAGTATGGGTTATAATACTATTAATCTACGACCATTTTCACAGAAATATCAAAAAAATATACCTAAAATAAAATTGTATTGTAAAACTCTTTACATAAAAACACATGCAAATAACAGAACACAGGATAATAAGATGTACAAAAGTCCCGACTAAATTAGCTACTGAACACAGTTCTAGACCACTAGACTTATTTTCATTATTTTAGTTTCTAAGGCCGTCGGGTTTTTGATTTTTTACCCGACTGCCCGAACAGATGAAACTATTATGAACTGCATGATTGAATATAAGTGGTTCCACTACAGTTGATGATACGAATGCAAAACAAAAACTTTTTAGCGTCCAAACTCTCGTTACCCTAGTTATCATAATGAAAACAACTAAACAACATTCATTCACAAGTCTACGATTAACTTTGGCGCTAACTTATCCAGAAATAAATAAATTTCATAATGGCTAGAGATAAATAAATTTCCATTCGTAAATTGTACTGCGAAATGCTTTTGAAGAAGTGGCCGCGAGTATTGTAGGGCACTGAATTGCCCTCGCTCCGCGTTCATAAGCAATAAAGCTCGCCTATCTATTGCAAACAATGCTTCTCGGGGCGCGTTTAGCATCTCAAAGACGCTGTACAAACGCGCTTCAGCCTCGCCCCTTCATGCCGCGCCGCCCCCACACTTGAAACGTTTCGTATTCTACCACTACTACAACATGCAATATATCGGTATCGGTAGCCGCACCAATATCAATGCAAGGTCAACTAAGGATTACGTACACGCAACGTGTGTATTGCGGTAGACGTAACCTAATTTCGATTACCGTGTGCCACGTGTTTTTTCTTTCTAATTAAATTTAGAATTTTATGGAAAAACAAATTAAGCTTTTCAATATTAATGCGAAGTAATTAAATATAAAGCAAATGCCGCATTCTGAAACGAATACGTTACTCGTTGTTTAAGAATAAGTCAGTACGTACAGTCGACTTCTTAAGTTTCTGAGCAAAAATTTGATCGAAACTATATGCGAACACGACTCTATTTGTTAATGACGTAGAAGCGAGTTCAGATATTTTTGATCAAATTTCTGCCCAGAAGTTTACGAACTCGACTGTACCCAAAGGGTTCCACTGGCGCCCTATTAGGTACTATGCTTCTACAGTCTATCTGTCCATTCGTTTGTCACCTGACTGTATACTTATGTATCTTCTGAATCGCTATAAGTACGCTTGTTTTCACAAAACAACTAGAACACGCACTGGGCATGTTTTTTTAATGGACTAAGTATACTTATTACACATTAACATATATACAATATGTTTATTATTTCAGTTAGTGAAGGAAAATAAAAGCGGCTCTAATACAACTATGTAGGTTATGCAAGCCGAATACTCTATGTAAACATCTAATTTTATTTATATTGAAGTGAATGACGTTTGTATAAACTGGGTCACCACTATATTTTATTAAATTAGAGCCATTTAACTTGGATTTGAGAAATAGTTACTTAACTGACGTGTATTCCGCTCCGGACCATGTGGCGTCATGCCAACAAGCCGAAGTCCATGTTCTTGGATAAGATCGCGCGGATGGATATTCGCCTGTTTATCTAACTCAATATGCAAATGGACTAGAATTTTCGTTTAATACCTACGTACAGACTAAATTTCTGTGAGATGCGTGTGTGAACCCCAAGAAGAACGCGTAATAAAATTGATTGCCAGCTATAGACTTGAAATGAAAACATGATTCCCATAGGTTATTATTCCTGTAGATTTTCTTTTCAAAAGTTTTTAACACTTTTTTGTCAGATTTATTTGTAAGTACTCTTACTAAGTACTTGTGTGAACCAAAAACTAAAAAAATAAGACCGCTTTAATTGATGACTGACCGCAGCCCCAGAATAGCTAAATCGTTACTTATATTACAAATGCAAAAGTGAGTAGGTATGTTTGTTAATTTTCACTTTTCATGCTCTAAAAATGTTACTTTAGTCTCTGCATATCAGGACTAAAGCTCCTCATTAATCTTTATGGATTAAAATATTATTTTTTTATTTACTCTGAAAACAGCCAATCACACTGTTCGTGAATAGGATTATAGCCATTTTCATTGATTGTCTATAGATAATTTTGTGGGCGTGGGAATAACCTCAAAATGACAACTGTGCAAAAGTATTAAAAAATATTTAATTTCGTGAAACACGATTAATGATAACGAAAATGAATATATTTAATTGTATTAAGGATGAATTCATTTTATTATTCGTAGTCCAATTAGTTTTAAATAGAATCTGTTCGATAAAATTTAATATGCGAGCATTTAAAGCATCACTTTACAAAAAAAAACCGCGGAAATTTTTTTTTGCTATTTGAATTTTGAACGTACGTTGTAAAAAAGTAATTTTGTAGTTAGGTATAGGACGTCGTTTTTTTTCCTCGCATTGTAAGTAGAGTGTTTAACGCGAGACTAAACTACCATAATAACACTCGGGTAGCAAAATATCTCGTATCATTATGGCTTGTTTTAGTCCCTTGTTGAACAATATACTATTGTTACGTTTTCACGCTCGAAGTAGTTTAGCAGATAGTTTGTGACCCTGAGAAGGACAGTTATGCCGGAAAATCATGTATTTAGCTTCCGCTGGTGTGCGATAAATGAATTCTTCGCAAACAGAGTCGCAGGCATCAGCAAGTCTATACATAAATAATTATATCTGTCTTCCTGTTACGTCTTGACGCTTAAACTACGGAACCGATTTTGATTAAATTTGGTATAGAGATAATTTAAGACCTTGGGACTGACGTAGAATAGTTTTTATCTTGCGAAATCGCATAGATCCCATGAAATATAGCGATAAACGAATTATTTGCAGATGAAGTCGCGGGCAATGGCTAGGACCTACTATTTAACATAAAAAAATCGATAATATAATAGAGAGATAAACATTGATTGTTTGTTTACATAGGGTAACTTTTAGAACAATCAAAGATATTTAATAAACTTCCACAAATAGAAAGCTTATCCCAAAATATCATATTACAGAGGCTATTCACGAGAAAATTAACCGATCTAAAGGACGCCCACTAAGTTGTGGGCAACAGCCAGCGTATATAAGTAACCGAATCATGCGTCTTTATTAACTTTACGGAGATCCGTATCCATGTATGAAGCAAAAGCGAAAGTAAGTGCGAAGAGCAAAGTAGGTAATTGGTTTTTCATTATGTACATGTTTTACATTGCCATAGGTACTTATATTTACCAGCAGTATGTCGAGTCTGAAGTTTGTGACGAGAACGAGGTAAATTATCTGAAGTGTCTGGCAACAGGTGTGTGGTGTGATATGGGAGAGGAGGGGTGATCATACCCAAATCCCTAAGCGCGTAACAAGGAACTTTGAAGTACGTGGCTGTCCAACATTCCATGGTGTAATTGAGAATAGAAGGGAAAACTTAATTCCTGGGATCAAAGTGATTAGATTTTTACATGTCTATGTTAAACAGGGTAGACCTTAAAAATGGATTTGAGAAAACGGAGTTTGGATAATTTTGAGCACTCATGGCTACGCCCATGTTATGTTTTATTAACTCACAATAGTGCTTCCGTTATATAAATCTATTTAAATTAATAAATCCTTACCTCATACTGCTCGATTGAATCCAATTTGAAATTAGTGTTGAGTGAACTGCTTGTCGGAATGGTACTATGATAAAGGACATCACGCACTCAAGTATTTGAATGACTTTAACACTCCGCCATGGTGGACAAGATACTTGAAACCTCACACTGAAAGGTGTATTTTTTTATATAAATTTCCAATGATCGATTTGACAATACAGTATTACACGAGCCGTGGGAAATGTATCAGGTGAACGGTGAAATAACTCGGTGACATTGTGCTTTCTTCGAATTCACTACCTTTAAAAGTCTTCATACGATCGTTAGCATTGA
Organism: Choristoneura rosaceana; assembly: GCA_037349165.1. Taxonomy (NCBI): domain Eukaryota; kingdom Metazoa; phylum Arthropoda; class Insecta; order Lepidoptera; family Tortricidae; genus Choristoneura; species Choristoneura rosaceana. The sequence continues at coordinate 6,490,950 of JAZBNJ010000009.1, forward strand.
TTTAAAATAGAATGATGTCACTATTTTGTAAAAAAACAATAGTTTTTTTTTTAACTTTGTGTGACCTTTCTCCAATAGAGTAAGTTTTGTCTGACTTTTATTACTATTTAGCTTCCAATTGTAGTTACGCACGAATTTTGAAATTTGACAGCAAAATAGATATTTGTTACGAGGCAATTGTAATGAATGAATGAATATTTTAGAGTTACACTTTTGAAACTGTTCGTAAACGTAAAAAGCGACGTGTCCTGCCGTCGTCGATCGTCGACTGACCGTGATGATGACGTTATTGTCCATTACCAACCGCGGAGCGACAGAATTATAAAGGACATGCCATGCCGTGATGTAAGAGAATTTTAATAATACAATAATAAATAACCCACTTGCTCGTTTGCCTTCCAGTCGAATAAAAAAAATAATAATAATAAATGGTTGCTAAGGGTGTTCTATATAGGTAGGGCAGCGAGCAAGTTTCCTAAGCAATTAATAATAATTCGTTTTCTACATGTAAAATAATACGCTGAGCGAATGACTGTGACATGTCAAGGTACAGTCCCAAGCAGAGTATGAGTTTGACTTTTGGGTATGGCTTCTTTTTATATTATAACGTAGTTGAACATTACGGATATGAACATGAAACTATCGTGAGACTCACTCATATTAAATGATATTGTAATGGATAACTCACGTCTTAAATCGAGTTTGGCTATACATGTTTCGGGCTATTTGTTTGGGGATACATGTCGAGCTAAACTCGATGCAAGACGTGAGGTTATCCGTTACAATCATTTAATATTACGGATGTATTTTGCGAAGTTCCAGCGGGATAGAAATATCTGTGGTGGAGGTGAAGCAGCGATTACATATAAGCTAATTCTTGTTTAATATCCTGGGATGCAAAGTGATAATACTATACATATTGTTAGTAATAGAAAAAGGAATAAAATGTCATTTTCTCTGTATCATTCAAATCTACAAAAAAATAAATTCAATATTTTGATGTACGGTTGGCCGGAGGAGGATAATTGGACATGATCCTATAAATTGCACTGAAACAAAGCAAGATTTTATGATTCATCCTTGTAAATCAGCTCTTACGGATCCATGTTATCTATTACTTATGTTCACGACTATCCGACATACTTAAGTATTTAAAATTTCTAAAAAACGTGACCAATATTATATTAAATAAGAATAAATAAATAAATACCATGGACACTTGACAAGTAGTCCCAAACTAAGCAAAGCTTGTCACAACCAGATGGATTTCACAGGCATTTTTAACAATCATACCTATTAAAAGAAAGGCTACGTTAATGTGCAGGTCATGTCCATGCTTTCATTCTCTTCCCTAAACGGCAGGCACTGTGGTAATGAATAAAGTAGCAGTATCGACTGGCGCGGCCTCAGTCTAGAATTATTTACACCTGCGACACCCCGCGCCCCTGCCAGAAGGCTGGTTATTTTAGGACACATTGTTAATAGAGCGACCGAGTCACTACCCTTGACGCCACAATCGATCAATTTTAATGTTCGATGCACTCTATAATTGCTCCATGAACAATGCATTGTATTGCCTGAGTAATTTAAAAAATCGATTACGGAATGAATTATCTTTTCATATCTAATCGTTACTTATTTTGAGAAAAATATAATCAATCATTATTGACCTTTACGTTGAATCGGCTATACCTAACCATTCCACAAACACCTATGCAATAAATGTCAATCTTTCGTTACCCCACTATATGGATTTGGATATGGATTTCGTCTATTTTTTTTTTATTGTGGCTAAGTGTACCTAACCAAATTTTAGTAACTGGGCGACCGAGCTCCGCTCGGGCTAAAACTCGGTAACCACCGTTTTCCCAGAGATAAGACCAAACTAGATCGATTTTTCATCCCCGAAAACCCCTATACACCAAATTTCATCGAAATCGTTGGAACCGTTTCCGCGATCCCCGCAATATATATTAAAGAAGTACCGTAATATATATGCTTACTACCTACTACTATTGCTTAATTACTGTAATCTTTGTTGTTTAGTGAATGAGCACAATACAAGTAATACAGTTAGTGGAATGAGTTTTAATATCGTGTTTGTATATGTATCCACGTTTGCGTGGTGCTATTTGCGATTATACGCGCATGTAGGTAAGTTTTGCGTTCTTTAAATTGGTTTCTACTTGTGAGATCCTATAATTTTGATAGCTGTTAAATTAGTTCTTCGAAAATAAATAAATGAAAGAATTGCTCTTCTAAAGGTATTAGATTGTACTACTTTGTCCGCATAGTAATTTATACATTCATGCAAAATTGCACCTTTCTCTCTACGCTAAGCCATGGACGGACCTAGCGAAACTATAAAGGTCCCTTGAAAGCATATGTTACTTTTAAAAGAAGCAAGTTTGTCATCTCACATGGTGCGTGGTGCTGCTGGGGCTGCTGGCGGGGGAGTGGCGGCGCGCGGGCGCGGGCAGCGGCGGCGCGTGCGACGGCGGCAGCGCCTTGCCCAGCGCCGCGGCGCCGCCCTGCCCGAACAGCCGCAGCACCTGCTCGGGAGAGATCGGCCGCTTCTTGCCGTTCGCCGCGCTCAGGTGATTCGTGCTGTTTCGAAGACTTGTTGCACCTGCTGACATCATTCATAATAAGCTAGTGTATTAAACAAAATCAATGAGTTCGTCAGATAAGTAGCTTCCATTCATCCCAGCCTATATACGTCTCACTACTACGCACAGGCCTCCTCTCAGAACAAGAGGGCTTGGGCCATAGTTCCGACGCAGGCCCAGTGCGGATTGGGAACTTCACACGCACCATTGAATTGCTTCGCAGGTTTGCGCAGGTTTCCTAACGATGTTTTCCTTCACCGCAAAGCTCGTGGTAAACTTCAAATGTAATTCCGCACATGAATTTCGAAAACTCAGAGGTGCGAGCCGGGATTTGAACCCACGACGCTGTGCTTGAGAGGTCTTGATAGGTCATACCACTAGGCCACCACGGCTTTTTTATCACAAAAACTTTTCGTCAGATAGATTATCACAAAATACTTATTGATCGGTATGGAGGTCGGTGGTGGCGATATAGATGCGGGGAAGGTCTATGTGGTCGGCTGATTTACCATTATGATGATAATGATGCATTAGGCATTTGATTCAGTCATATACGTACTTATGTAAAAGCTTCTGGTCAACTACTCTTAAGTGCATTGGTTACATAGCTGCGGTACCTACTCGTTGTCTAAGGAATCATGATTTTAATTTGTTCTCTATATTTCCGTATATAATTTTGTTCCAGCTTAAGCCATAATACTTTCATATGGTTGTGTGTCCAGTCCAGATGTCTGGATGCCCGACTCTACAGATAATACTTATTTATTTCTGAACCAATTCTCCTAAAATTTTGTGAGCTGATTTGATAATTATGTAGGTACTTATACATATGGAATTATCTTAACGCTTCGATGAAAATTTTCAAAATGGAGGAGCCATGGCTATTGAAAATATAAACACCTACAGATTCGCGATTCAGCTCACAGAGCCATACGAGCTACCGGGCCTACCGGTATGTATGTTTAAGCAATTGATTTCTCGGATATTACTAACGGTTTCATGTAGGTAATCAATGTTTGCTTTCCATTTCAGTAGATCTAGAGTAGACTTATTATGCCAACCTCTACTTTTTTTATCCATTTAATAAGGTGTCTCACTGTTGGGCAAAGACCTCCCCTTTTTTCGCCATTTAAAGAGAGAAAAAAATTCCTAAGATGGCCTGATACTTGTACTTCCGATATTCTCTGTGCAAATTGAAATATGCCATTTAACTTGACTTTCAGAGAGTACAGGTTTTAAATAATAAAATGGATGAACTTGATTTACTGCTCCGCGAAGTAATGCGGTCAAATTAAACAGTCAAAGTTTTTATCACGGACATTCCCACGCCCCATGCTGTATCACGCACTGCGGGTATCCGGTTAACCTACAGTTTACGTTAATTTTTAACGATAATATTCCCGTAGCGCACTTAAAAACTTATTCACAGCGCTCTCGTAATTGCAGGTCGGCGCGAGCCCATTACGACGGTCCGTTCAATCCCACCTATGTGCAGCAGATTAAAACTATTAAGAGCTCTTCCATGCCCTTTTGCAGTTACAGAGCTACGCATTCATTCAGCAGCATGCAGCGTTGCATTCTTTTTGTGGTACAGTTTACTTTTTGTACAAACAAATAGATTCCGACTCAGATCGGCTACTACGAAACTCGCAAATCGAATTTCGTATCGCACCGTCCCTTTCACTCGTGTATTAAATGACATAAGTGTCAGCGAGACGGCAACATACGAAGTTCGAGTTTTGCACTTCGTCGTTTCGGAGCTGATTCCACTTTGGAGACATGCAAAAATGAAAGTTTGAATGAATGTTGATTGTCGTTGGCTGACGACGAGAAATCGAACGCCACGCGAACAGAGAAGTATTTATTTTACTCAGTATTTACATTGTATTGTCGTTTTCAAACAAAATATTTGATTTGTAATGACAAACGTATTGGTCAAAATTAAAACCTAAAATTTCTAAAAGTAGCTCCGAAGCGGTAACGTTTCGTGTATTCTGCCTACCCCATTGGTAATACAAGCGTGACGTTTGTGTGTGTAATGATAAACGCCAGCTTGTCAATTAGTTAATGTGTGTTGAAAAGGAACTCACGCCGACGAGATACCTACATATACTTAATAGGCACAAAAAAGAGAAGGGAAAATCTTTTTCCGAGCATTGCAGGACTAAATAATCTGGCAAAATCGATGGTTTTTCACTGGTGTTCCATAATATTTCTAAAAATTACCATCTAATCGTAATCATTACCTAATCGATTTTACGAAATTAGGAATGTATTATTTTTAATATCTAAGTCCATGTGTAACTTTTGATTCAAAGCATCCAATGAGTTAAAAGTAAGACGTCCCACGTCGTTCAAAAGTAAATTATAAGAATTAAAATAGATACCTACCTATAATGGATTAATAGTATATTTTTTATCGAGAGACTAAAATAAGCCAATATATACCCGAGGTGGTTAGCCACCCGAGCTTTAGCGAGGGTGTCTATTTATCCGAGGGTTTATATTGGCTTTTAGTCTCGCGGTGAAAACTCTATTTTTCACTTCGATTTCGAGAAAAAATAGTCAATTTAGTACAAAAAGATTTAACAAAAATAAAAATAAATCTTTCTAGATTTTGGCGGCAAAAGATTATAAATTATGTCTATTACTATTTGGTCAACATCATAATTTTCACTATCACTTGATGACATTGTGAGAATAATCAATTTATTTTAATCGTTTACGATTTACGCTCTACAACAATTTCAAAGTTTTCACGGTAAGTATTTTTTTCCATCCAGACACAGATACTACCAATACAGATACTAACAAAATAGCACCGGCGAAATGGTCCATACACAAACGGAAAAATAGAGTGGCGCCACCTTCTATGCGGAAAAAGCATAGAACTAAGACCACGTAGACTAAGAACGTAACATTTGCGTCATGAAAATGGTCCACACACAATATTATTTTTTGCAAGTAACTGGCTGTTTGAGTTTATCTAAGTCACTCGAAGTGAATTAAAAAATTAATTACTTTTACTCCCTAGGGACTAAAGTACTCACTTTACTCCCGCCTTGTAAGGCTATATTGACTTACTTTTAGAGCATGAGAAGTGAAAAAGAGGTTTTACGATGTGGTCGTCGCGTACACGATGCTTTTGGCTTTGCTCTGTGTTAAAGGACTCTCATTTCAGACTTTGCATACGTAATGTTTATTTTATAGTCCGTAAAAACAAGAGGGAGAGGACTGGTTAACAATTACAGTTTTGGTTATCATTTTTTGATTCGGAAGAGAAATAGTAAGAAAACGGTTTATGAAAAGTAATATGCCTTGCTTCAAGAACTTCACTTTCCTCTAATTAGTTAATCCCTAATTAAGTAATCCCTAATTTTTTTTTAATGTATTTTTTGTTTATTTTATATGTGTTTTTGTGTACCTATTTTTTTTTATAATATGAATTTTACAGTGTATTGGTGTTTCAATTGTAATGCTGTAAATTTTTTGTTGACAAAAAAAAAAAAATAGTCTTGTCTGTAACTAGCTGCATTCATGTACCATCGTCTACCGAAATTGTTGAGTCGCCACTGTTCATAATTTAGCAGAGTTATAGTTACTCGTAGTAAATATTATTATTATCAAACCAGATCAGCATACTGCACTACATGGGCGGTGGTGATCTCTTACCATCAGGAGACCTACTTGCTCGTTGCAGTCGAATAAAAAAAAATAAAAAAAACATTCAAATTATGAACAATGGCAAGTGACTCAACAATCCCTACTATACAAGGCAACCAGCAAAATACCTGCACTATTGCCTATCGTGGAAGAGCCAAGGTAAGGTTGCCGGGAGAGTTTCCCGGCATAGTGGTGCTGCGAGTAGGAGGCGTGGTGGCCGTGCGAGGAGGCCGGCCGCTCCACGATGGTATACGACGTGCCGGGCGGCGAGTAGTACACGCCGCCGCGCGCGCGCGCACGCGCATCCTCCGCCTCGTAGCTCGTGTGCCGGTTGTCCTGCGAACACGACCATATTAATACCGTTCTTCTTTCTTGCTGGACTTCGTTTAGTTTTTTAATATATGGCTCGGTCCATCGCAGGACAATTTTGCCAGTGTCTAGCGTAAAAAAATTAGAAAATGAAAAATGAGAGATTAGATTATGGTGGCACGACTTCCATACTAATTAATTTTCCCAACCATTTGCGCTTGAAAGATTATTTGAAACTAAAACCACATCTCTTGACGTTTATTTCGTTATCTAGTTGCGTCATTTTTTATTTACCTTAAGAAAGCTTTTGATTAATAGCTTAATCTAAATGATTATTTTGGTTCATTTTTGTCAATATGTGAGTGAACAACAGTATCGTACACCAACGGCTTGGTTAGTAGTGTGCGTTTCAGCCACGTTGTCAACTCGCCGACATTCGATGATAAGCGACGTTGCCAGATTTCGTTCGATTTGTCTGATCAAAATTACATAATTACCATTTTGAAGCGCGTTTCCCTATTTTTTTTAATATTTTTGCTGGCCATAGGTACAAAGTCCGTCAGTCGAAAGACTGAAGCGCAACGAACAAATGCATTGCTAATTCTTTGGATTTTCGACAGAAATTAGGAAGAAAATGACATAACATGAACGAATTAATAAATAAGTACGGAAAATTGCATTAACGGATTATAAATTAGTAGTGATAAAATCAGACAAAAGTTGCATGGCTTGTGGCTTTAGCTTTTTCCAAAAAATGAAAATAAAAAAACATCTCAATTGTCAAATGTCAAGTCACAATTTTTTGTTCGTTTGTTGTCATGACATTGTAAAAACTAGAGTAATTTTTTCCTAAATTAAATTATCGTAATTTGTCCTCGAAATTGGCGGAATTATAATTATCTATAATCTATAATGTGAATGAAGTTATATTTTCAAGTATTGACCTGAATTATAATTCACATTGGAAACTATGAAGCCACGAATTTTGCGAATAAAATACATATAAAGCATCAATACTCTAGTCTCGGAAAAGACGCATTATAAGGAAATTGAAAAGTAAGTACTGTAGAGACTGAGTACAACATACATATACTGCGCTCGCCAACCCGCTTATCAAGCGTGGCGATGGCGAGTACCTAAGTATTGGCAACTCGGGAAAATATGTATGGAAGAGGCCTAAAGTCCACCGATGAACGTCCTGAGGCTAAAGATGATGGCGGTGATGATAATGTTGAAAACCATATCCGTACTTCCGTAATAATATTATAAATGCGAAAGTATATGTGTTTGTTTATATGTTTGTCCGTTTTTCACGTCGAAGCGGAGCGACGGGTCGGCGTGATTTTTGGCATAGAGATAGTTTATTGGTCAGAGATTGACATTAGCTATTTTTATTCCGGAAAAATGCACAGTTCCGGAACCCCAGCCCCTTGGTAGCGGATTAAATTTTGAGCTTCATATCTCGGTAATTTTGGAGTTCAGAGAAAAGTTCATTTGACAAAATATGCTTCTTCAAAATATGTTTTGTTTTCATAAAAAAATATTTAATTACAGAGTGAAAAACACTGTTAAAACATACATCGTCGACTGGTAAGCTGTGTATGAGACTGGCACAAGACTGGAAAAGTGGCGTGAAAATGCAAGAGGCACTCAGCAGTGATGTGGGCTAATTTGATTGATTGATGTAAATAAACAAATAAAAACTGACTTAGTGATGGATTTTTTTAATTTGTTGTTCAATAGAGCCTTCGATTACTACCCAACCAATTAAATTTGAAATACAAATAAACAAGTCTAATTTCATATGGTCACGTTTTCCGTAGAAGGAAAATATCGTGAAGAAACGTGCAACCCCCTGCAAAATAATGGTGTGTGCTATATTTCAATTCACACTGGGCCTGCGTTGAAAACAACGCCCAGCCCAAGCCCTCATTGTCTGAGAGGAGGCCTGTATGTATGTATAGGGATAATGATAATGATTATGACTAATTTTCCCATAGTATGTAAACTGTATTGTAAAAAATATATAAAAAAACGTTGAGTTACGGTCATAGAAACTGAGTCACATACCAGGGTGCAACCTATGTGCTACTAATGTATTGTTGACATCCCATTCATCTGCCAAAGAAATCACAGCGTAATTGAATATGAAAAGGTTCCACCCTGGTACGTGATTCGGTTTCCTTGACTTTGTAAAGAGGAAGAATCAAGATTACGATTTGGAGTCTTTTTGTATTTTTTATTTCAACTCCAAATTTTTTGTTTCTTTTACGGTTATCCCGTGAAAGTTTAATATTTCACACGAAAACACAAGCCGAAACATGAATGCACAGAAAAACCAGAAAAATAGACCAGCGCTGGGAATCGAGCCCAGGTCCTCAGCATTCCGTGCGTAAAGAGGAACTTATCCCTCGAAGGGATCTCTACCAAGCAACCCTTGAGTAGATGTGAGAAATAAGTCTCATAGTAGGTATTGTAGTTGTGCATATTCATATAGATAGATTCGCTTAAAATTAAAAAAAAAAATGTGCCTAAATTCGGTCTTATAAATTTTTTGCTACACATTTCAATAAACATTAACGTCATTAACAGAGAACTATAAAAAAAAAAACAAAAAAGCTTAACTGTTCAACGGGTTTGAACCCGAACTTCCTAAGCTATTCTTAGGGTAAACTCGAGCCTTATACAACTAGGCCATTCTGCTCTTTGATCAGGCCAACGAAATTAACAAAGACTTTTGTTTACATCAAATTGCAAGCATGTGTGCGAAAATATCAGTCGAAACTGCAGCGTTCCCAAATAAAAGTATTTTCTGAATTAAAATACATCTGAAACTTGATAGAATATATTACAAATTTCACTCTACGGGCGCTAGGTACATTATTTTATAAAAATATCCACATTTTCATTCCTAAAAAAAATAAAATACATGGAATTTGCACACTAACGTCATCTACTGACGCTGTAGTGCCTAGCTGACCGTGACAAACCACCTTATGATGGATAAACGATGACTTTGCTGGACTTGACTGGGCGTGAACGGGTGACATTTTTTCACGATGACAATCGAATCTCTCTATTCTCATTATAAAGAACACAAATACTCTCACGAATTTGGCACACATTGTTGGGCTCTACCACGGCTCTACGCAGTGCGTAGACCGTCTACGGCGAAGATACAAAATGAAACAGGCGCAACAATGATCTATCTAAATATGTTACGTGTGTTTTGTAAAAGAACGTCTATTTTTCAGTGTAATGAAATTGAAATATTTGAAGATTCTAAATAATTATCAGCTCTGGCGACTGTCGATGAAGATATATTGACAAGTATTATAATAGTTACGTGGTCTCTCTTGATATGGACCGGGCCGTGGTGCTGGTGAGGTTACCTGCTGCGAGCGCGAGTGGCGCGCCAGGTGGTGCGGCGGGTGCTGCGGCGTGGCGGACCGCGCCCAGCCGTAGCCGGGCCCGTACGGCGGCGGCCACCGCGCGCCGAACTCCGCCAGCTCCGAGCCCTCGCCCGCCTCCCCCGACCTCATGCCGGGGGTCACTCACCACACTGTATACAAACAACGTGCTTTTAATCGTCATCATCACTTTTTTTCAATTTAATTAACTTCTCTTTCAAATGTATTTATTCATTATCCGATCAAATCGGGTGTGTATATGTCGGCGGCCTATCGTAAAATCCGCCAGATCACGAAATTCCTAGGCATATCGTGAAATGGCGCCATTTCATGAATTGGCTAAGGGACATCCGCCATATCGTTCAAAACTCATCGTTACATATCTAGTCGCATATTTTTGAAAGTCATAATTTTTCGTTAGTTATAACTTATATAGGCACCTACTAGAGGGTAGGTAGATATACCTAACTACGTTACTGCTTGGAAAATAAAAATAAACCAACCCTTCGTTTTAAATTACCTCCACAATCCCAATTATCAAATGAACATTTTGGGGCAGTCGTAAAAATTAAACCAAGTCATGCAAATGTTAATTATCATAAATAAGCCGTAAAGTTGGCACCCTTGTTTAAGTATTGTTAAAGTAGGCTACGGAAATCGGTATTTGCTCAGTCTTGGAGAAAATAACAATTCGGAACTGTGTCTGTGGCACCTGGGTGCGGTCCGGTTTATTTATGAGACCAATGAACTGCAAAAGTCGATCGCAAAATAGTCGAGCGGCGATGAAAAACCATCGCTAAATACGGTGTCGATTCGTTAACAAATGAAAGTAAGATGCTGATTCACTGTTGCTGATAATTTCAAGTCATCGCAAATGTATCCATGTAGTTACTTAATATTATCTACAATTACAGGCACATAGATATCTTGGTTAACGTGGTTATCATATAAACAGTTAAGGTTGTTTAATTATTTGATTGAATAAGTATAACAACAACAGCTAATACTTAAGTCTTAAGTTAAGTGTGGTTAAACATTGACAAGACATTGAAGACAGTGATAAATCTAACTAACTTACTTTAAAAAGTAGGTAACTATCTTAATAAATAAATAAAATAAATAAATATCACGGGACAATTCACACCTAGTCCCAAAGTAAGCTTAGTAGACCTAGTCCCAAAGTAAGCTTAGCAAAGCTTGTGTTATGGACACTAGGCAACGGATAAACATACTTATATAGATAAATACATACTTAAATACATATTAAACATCCAAGACCCGAGAACAAACATTCGTATTATTCATACAAATATCTGCCCCGGCCGGGATTCGAACCCGGGACCTCAAGCTTCGTAGTCAGGGTCTCTAACCACTTAGCCATCCGGTCGGTCAAAATAACTGACGGTAATAACTATGCATGTACTCTCTTGGCAACGCTCGAGATGAATTTAGAAATTTCCTTCCGGGTATTCACTGGATGATCACTAGAAGCAAACTTTGAGTTGGCACATTAGCATAATCGATCGAATATTATTAAACGAACATTAATTCAAACGGCAGCCGAACGAAAACTTCGCATTCGATCACATCCAGAATATTTATGAAGTCGCCGTGGTTTGTATGAGAACTCCATTTGGAAGTTAGCGGTGACTGCGTGGTTATTACTTCACTAGACTTGTCCTATTACCCTTACTGCGACACATTCCACGACCAAACGACATCCCTAATTCTCCTAGTTCCGCCTCGAAATGAGTTGCTGAAGTTTCCTGTTCAATTTTCCAGCGGGTACCCACTTCCCCCTTACCTATATTAAATACTATACTTAGTTTTAAGTGTTTATTCGTTAATATTGTATTAACGGGTGTATGTATTGTACGACCTGGTCAATGCTCGACCGATTTTGTACGACCTGATAATTCAATCACATGTCACTTGGAATACGGGTCGAGCTTTATCACCCTGTACCAATAATGTTCGACGTGCTATTGGACAACCTGATATTGTACGACCTAATAATCGGAGCACACTTTTGACAGCAAGCAATCGGTTCGCACATTAATCATTTGTTTTTCGTATACACCGAATATTAACAAATTTAGTAGAAAATAACTTAATTTGGTCCTGGCGCTTCGCCGGCCGCTACCGCGGCACGCTCGCTGCGCTCGCTCGGCTCGCGCATTGTGGTCACAATTGAACCTAACACAACCTAACACAAATCTATAGTCATTCGGTTCGATTGGATTCCGATTATTAGGTCGTACAATAACAGGTCGAGCATTAACAGGCCGAGCAAAAATTTGGACACCCTAATAATGCACGACCTAATATTGTACGACTTGATAATTCAAATCCAAAATGAGTTCGTATTATCAGGTCGTACAGTGATGGCTGAGCAATACAGGGTCGAGCATTACTGGTCCCCGTATTAACTAGTTATGACACAATATGTCAATTTGAATATATTTTTTAAATTAATTGACCAAAGAGTATTATTACCGATATAGAAATGTGTAATTGACGAAACAATGAAAGATATCAAAAATAAAAACTATGAATACGTCCTTGGGTAAAGGGTTTAAAAAAGTGAATAATTTGCTGTCGTTCTTAACTATTATTAATAATTAAGTTGATTAAAAGTTACCAAAGTTTTTGCATCTAGATATGTAGGTATCTATATTGATAACTATTAATATTTTTGCAATAAAGCCTTAGCCCATATAAAGTAAATTACCTTACCAGAACCATTTGAACACAAAAAAAAAACAAGAAACAAAGATATACACAAAAACAGAACGAATTGGAAAATTAGGCTATGTACAAAAATATTGTTAAAGTATAAAATTAATACACTACAGGCAATTTAGTATTTACAAGCGCTAAATACATAACCTTATCCAAGTCATAAGTAAGACTCACGTACTGACTGAAACAACCCTTGCGCGCCAATGTAACCGGATAGCCGGTCGGAGAAATAGCAGGCGTGTAGTTACATAATAAAAATATAATATAAAAGGAAAATATATACTATTACTTCAGTCAGCACTGCTCTTCTTGACAAAATTTAAAAACACTGGCCTGAAACTTGTAGGAAAGGTAGGGAAACAGATCAGGGTGTTAAGGTCACCTCGGAGCGTCCAGTCGCCCCGGCGATCTGCTCCGAGGCAGCGGAGCGGAGTGGAAGTGGAGATGGAGATATGGATTCAGCAGGAAAAAGGAAGGGCTGGAATAAAACACCCTGCTTTACTGCCTGCTTGCAGCAGCCATCCAAGCCTCGTTTTAGTGTTGGACCAGCGAAAGAAAGCTAAACGAGACTTGGATTAGGTTTTACAAAATGTAGACAAGAAATAAATGTTAGAAATAGAGATAATAATATTTACAATACCTGCAATAGTGGTATATTACAAGTAGTATGTGAAATAGCTATCACCGAGTAAATAATTTATATTTTCTTTTAAAGAAAACCAAATTTCGGCTTACGCCTTGTGAAATAGTGTGACCAGAAAAAAACAAAAGCGTAGCAATAATTTAGAATTTAGACTTTATTTTTTCTGTAAGCGGCCAGTTGCGCACCGCGGAGGTTTGCCATGTTACAGTACAATGTTTAATGATTTCCTAAGTCTTCATGGTAATACGGCTAAGCTTCCAAATATAATGTGGTAAGTAATTTTAAAACGATTAATAATGGCAAATGAGCCGTATAATGAGTGACGTAATGATTATTTAAACACGTAACAAGCTTCCGACCATTAGGGCGATTCCGGCGTCACCAAACAGCGCCCCGACGCGTCCGGCCCTTTTCCGGCGGCCAGCGCCAACTTAAACACCATGGTACTATATTATAAAAAACAAAAGTTAACAATTCCTAATATAGGCTAAATGAAATGGAACCGTCATTTTATTTTATTCGTTTAACTTTGTGGCCACAGAAGTGAATGCACTCCACAATCGCTCATTAGGCAATAGTTTGCGCTCCTCAACAACTTTTCTCAAGTTTTACTTCCTACTAACTACCTACTAAGATAAAGCTATAACACCATGCCACTAATCAAACAGTAAGCTTCGGTCTTCTTCGGAGACACTGTTTGCCTTAGATAGTAGGTACAGTCAACGTCATAAATAAGTTATCATTTCTGTAACTTGTCGCTTTCAGTCGTTACGCAATTTCGTATGCCTTTTTAAACATGACGTTAAATTGACAAGGTACAAAAGTGATCACTTATTTATGACGTTGACTGTACAGTCAAGTGTAAAAATATGTATTTTTATTCAAAGTTTCAAAAATATGTACATACCACAAACACTTATCCTACCCGTGTCGTGTAAAGTCTGTACGCTGTGCACATGCTGAGCCTGAACCTTTTGCCACATATGTAGCTGAGCATGTATGTACCTTCTCACAAATATTTATTTTCTAAGGGCAATAAATGCTTTGTATTATTATTATTATTTTATTACTTATTCCGACGGAATAAGGCCGCACTAACATATTTTTGAGGGTATTCCCATGACTTGTCTAAAATTGTTTTACCTAATTTCACTTTGTCTAACAACTTTTACTATAATGAATAGTTTGTCTAAAGTCAATTTTTATAATTTCACTATTCATAATTTTTAATTTTTTGAATTTTCATTTTTACTAAATGGTTATTTGCATAACTCTGGTTTTGTCGAATATTATGTTATTGAAAAAAGTTGTGATATTTAATGCAATCCAAAGCTATACCTAAATAAACTTTTGGCCTGATAATATTCATTGCAAACGTTTCATCGCGGAGCAATACCCACTTTGTTAATATAGAAGTTATTCAAAATTGAAAATAGTAAAAAACATTACTTATATTTTCACATTTGATTTGTGCCGCTGCTACACTTATTCACTGCGTCAGAGTAAATGACTTTGGTAAATGAGGAGAGTAGCTATCGGTATTACCAACCATAAAAAAAAAAAAAAAAGATGCGTTCAGAAACAGATATTCGTGTTTAAAAGTATAACGGAAGTTTTTATCAAAGTCACCCCGTGATTCAAAGTAACCCTAGTTTACCGCGGTACCTATCCAGAATTTCGACCCTCTTCAGCTTTATTATATGTATGTATACCTAGATAATATATAGGAAGTCACGGGTTAGCAAATTATGTGATTGATTTTAGTTCATGATATAGACCGCCGCAAAGTAACACCTGATTCAATAAATTGTTTTTACGCACGTCAAAATTAGCACAAGGAAAAAATTGAACTACAGTAGGTAGGTACACTATAGTCAAATTCCTAGGACTTGACGCTAGGATCATAAAATAAAAGGTGAAGGGCACAATGTGCTATAAATATTCGATGGCTCCGGGTTGTGTCTTTCCAATAAGCCAGCTGTTGCCGCTGCAGCCGATCACGTCCCGGGCGTTACACAACGTCTGCACTGCGCCCACGTGCTCGCACGCCGTCACTCACGTTATAATAGCAGTTGTTTTTTCTCAGTCACTTCAGTTTCGCAGTTTAATTACCGAATAGTCCAGTAGTAAGAGAACCTAACTACGTAGCTTGAGGTCTCGGATTCGGTCCCCGGTTGGAGACCGAAAAAATACGAAGGTTTGTTCTCGAGTCTTGGGTGTTTATATGTATTTAATTACGTTTATCCAATGCCCTAACACAATATTTCCTTACTGAGATAAAAAACTATCTTAAATCCTTTAACTCGTGCAGGCATAACTGATCGTGTTGACGTGACTCCTTGCCTGCGCAGGCAAAATTTGAAACATGCAAATTTATAGGTATTATAACCTAGCGGTTATAACGTAGCGTGTATGGCCGGCTCTACCAGTGTCATGATGGTTTGAACTGAGCACGGGAACTGAGAGTTTGTGCAGGTATGTCGTTACGTGTGTGTGCCCTATGAAACTTTGTCGCGACTGTTGGTATTGCTTGCACACACAAAACCAACACGCAAAACCTAAGCGTCTGTGGCCGGCTTAACAGAAGTAAAAGAAAATGGTCGAAAATTAATCTGAAAAAATATTTTGTTTTTAATAGTAATACACATATACTTATTGCCTACTTGCCGGCTTATAATTTTGCATAAAACCCTCAGTGAGCCAGTTTAAATTAAAGTAAACAATTATGTGGTTTTAATAATTATGACACTATTTACGAATACTGCAGATTTGTTATTGGCTTTACGCAGAACCAATTTAGCGGGATATTCATCATATCGAACTCGAAGGCTGGACAATCGCTGGCCAGGCGCCAGCCGAGTTCAGAATTTGTCGACCAAGTAACGTCCTACACTGTCACATTGACTTCTCGCATCCGGGGCCCATGTCCACCAGCCAAGCTATCTTTCAAATTCAGGAAGTAAATGTAGTATGAGTCTGTCCCATAATTCGAGATAATAAAATGACGTTTCATGTGTTACCTGTTTTTTGCGTCTCATAAATAGTGATGTGCCGCAACCGGTAATCACCGAAAGATTTTGTAGGTACCTGTGTACCAATATATGTATGTCATAAAATATTAAGATATGAACGGATCCGTGATGTAATAACATGTAGGACACTTAGGACATTCTAGAAAAGGCAAAATAGGTCTAATAAAAATGCGACAGTTTTGGAGATATTTCGACTTTTTATAGATGTTGATATTGTTGCTGTTTAAGTTTCAATTAAATTCTAAGTAAGATCATTGCCATAAGAAGCTGAAAATACACTTAATAGGTGTTCCCTTCTTTCACAGACCGAAGTTTCGCAGAAAATATTTCATATAATATTTGCTCTTCGTATGTTTACTTGGAATATTATCGTTTTAACGACTATTAACTTGAATGGAACATATTTAATAGAAAAACTATTCAATGAATTTTATAATCTCATTTAATTTTTTATCAAACTTATCAAATTGTAGAATTATTTCCATTTCATTCATTCATTCATATCCATTTATTCGTGTCATGCGGTCCCTCTCGCTCATAAGTGTGAGAGACCGCACGACACGAACTTTGAGTTCCGTAGTAGACCTGCAGCGACCCGCCCTCCGAAACGACTCGTTAGGTACTAGAAATGTAGAAGTTGTTGACGACTATGTATACCTAGGACAGACGGTCCAGTTAGATAAGTCCAACTTCGAGAAAGAGATCACTCGTCGAATCCGACTCGGCTGGGCAGCGTTCGTGAAGCTTTGCAGTGTCTTTTCATCCAAATTACCGCAGTGTTTGAAGTCAAAAGTCTTTGACCAGTGTGTGTTGCCAGTGATGACATACGGATCTGAGACGTGGGCGCTAACGATGGGCCTCATAAGGAAGCTCAAAGTCACTCAAAGGGCTATGGAGAGGGCTATGCTCGGGGTTTCTCTGCGGGATAGAATCAGAAATGATGATATCCGCAGTAGAACTAAGGCTACAAGTAGCGGCACGAGAGTCTAGCGCTGACCGTTATTGCGCAGAAGTCAAAAGTAAGGTATCACAGGGGGCTACAGGGACGAAGGGCGGGCGTGCGTAGCGCCGATTGGCTTTCCAGTCGCATTACGTCCCCCGCGCCAATGCACCCATGCGCAGCTATCCCTTCCGCGGTTCACTCAGCGCTAGACTCTCGTGCCACTACTTGTACTGACATAGCCCGAAGAATTGCGAAACTGAAGTGTCAGGGGGCGGGGCACATTGCACGTAGGACTGATGGCCGATGGGGTCAGAAGGTTCTCGAATGGCGTCCGCGGACCGGGAGACGAGCTGTCGGTAGGCCTCCAACTTCGAACTTCGTATGTTGCCGTCCCGCTGACTCTTTTCTCATTCAATACTCGAGTAAAAGGGACGCTGCCATACGGACTTCGTTTTTCTAGTTTTGTAGTAGCCCCTCTGTATTATATTTTTTTACGTTGGCACTAAGTGATGAACACTGTATTTTACCTGTTTTGTACCTGTGCTTAGATTTTATCACTTTATCGTAAAAGTGTATTTATATTTTTAAAATAGGAAGTAGTATATTGAATACTTTAATGTTATTTTTGCTATCGTAAAATATACATTTTTATCGGTTATTTACGAAACCGAAATCATGGAGCCGCACTGTTCGTTTTATGCTGGCCACTTTATTTTTACGTTTGACATTTCAGACTGTCATTTTATTATCTCGAATTATGGGACAGACCATAAGTATATTTCTGTTTTAACAGAATTTTGTGTACCTAACTACTTATGTAAGGGGAACATAACGAAGCATTGCACACGCACACACACACTGCACTGCCTTTAGCGAGAAAACTTGGGATTGGCCATGAACACAAAATTCTTATTTTTGATGCTCCATTTTAAAAGGCTTTAGTATTTTTATAGCGCCGACACATGAAACGCCTAATGGACCACCGCGTGTATACGTTGGTCCCATATAACAAATTACGATGGTAAGGTACGTCGTAATTTAATACAAAAACCTTTCAGCCCCGTCGAGAGCTATCGTAAACTTTATTTGCCCGATATGGAACGTGGAGCTTTACTCTCCAACGCAACTTTACCTCATATTAGAACAAAACGAATTATTGGGAAAATTACTATACATATATTCTGAATAGGACTCTATATGAGGAAAATTTGCGGGCTTAAAAAGCGTGCAGGTACCCTAACTTTCCTCTAATTTAATTCCTTATAACCAAGCAATGGCAGCTCCCCATCGCCTATACCTATAGAATAACTTTATGATAACGGGATAAGTTTTTTGCAAACGAAAGATCACAAACAAGGATGATATTGGAAAACAAAGGATGCTGACATTATTGTCGGTGATCGATTTGTTGTTGCGTCGGGCAGCCCCGCGTTTACTGCGCTGTTCCAGCCCCGCGAGATGCGGACGCACCGCCGCCGTAAATACAACAATGACCGTAATTTTCGCGCCAATGGTCTATTCTAAACCCGGGTCGGACAGCCGTAAAATCAGTCTAGCATTTCGTTTAGTGTCCATTTGAATAACATTTCTATTAAATAGTTTCTGTTTAATAAATGTTCATAGGTCTAGGTAAAATTCGGAAATTTTTCCATTGTGTAAGCAGCCACGTTTGTATTACTCAGAACCTTGACAAAAAAAAGCTGATACATTATATAGGTATAGGTATATTCAAAAAACTACGCATGTAATTAAGTACAGCAAGCTTTTCCAAAAAAACTTTTTCTATTATGTCCGTAAAATATCCGTAGGCAAATTTCAGCATGGAAATTACAACAATGGCTGGTTTAGGTTTTAAGCTTCAGGCGACTATTGAGTCAAAGGAACAATGCAATGTTCTGAAACGTGGTTGCCACTGTACCGTAATAAAAAGTCTATTTTGTCGCGACTACGCACCGATGCTCGTTGCTCGGTCCCTAGTGAGCGTATTTCATAAAAACGTTCCTACATTTACCAGGTCCGGAAAATGCAATACTTCTGTAGGCTACAGCGCCAGGTAATTCATGGAAAAAATACAACCAAACCGTAATTCACCTCGCGTCCGGTGCGTCCGGCTATAAGCATTTAAAAATTAAAACAGGTCACAAAGTTTGCTTTACAGGATACTAAGCATTTTAGCATGAGCCGTTCGAAGTGTCACGCTCCCAAAAAGGTCCATTTAACATTTTGTCGGGGTTTTATTTTATAAACCTCATGTCGACGCTTGAAAGGCAGACCCGGATTTTTTGTGTGTTAACTAGGTAAACAACATTTATAAAGACCCGATTAATGGCACCTTTTTCATTCTTTCGTTTCTAACCTACTTATGGGAATTAAACCGGTTAAACAAAGTTTACCGTAAAACCAGGGAAAATTTACCTTGTTTTCAGTAAAAAACTTATCTTCTTATATACATATTATATAATTTGTCATACTAATTGTTGTTTATTCAGTATATTTATTTATGTTATATATTTCTTTCTTCTCACTGTACATAAATTACTGTTCGCCTATCTTTGACGACCGGATGGCTAAGTGGTTAGAGAACCTGATTACGAAGCTTGAGGTTCCGGGTTCGAACCCCGGCTGGGGCAGATATTTGTATGAATAATACGAATGTTTGTTCTCGGGTCTTGGATGTTTAATATGTATTTAAGTATTTATTTATCTATATAAGTATGTTTATCCGTTGCCTAGTATCCATAGTACAAGCTTTGCTTAGTTTGGGACTAGGTCAATTGGTGTCAAGTGTCTCATGATATTTATTGATTTATTGATTATTGATCTTTGAGTTTTCCTCTCTAGTTTAGGTTAGCTTGAAAAGATCCCTTTTAGGGATAAGTTCGCCTTTGTACTCTTTTAGTTTGTTGTTTTCTTTTTGTATTACTTTGTGTTTTATGTGCAATAAAGTATTTACATACATACATATTATTATAACCAGCATTGGAACGGGATACAAATTTAAAGAATAAGTCCCAACTTTTGGACACATAAATTAATATAAATACCAAAAATCAAAATAATTAATAAGTAAGTTCTTATACCTGCAATTTCTATAGGTATAATCTACATTCCGTTGATCAATGTATCGTTGTTTCGAGATAAAAATCAGCATGCACGTGTCAATAAACGTGTTAATGTCGGAAGTATTCCTGGTAACGGATTGCACCGGACCACTGGTCCGGAAAACTGGGAAAGCGGTAGATAACCAAATGGAAAATTCGTTCGATATTGCCATGGGGAGCTCCAATCGATCCTGCACGGGACGATATCCAGTAGTATTTCTTACCTACTTAAGTACCTTTATACTGACACACGATGCGATTTTGTGTGAAGAAATCTACAACCTTCTAAAACTTGATGCCGATGAAATGGTCTATCATTATTTAGTGCTACACACACACACACACACACTTTGACTAGGTACAGACTTTCTTGATTATAATATTAGACACTACCTATTGTCTAGTGTTTTGTACTATGAGAAAGGTAGTTATTTTATTTATTTGTCAGAGTCTGTCTATATCTATTCAGTGTTATCTACGTGTCCATAGCCAAAGAAAAAGTGATGTGTGGTTGATTGATTGGAAAACAAAGAAAGGCGAACTTATCCTTTCAATGGTCTCTTTAAAGGGATAAGTTCGCTATTCTTTGTGTTTGTACAATAAAGAGCTCACACATAATATATATTATATATGATGCATCTTCCTTCATGCATGCGCATACGAGCATCCATCGTGGACGGTGTATGATCAATTTGTTGATCATTTAGTATGTATCAATAGGTATTTCACGCACTCTCTAATCTTCCTTTAATTGGCACTTACCGGCTTTTAGCTCCAAAACAATACAATGTAAAAGACAATAGGCCCGAAGGGTATTCGTGACGTCACGGGCGCCGCGGGCCGTGGGGGGCGCGGGGTGCGCGGGTTCAAGGGCGAGAATGTAGGTCAATGGGGCAGACCAAACCAGGACCACGGGACTCACTACGGTTCGAGTGCTCACTAATAACTTACTGTTCCGGTTTTCCTCATTTACATGACATAACCTACTCGTAGACAACATTTCACTGGCATCCAGGAAAAGCTTTTGTATTATGATAGCAGCTCACAGTGTTTCTATCATTCAAATTCTTAAGATAGGGTAATTGATACTTACACGAAAGTTTTTAGTTTTGGGTTCATACTTACGTGAAAAGAAAAATGAAACTCTTTTCTAAATTTGCTTCGTTAACCGTCGGTCTGTCCGTCTGAGAAATGGATAGAGCTATTGTATCTACTTAGTAGTATCTAGTATCTTTGCTTTGTTTGAAATTAATATTAATTAGATACAATACTTATTAATCACACTAATGTCACAAATAAGTACGAAAGTAACTCTGACTCTCTATCTGCCTATTACTTTTTCACGTTTAAGCCCGTAACACAGTTCGGGGTCGTGAAAAGGACATACCTAGGATAATTTTGATTTTGACATTGCATAGTTTCCGCAGAACAGCGATATATGAATTCTTCACAAACGAAGTTGCGGGCAAAAATAACATTTAAAACGATACATTCATTTGAGAACTACAAAACACTGCTTCACGGAATGTTTCAAAACTCTTTCTACTCTCTGAAAAATTACTGATATCGTAGCATCCCGTTACAATACCCTGGTATTTTAAGTGCTATCGTTTGTAAGCAAAACTCATCCATTTTCTTATTCGACTATAGGTCATGAGGGCTAGCTCTTGGTTCAGTGCGTACCCTTCCGCCCGGACGGTCGCGAGACTTCAAACAACTTTGAGCAGAGCAATCCCTGAAACTGTTTTCATGCTCCACATATTAGGTACTGCTTTTTTCCACAAACGTCGCCGAATATCTTTGAACCGCACGAAGCATGAATAAAAGCCCCATTTAAATAAACACGGAAATGCTATTCGGGGCAATAAAATACTTTATATTCGTTTTTAGATCGTTTTCCGGTGGCATGTACAGTGTTTTTCATGGCGAAATAAAAACTGTTACCTATTTAAAAGGCAAACCACGACACAACTTTCTTGCATGACAATTCAAAGAAGCCACGACGTTTGATTGAGTCACAAGTTAATAAACACATTATTTTTATTTAAAAAAATTGGCCAAGAGCGTGTCGGACACGCCCAAAATAGGGTTCCGTAGCCATTATGAAAAAAGTAAGTAATATTTTTGTAAGGATTTCGTATTCTGCGCCAGAGCTTTACCTATATAATATGCTCTATTATGACCACATACATGTATCTCTAAATTCAGTACTATAGTACACGACATAGTATAATAAAACCACTAATATTATAAATACAGAAGTTGGTAAGTATGTTGTGTGTGTGTTCGTTACTTTTTTAAGCTAAAACGGCTCGACGAATTTGGATAAAACTTGGCATGTACACGTCGTCGGCACGTGGCAGGGAGACGGACGTCGGGAATAACACATACTTAGGCTACTTTTATCCCGATATTCCTACGGGACTAAATACAATTTACAAATAAGGTCTAAAATAAGATGTAGTTAAACTTTGTTTTTAAATGTTATAACTTTGACCACTGTGTGTGTGTGTGTGTGTGTGTGTGTGTGTGTGTGTGTATCGTCGTGGTTTTTCAACTTTTCTAATTTGGTTACGTTTGTTTGCAAATGTACCGAACCAAAAACTACAAAAATTCTTCCTTTGTTCAGCTACTTTTTATCCCGGAAAAGTGTTGACGCAATCAAAATGGAGGGTAATAGCTAATGGTATAATGGTAGATATTAATAACATGAACAATTTGAATAGATCACCATTCAAGCTGTATCATGAGGACTGAGGCTGGTCATATTGGGTGGGCTTCGCTATTAAATTGTAGAGTGTCGCGATTTGTGTAGTATGACTAACTAGTTAACTGCAATAGCGGGTAGCTTCTAACAGGATAAACTTTT
The DNA here is from genome assembly GCA_037349165.1 of Choristoneura rosaceana. Taxonomy (NCBI): domain Eukaryota; kingdom Metazoa; phylum Arthropoda; class Insecta; order Lepidoptera; family Tortricidae; genus Choristoneura; species Choristoneura rosaceana. The sequence goes on from JAZBNJ010000009.1 coordinate 6,514,271, forward strand.
GTACTTAAACTGGTAACTATTAGGTATAATCCGCCAATGGTTCCATAGTACAGTCAGCAGCAGAGAAAAGGTACCCCCCTATAACGGCGGTATCCATACTAACGCCATTACAGGGGGGTACCCTTTCTCTGCAGCTGACTGTACAAAGTAATTATTAATTATTATTTCATGCGACTTCACTGAATTCACGTAGCCCACTAAAGCGCTGTTGCCAAATCAATACAAGCTCAGCTCAACAGCAAAACCAACAATGCGCCGTGAATCGCTCTTTGTTATCTTTTGAATAGTTTAAATGCCTTCGCCTAAAAAGCCTGCTTCAGCATGATGAATTAATCGGCAACCCTTCAGTTTCAGCTATTTATTGTTCAGTCAATTAGCTCTATTACATTAATCTATTTGTATTTCAATGCAATTTTACAATCAAGAAGTGAAAATTGAAGTAGTTGAGTAAAAAATTAGGTGAGAAAAATTCTACACAGGTAAGCATTTTCTGTGAAACGAAAAACATAATGATCACTTACCGCATGTCATCCATAAGTAGAAGACATTTTTATTAATATAATTAGCCCATAATGCATTGAATTTGTTGATTCGATTTGTGGCATTCGAACATGGAGGATGTGAACAATGTTTAATTTTGCTATTTCTGTTTCTTTGGCTAGTTGAAGTATAATTTTGATAGTGTTTTATTCGGCGATTAACCTTAACAGTGAACAGTGATCGCAATATTCAATATTGCTCTCGTGTCTGACATTTTTTAATGCGCAAGTCGTCTCCACGTGGTTTCTGGAATTTTGCTATCAAGTTGCAAAAACTACAATCACCGTACAACGTTGCCTCTCGAAAGAGAATACTTTGACATTGGCGAAATTGTCTTATTAATTACGACAGAAAGCCATATTTTAAAAAAGAATAAGAATAAGAATTGAATTTGTTGTTTTTAAAGAAAGGCTTATAGTTCAACTATATGCGATAAATAAAACAGCTGAGAGTTGGTTTAAGCACGTTAGGCGCTTAGATCAAAATAAGAGTGCGTTTCCACTTGTCGGGTGTCGGATCCGTTTCGTATAGGATGACACTCATTTCTGTAGAAAATCGTGTCGGGCAAGTGTGAATAGCTTCACATAAAATGTTCTGCCACTGGAACATCCGATTAAAATTCGGGACCGACGACATCCGATAAGTGGGAACCAGCTCTAATGCGAAGAAAAGTGAACTTCACGCCAAATCAGCTGACTACTAAATATGCCCCGCGAGTTTGAGCAACATGGTAGTGTTGCACCAGATTAAACTATATTAGAGTGCCAGCAAAGTGAATCAAAGTGAGCTTTTAATACTATAGATTTGGTCAAGAAATCAATTGATAAGACTCTTAGTAGCCACTGATCCAAATTTTGATACTATATTGGCCCAATTTTTACATCCGGATGTTCAAAATGGGCCCAACGACACTGCTTATTTATGTAGGTAATGCAATTCAGGTGACAAAATCACGACCGTGGCGAAAAATCTAAGTGCCTTCACTGTACATAGGTGTAGGTACTTAGGTACAATATTGAAGACTTCCCTTCCTCGGTTTCCCAGGGATCTAATCAGATCCTGACTTGATGCTAAATAACGGGACCACCTCAAGAGTAGGTTTCTTATATTCTTAAACCCTTTTGGATGAACATACATAAAAAATATAAACATGTATACAGTGGAACATAGAGAACGTTCTCTTTTTAAAATCGGCTATGTTTTTGAAATTATTATTGGTAAAGATAACGAGCTCCGTCCTGGTTTGCAGAAATCAAATCCAATCGGTAAATCCAGGATTAAAAGCATTATTTAGTATTATTAGAGTGTACCTACAATTAAGAGTCCTTGTATTGTATTGTATTGTATTGTATTGTATTTGAATAAAGTATCTAAATATTATTTACACGCCAACAATGTATTCCCAGGTATAACAAAACAACCACTTATTGAATGAAGAAAGATTTCATGAATAATTAATTTGGGTGACGACTCGTTTTCGCAAGTGTTAAAATAAACAACAAATTCCATCCAAAAATATTCCAAGTAAAACATTCTTGTAATAAAATAATCCCCTTGTGTCGTCTCGTGATGCGTTATCCATCTCATCTTTTTCGTAAACGGCCTCATTCTATTCGTGTTGCACTAAACTTACTTACTGTTGCCGCTCATTGGTATTCTTTTCCCGGGCTCTATCTGCTTGCTGAATTCACTTTACAGACTTCGCGACTCGAGAATATCCAAGTCAGTGCACGATTTATCTAGCTGCTTGTCTTGTCGTGAGTAGTCGTGACATTTATAAGACGTAATTTAGTTTTGAAGACTACCTCCACAGGTTTATATAAGGAGTGATTGAAGCCCATGTACAGTATGTACTTGTAGGTGAGGTAGACGACTAAAGGTCCACTCCTGCTGGCTCGTGTTATGGCACCGACTTCAGACTAGTAGAAAATTATTTTCATGGTTTTCCGTAGTCGGTTCAATTTTTTGTTATAATTTTTTTCACACTTTTTTGTGTAAATAATTTAAGATACAACAGTTTAATGTCAACTGCTCGTCACCTTTTACAGAAAGATCCGCTGCAAAAACGTTCATTATTGAGGAGTTCTGGTGCTTCACCACCCGTTCCGTTTTACCATATGCATTACGAGGAGCACAAATTCCTTTTTTGAAGTCGGTTAAAAAGAGCGATTATAAATGAGCTATCCTAACTAGTATTATTAACTAGTTGTTGCCCGCGGCTTCGCCCCTGTTATTACGAACACAACAAGAAAAATATTTTCCAATTTGGTGCAATCGTTCGGAAGTAATGGGTGTACATACATTTCGGCGACTCATTTTTATTTATATATAGATAAAGAAGATAAAATATAAATCGCTATTGCAAATACAATCTCATTATTACGAATAACAAATGGCTAATATAAGTGTCCATCGTCAATTCTTACTTTCACATAAACAATTAAAAAAACATTTAGTGTTAACATTATTTTCCTATACATACAGATATTTCGAACAAAGAATTGAGTGACATACAAATTGATCGCAAGGTACATATTTTCTGCGCCGTAACCGTAAGTTATTCACTTCACGTGGCTTGCATTTAATTACGCGTGTCTTACATTCATGGATGCCAGTTCCTGCGTTCCACATTATTTTATTTAAAAGAAAAGAATGGCGCACCAATACACGTTCATAGACTAGCGGATACTGATTAAATTACAAGATATCAAGTAACTGTAACTAAAATGTCAGTAGAGAGGAAAGAATACTACTTTCTATTCTATTCAGACAAATAAACAGTATTAACTGTATTTAATAAAAAAACTGTGTTAAAGTATTAACTGTATCGAAAATACAAACTGAAAAAACCAGAAAAATAGACCAGTGCTGGGAATCGAACCCAAGTCCTCGGCATTCCGTGCCGCGTGCTATAGCTACACCACCACTGGACAGGAGTACAGACACGAATTGCTCCTGTGCACCACATATCTCAGCTTGTTTGTTTCTTATTTAGTTACTAGCGACATTTATGCTGTAGGCTGTAGCCCTCATCGAGAAACTTTCAGCGTTCCATTGGAACTAACCGCTCACTCGGACAAGAGATGCTATCAAATTAAGATTTTTTTTTGAGTCTTTTTGTATCCTCCTTTCTTTTAGTCTTTGGTATTCCAATTTTCCAATTTGGAATGCCGAGGACCTGAATTCGATTCCTAGCGCTGGTCTATTTTCTAGTTTTTCTGTGCAGTGTGTCAGTTTGAACTGGACATGGATTGTACTTAAAGTCTATTGTCGTAACTATTTTCCTACTAGCATAGTTGAATGGTCCACTGAAAGGACATATCTAGTCACCTTTTTTATATTGAGATTTTAATCTCAAAATGTAGAGCTCGCAAAGTACTATGACTTTCCATTGAATTAAATATGGATGGATATCTGAAAAGTGTATATATTTTTTTCACTTTTGAAAAATGGCAACCATAGTAATTGTTCGTGATGACTAACTTTCAAACCGTTATAACTCAAAAAGTTGCTTAAGTGACTAGACATGTTATTTCCGTGGACCCTTCAATTACAAATTTTATTTCCGTTAAGTATCTATATGGTAATAAATTTTGAAAAATGAACTTAAACATGCCGATGATTGAATTTGAAACCATAAATTATTTCAGGATAAAAAGTAGCTTTTATGTTAATCCGGTAATATTAGATACCTGTATGTCAAATTTCATCCAAACTTTGAACGGATGTTCAGCAGTGTTTGTGTGAAAGAGTAACAAACATCCATCCACACAAACTTTCGCGTTTATAATATTAGTATCGATTTCCTCAAAATTATTTATTGAAGGTCATTTTCTGTTGCAAACCCGAATACCGAACCCCGTCGCGTGCTCAAAGCGCTTTTAACGTTTCCGTTTAAAGTTATGGATTTACGGTGAAGGCTAGTAATAAAACAATGAAATAAACCACATACGACGCGGTCATTCCAATACTGTTAATAAGCACATATTTACAGTACTTCCTCGTAGTTATGTATGCCTTATTGCTTATCAGTTCGGTTGACTGGGTTAATGACATTAAAATAGAGGTTGTTTGTTTGTAAAAAAAGCTGCGGTGGCCTAGTGGTTTCAAGCAAAGGATCGTGGGTTCAAACCCCGGCTCGCACCTCCGAGTTTTTCGAAATTCATGTGCATAACATTTGAAATTTACCACGAGCTTTATGGTGAAGGAAAACATCGTGAGGAAACCTGCACAAACCTGCGAAGCAATTCAATGGTGTGTGTGAAGTTCCCAATCCGCAATGGAACCACGAAGGAACTACGGCCCTAGCCCTCTCATTCTGAGAGGAGACCTGTGCCCAGCAGTGGGACGTATATAGGCTGCGATGATGATGATGAGAGGTTTTTATCGTTTTGAGAAGTGTATCAAGTACTAGGAATGAGCCATTTTACTATTTTACGTTGATCAGTGTAATGGAAAAAACTACGTCAGCGCACATTAAATAAAATCTTCTTCTTCTTCTTCTTCTCTTTTAAAATATGGCTTTTCTGTCCTAATTAATAGGACAATTTCGCCAGTGTCTAAATATTCTCATTGAGAGGCAACGTTGTACGGTGATTGTAGTTTTTGCAACTTGATAGCAAAATTCCAGAAACCACGTGGAGACGACTTGCGCATTAAAAAATGTCACACACGAGAGCAATATAGAATTTTGTGATTACTGTTCACTGTTAAGGTTAATCGCCGCATAAAACACTATCAATATTATACTTCAACTAGCCAAAGAAACAGAAATAGCAAAATTAGATATTGTCTACATCCGCCATGTTCGAATGCCACAAATCGAAACTTAAATAAAGTCGTAGCAAAGCGTTCTACGCCACGTGTTGTCTACGACGCGACGCGTAGCACTAAAGTCGTAGACCACTGTCTACGTCATTATTTTATTCAAATTTTATCCTTTCCTTCATTTTATTATTATCAAAGCATTTCAAAGACTAATCATTTATGTTTGGGCTGGCTTTCACGTAACACGGATTACCAATACGTAATAAATAATGCATTATAATTATATTAATATAATTTTTGACACCTTTCTGACGAGCATTAATTTGGAACGACTCCTTCCTTGTTCTTTACAATTTTTTTGTTTATAGTTTTTGTATTAAGTTTAAGTAAGTTTCTTTTTTTTGTATATAGACATTTCCCGCCATCTGCCGTTCTGTATTTACATGTAGGTACGCATGTATGTATATATTATCTACGCTAAGATCTTTTAAACTATACCTACAATGATTTTTTTGCAGATTTCATCAATAGAAAGGTATTTATCGGGAAGGTTATTACGAGGTGTAAATTAAATAACTGAAAACTAAAGAAATAAATCATATAAACATTTAAAAAAAACTGAAAACCTCAAAATAGTTGTTTGAGAATCGAGAATAGGTAAGTACAGTCAAGTGCAAAATTAAGTATCTATTCGAACCACTCAAAAATATGTTACTACGGCCACTAAGTAGATTATATACTTCGGCCTTATTACTTATATTTGAAACTTTGAATAAGTTCATATTTTTACACTTGACCGAACCTACATCCATTACACTTTATAATAAACAGAGGCATTATTGCCTAACGTTTCTGACAGTCGCGATCGCAATGAAATGACAGTTTTTGTATGCGAAATATGTCATTTGATTGCGATCGCGAGTGTCAGAAACATTAGGCAATACGGCCTCAGGTTGACTATTTTTTATATCTTTTTTACTGTATCCAGTCTAAAAGTTCCGAAAGCAGCATAGATAAATGGTTTAGAGAGGTTGTATATCTACTATTTAGATAATTTAATAGGGCCGTGTTTCTAAAGGCTAATTTAAAATGTAATTTCACAGGTAAATTCACAGATATGACCCGGGCATCCTCTGCGTGAGATGCCGTAGCTTAAACCACTGGGCTAGCTACCACGGCTTCTCACAAGGTACGTCAATTCAAACTTTAAACATTCCGGGTGTTAACTATATTACTTGAATGTTCAGATAATACTTAAGTACACGGGAATCCTCTTAACTTCCGCCTAAGGCGAAGCCTTGCGGAGTACATTTGCGATGAAAACTCAGTACGAGTGCAATTTCAACTCGTAAAATAGCTTGTGAAGCGAATGACAGTAGTTGGTAGTAAAATTTACTACTCTTGAACACCAGACTTAGGTACGATATCAAATAAGACGGCGAATGGTTTAGTCTGGAAATTACACTAGACTTTGTGTCTCCTAGCATTACCCAATTTTATGTGAGATGTTTTATGTTCCAGCATTTCACCTTTTGGTTTTGTCAGCGCCTTTCATACATATGAAGCACAGTATGTTCATCTTACGAAACGAATGATTAATGTGGGAAGGGTATGCAAAGGTGTCACAACAACGCGAAAAGTAAAGTCGCCCCTCGTATTCCTTTGGGAAGAAATTCATTGTTTACTTCTATCAATGGTACGTACTTACTTTATTTATTCGGCTACTGCAGTAAATCTATATTTTACTAACGTAATTTACGACTTTTTCGTCCAGTTAAGACCTTACTGGGAAATCTGATCCAATTACTACTGAAAGTCGTAAAACGCGCCGGTCTCAGAGACCGAGTACTTCATCTCTCGGCTCCAAGCTGGCTTCCGAAATAATAACAACTGTCCGTTCATCATTGATTCAGCTAAACATAAATTTCGCTGTCTTTTTAAAACAATAAGGTGATAAAAAATAATGTTTAATTAGCTCTTGTCAGAAATTAAAACTTTAATAAGCTATTTGCAGACTATAATTTTTGTTCACTGCATTTTCATTGTTATCTATCCTATATTATATACATCAAACAAGTCAACCACTGAAAATGGATCCAATTAACTTGCAAGATTTAAAACGATGGTGAGGTAAAGTTAAATAAAAGCTCGTATAAAGATACCATTCTTTTGAGAAATTCTATAAACTCTGCAACTATATACATGTACGAGTACAACAAGAGCTCATTTCCATTAGATTTATGTTGTTCAGTCTCGATTAGCAGGGTCGGCGGGGACGACAGCATGCCGCGGCATAGTTGCTGCGTGCACGCCGCCGGCGCGCCGCACGCGACCGCTAACACCGCCCTGTCACGAGCGCCTAATGAGCTCACAACAATCAACACCAGAATGTTTCTAAAATCGTTTCTGAGCTGAATATATATACTTTTGAAATTAAACGTACAAGAACTATATGTATATGTCAGGAACAGGCTAACTTACCTAGCCTGAAGAATAAAAACTTGAAATGTTATTGTACAGTACAGAATTTCGATCATCAATTTTCCGAAATGTCATAGCTAAATAAGAAATATTACATTCGGCAAAATAAACTTCGTGGTTTTAATAATCGGAATCTTGAATTTTGAATCTCAAATTAATATCAATCAATTTAGATAGATAAATGAACTAGTCTATGTAGGTTACGTTAGGTTGGAATTCGGTCAAAGCGCGAACTTTACGCGGAATAAGAGCTCCGCGAAGCGGAGCTCCGTCGACCTAGTGTCACATTGCTGAAAATGAATAACATTTGCTTCTGTTTTAGGCCAATTTAACCTACATAGCTAACGTCAAAAACCGGGATTTATTATTGATCCATATAATGATATTCGGAATTTTGAAAATCGGGAATTTAGCAATCGGAATTCGTATTTTTGAAATTTTGGATTATTATTGAGTCCGACTTCTTATTTTTCGGTGTATTAAAATGCGGAATTTTGAAAATCGTAATTAAACCTTTGATATTTTAAATTTTCGGATTTATGAAGAATCTGAATAGTCATATTAGGAGTTTTAAAACATTCGGAATTATAAAAATCAGTACTTTTAAATTCGTGATTCCTACTTTCGGAATTTAGTTTTTATATACTGTACCCCATAAAAACACGCATTTGAATGATGAAGAACTGATCTAAACGAAGTCCAAGAGGAAAATAAATGAAGCGGTAATATTTCCACAACCACCTTTTTCTGACCGTCTAGAGTGGGATTCAGCACTGTCTACTAATTAGGTATAGGTACTTGTACCTGTATAAATACAAAAATACTTAAGATCCCTTATTGTTAAACGAAAAACTTGTTTGCTGGCAAAAGAAACCCTCAGCAAATATTATTAATTGTTCTGAACGTTAAACTTTGTTCTTGGCGTCGAAGTAGCGTTTTTGGTCAGCCTCTGTAAACACGCATCGAGGTCATTGTTTACTTACGCTGGGCCATTGTCAAAATCATATGTGCCTATCGTTCATCTGCGTTTACTTCTAAATGTATTTATTGGCTTAACTATCATTTTCTTGAAGACGCGTCATCTTATATAATCCTCATAATTATATTTATAGTCGCGATTACACGTTGAATCTCCCTATATCAAAATGCAATGTTTAAATCTACGATCTTCAAACGAATGTGATGCTAATTCTTGTGTAGTATGTACGAATAAATGAAGGGCGCGCTACGACATCCGCTACAGCGGCTACGAGCTACGACGAGAATGTCATGTTAAGCAATTTCGTGCTAATTTGGCGAAAAAGAACGAAAATAAATTGACCTAACTATATAGCTATATAATTTATTGGCACCGAGCTCACTTTAAGTGATTACTAATAGGATAGTGACTGGTGGTGTCTTATGACTGTGGGTGTGCCATAATCTGATTGCGGCAGTAGTAGAGCTTCAGTGTACGGACTTTCGCCGCTCCCACTGTATAAATTGGAACGAAAAGCATAGGTTTGGCATACGTTCATAAGATTAAATTAGATTACAGGCTTGCGTATTAATGTGGTTCTTATGCTGGCTTCAATCAGACTTCTTAGTTACATATATACGAGTATTTTCAGAAGCGGTTTGAAGTTATAAATTGTGTACAAAAATCGTATAAATTCATCATGCAATCAATAAAACCCTTATTGAAATGTTGATTAGAGCTCGTTCATCTTTGAAAATAGCTGTAATTAAATATGCTCACCTTGTTATTTCATCTTGCGTGCGTCTCCGTCGTGCCACATGTCTGAGGCGGCGTTGCGAGTAAGCAGTGTTATTTACATGACTGGCGGGCCCGGTCCCGCGGTCGAGTCCTGCACTAGCAGCGAGCACTGGTTCGGGCCGTGCGGTGCCGGCGGCGCGCGTGTTATTGTTGTGTGAGGGTGTCAGAGCCGCGAATCTCGGGCGACGGAACCGTGACACGGGCGCTCTGGCGGGTGGCGCGGCGCGACTGCGCGCAGATCGCTGGGTCGCCTCCCCGCTCGATACACTGGCCATGAAATTTTCAGCCGAACCACTGTCAACCGGTGGTAGCACGCAGGTGCGCGGCCGCTGCCGCTGCATGCGGCGCCGTTGTGGTCGCCGTGGTGGCCATCGCCGGCACTTGCCAAGTACTATCCTAGTGGTCATTTTCATGACATCCGACTTTTTTTCCATCCAGCCAAACAAAGTCATATGACTGGCACTGCTTTCAAAAGATTATTAACCATGGAAGAAACCTATTTATAGTTTTGTAACTTCCAGGCGCCCCTCCGTTAGTTTTGTATCTAGGTAGGTAGGTGCTTTAATTGCAAATGCATCAGATGGTACCAATTTATCGCTATAGATACCTTAGCAAAAGTTTCTTTAAAATGCGAAATTACACTGCCTAGACAAGTGCTTCTAATTTATTACCGGCATTTCTTTCGAAATTCTGCCAGGATTTCGCTCACTGCCTCAGATGCATATTAACTTTCACTTGACTTTCACCCAGTGCCTTAAACGTAAGTACCTAATTAGCGCTCTTAGTGGTTCATAATAATACCACAGAATAAATAATAGTACTACCGTGGTAATATGTATACATACATATACTATACAATACATAAACCTCACAAAGCCATACTAGTGTGGCTTTGTGAGCTTTAGTTCGCGAGTCTGTCTGTGCATAGTTTAAAACTTTTGTAGACTCTACATCAAGAGCATAAAACGAGCCATTTTACCCAAGACGTTCATATAGCCACCCGAGCCGGTACGGCGAGGGTGGATAGACACGTTGAGCGGAAAATAGGTTTAATGCTCGAGTTTTACACTCTGCTTTTCACTTAGATTGTGAGGAAATGAAATATTAACAGTAAACACAATAATTCACTTTCTATGTACCTTTTATTTTTTATGCATTGTTATAATAATTCTATTTCATTTTTTTATTTTATTGATTTGTTATGATTGGTTTGACTGATTTTTAGTTAACTAAAAATAACTTAAAAATATTTAAAAAACATGTATAAACTTTTTTGTTTGTGGCTGTTGACACCTGGGCCCAATTGCATAATAAAGTTTTAGTTTTAGGTTAAATTTTTATTTTATTTTAAGTTATTGTTAGAAAGTTATGTTTAATATTTATGTTATTTAGTTTCTTTTATCAATAAAAGATTATTTTAGCTAATAATATTAGTGAATTTCAATACAAAATCGCTAATACTATTTATTAGCTTGTATTTTATTATGCAATCGGGCTCAGATTACCTAGGTGTTAAGTTGGTCTTAGACGAATATTTTATTTTCACTTCTCATGCTCTAAAAGTAGGTCAATATAGCCTTACGAGGCGGGAGTAAAGTGAGCACTTTACTACCTAGGGAGTAAAAGTAATAAATTTTTTAATTTACTTCGAGTGACTTAGATAAACTCAAACAGCCAGTTACTTGCAAAAAATAAGATTGTGTGTGGACCATTTTCATGACGAAAATGTTACGTTCTTAGTCTACGTGGTCTTAGTTCTTGCTTATTCCGCATAGAAGGTGGCGTCATTCTATTTTTCCGTTTGTGTATGGACCATTTCACTGATGCAATTTTGTTATATCTGTGTCAGGTTGGAAAAAAAAACTTAACGCGAAAACTTTTTAATTGTTGTAGAGCGTAAATCATAAACTATTAAAATAAATTGATTATTCTCACAATGTCGTCAAGTGATAGCGAAAATTATGATGTCGAGCAAAGAGCAAAAGACATAACTGATAATTTTCTGTGGCCAAAATCTAGAAAGATTTATTTTTATTGTTTGATTTAATCTTTTTTTTCCAAACTGACTAATTTTTTCTCGCAATCGAAGTGAAAAATAGAGTTTTCACCACGAGACTAAAAGTCAATACAAACCATCGGATAAATAGCCACCCTCGCTAAAGCTCGGGTGGCTAACCACCTCGGGTATGTATTGGCTTATTTTAGTCTCTCGATAAAAAATATACTATTTATGCACTAGAGCATAAAAAGTCTTTTTATATCGCCTAGATACAGCATAAACACGAACTTTACGAGCAAGAGAAGTGAAAAATATATTTTAAGTACGCACGTTATTATCCCCATAGCTCCGCCATTTTGAAAAATATTTTATTTCAACATATTCTAACCAGGGCCCGATTGAATAACAAAATACAAGCTAATCGTATTATAGCGTTTTGTGTTGAAATTCACTAATATTATTACATATTAGCTTGTACTTTATTATGCAATTGAGCCCAGAACACATTTTAAAAAAATCAGAAAGAAAATGCTGGGAGCCAGGAATCGAACCTGAGTCTTCGCCTGGGCGGTTGTGTGCTGTACTGCTATACCATATATTATAAATGCGAAAGTGTATTTGTATGTTTGTGTGTCTGTGTGTGTGTGTGTGTGTGTGTGTGTGTGTGTGTGTGTGTGTGTGTGTGTGTGTGTCTTTCACGCCGTAACGGAGCGACGGACCGTCGTGATCTTTGGCATACAGATAGTTTATGGTCCCGAGAGTGACATATAGGCTACTTTGTATCCCGGAAAAATGCACAGTTCCATTGACAGTTCCCAAGGGTACAGCGCGCGATAACCGAATACCACGCGGGCGGAGCCGCGGGCAAAAGCTACTATTTTTATAATTATCGAATTAAATACTGTATGGATTCAGCGGTCACATCGCGGAGATCCATGTTTAATAAAATAAAATGCATAATCTTGATGAAGTAAGTAAGAAGCTATACCTACAAATAGCCCAGCCTAAGTTGAATGTTTGCAGTAGTGCAGTTAATTTTGCCGCCCTCTATCCGCTTGGAATTAAAAAACAATACAAACATTGCAACATAGAACCTCCTCCTTTTTTTTGAAGTCGGTTAAAAATGAGTGTCATGATTTTAGGACTTTGTCGTAGTAAAATAAACTTAAAAACATCGATTAGGGCATATTTTCACGATAATGTGGCCATACTGTGAATTATCATCCAAGGCACCAAACCACGATACTGCCATTCTTAAGTCAAAAGACGTTATCTCAAAAAAAACACTTTCGAGTTACTGTATTGTATTGCACCAATGGTGTAAATGACAGAAAAGCGATTTTTTTTTTTGAGATAGCGCCTTTCGGGTTAGGAGGGCAGAATACAAGTAATAGATCAGACCGACCGACCATCGGAATGTCAATATTCACTAATAATGCCGGTCATTTCCATATAGCATATTTAAATTTTCTATTAATTTATTTATAATACACAACATTCCATTCGGGCTTAATTGATTACAACGAAAAAAATTTTGGGTCTAAATAGTTTTCGTTTGACACAATTACATTTTAACAAAATTCACTTTGGACGGTAGTACCTTCCATCCGAATTCAAAATAGCCACTCACGTGAATGATTTTCTATTTGTACTGAATGACAGAAAATCCCAAAGGTTAACAGGAAACTAAAGTACATTTGTTGTATTTTTTTAAATATTAACCTTAGCGGTCCCCCAGCACCGACGACGCTTAGATAAAAAAAATATCACTAAATAAGTACTTATACTAAATTAATTAAGGCTAATTTTGCGGGAAATCAGCATAGTCCCCACGGGATAGGGATAAACGAATCCCATAAAGACATTTCATGTGAAATGTTGTGCCGAGACATTGCATAGCCATGTAGCTCGCACTGTCAAAAAGTATTCAGATCAGATCTCTGGTCTACCAGAGTGCCCAACTCTAACAGCCTCATTCATAAAAAGTTAGAGCCTCCTTGAAGGCTCCTTGAAGACCCGATGCTAAAAAACATGATTCATAAACGTCTGTTAGCGCTAATCAGCCGATCAACGCTCTGCTAAAGTTAGAGCACCGTAGACCCTCCTTTATCTCCCTGCTAAGTCACAAAATGGCCGCCACAAATTTGAACAGCTGACTTTCCAAGAGCAAAAAACCATACCGAAGATATTTTTATGGAGGTTTACGCAAAGATTTTCAAAAAATCAGGAAAATTTATTTTCAGGAATTTGTATTTAAAAATCCTCTAATAATATGAAAAAAAAAATAACATAGTTACGGCTTTTTGCACTTAGTTTAGGTCTACTAAAACACGCGGATCGGAAATGGCGGGAAAACAAGTATCACTGCTGTCAATTTTATGTTTTTTATTCTCGAAAAGGCCATTTTTTGTCTTTGTTTTGTCAAGAGTGCCAACAAAACGCGTCTAATCAGTCTATCAGGAGCTCAACAACTAGCAGACCGTTAACAAGCGTTTATGAATCATACTTCTTGACAAACGTCAAACAAGCTTAATCAGTCTGTTAACTAACAGACCGATCAAACCTCAATTAAGGATTTTTTATGAATAAGGCTGTAAATCTATAAGCCTTAATTTTACACTAAAGTTGCGACGAAATACTACAGCAGTGGCTCGTAGCGAGTAGTTCGTAGCGCGTAGCAGCTTTTTCCCGCTATTAATCTCGTAGGCGTACAACTGGCGAGTGCGTCTAAGATTCCTACCGCAGCGAATAAAAGAGCTGATGATCTTGAAACGGCTGAACCGATTTTGATAAAACGTGTCTAAGCACCATCGCTAGAAAACCTGCTTTCACATAAAAAAACCGCATTCTAATCGGTCCACCCGTTTAAGAACTACGGTGCCACAGACAAACACACAGACACACAGACGCACATAGCGGTCAAACTTATAACGCCCTTCTTTTTGCGTCGGGGGTTACAAAGTGGCCATACCTTAAACCAAAACGACTTATGATTCAAATACGAATCATTTCCGAGGTTGCAAATAGACATACTTGTTGATTCAGAAAGAAAGCAGGGATAGATTTTATAAAATTTATTTATTTAGCAGGGATTGGTTTTGGTAAGCAGAACACTTGGCTCCGCCTACTAGGACACTAATTGTTGTTGCGCATATGTATTGGTTGTGGTGATTTTATTAACCGCTAGGTCATTCAAAAAAATAATGTTCGATTCATTATAGTTTCAAAGCATTTTTTAAAATAACTCTCCAAGGCTTTTTACTCAGTTTATTTTAACCAGATTGACCAAACTATCAAACGTGACTTGTGTATTACGCGATTTACGCGTCGCGCCGAGAAAAGCCATGAGTGATGACGCGGACAAATTACCCGCTACGGAACACCATTGTAATGCTTTTTCATTCACCGTGTAATGGTTACAAATAGTCCGGTAGCTTACACCAGCTAGCTCATTTTACGGCTCTCACGGCGCAAGCTTATCTGAAATTTACTTAACTTCTGTCTGATACTTATCCGAATTTATTTATTCTCAAGTTATTTTTATTACCAAACTAGCTTATGCCTGCGATTTCTTCTGCGCTGATCTAGGTTATCGCGCGGTGGCGTCCTCTAAGGAAATAAAAGGCATCCTATGGTGATCCTTGGGGTTCAAACTGTCTCTAAACCAAATTTCATCAAAATCGGTTTAGTGCTTTCGACGTGAAAGCGTAACAGACAGACAGACAGAAAGACAGATAGACAGACAGAGTTACTTTCGCATTTATAATATTAGTTACCAAATACATATTTATGCATATTTATGTTGTTATTTTTTTTATATGTTTAATGTCGGTGATTCGACACTCTCTGGGAAGCTTGACCCTCTAGCTCTCCGCAGAGATGTTAGCTCTCTTTGTGTTTTCTATAGGGTCTACAATGGGGAGTGCTCTGATGAACTCTTCGGGTTGATTCCGGCTGCTAAATTCCATCACCGCACTACTCGACATAAAAGTAGCTTCCATCAACATCATCTTGATGGGTGGCGGTCATCCACCGTGCGGTTTAAGCGTTCCTTTTTACCACGCACCTGCCATTTACGGAACAGTTTGGCGGCCGAGGTTTTCCGACTTATTACGATATGGTATGGCTACCTTCAAAAAGCGAGTGTACCATTTCTTGCAAGGCCGGCAACGCATCTGCAGTCCTGATGGTACTGCGGATGTCTATGGGCGACGGTAATCACTTAACATCAGGTGAACCGTCTGCTCGTTTGTCAGCTATTACATAAAATAAAAATAAATTATATCTTATAGGTACGTTCAAACAATTCTTTAAATTATTTCAGGGACCTTGGAAACGGCTCTAAGAATTTCTATGAAATTTGATACGTAGGGGTATTCGAGGATGAACAATCGATCTAGCTTGGTCTTATCTCTCGGAAAACGAGTGTTTTCCGGCTTTTAGTCCAAGCGAGTTCAGTCGCCCTGGTACTCTTTTTAGTACATAAATTTTTTAATAGTGAAGAAATGGGTTATTGTTAAATCACACGGAAAATATAAACAATCTATCTTCAATCTACCTTAAATTTTCAGGATTGATTATTTTACTAACCCATAAATGGTCAGGATCGATTCGGGATTACCAAAATCAATGAATTTTTCATATTTTTAAGGAATGCTGAAATTTATTGGTTTTATGGTTTTGGGTCATTATTCGAGCGTTTCAACTGCCTCATTTACGTGGGCTGTAGAATTTAATGACATTTTCAAATATTTTAACATAGACGTCCTGTACCACTACTTTATAGATAACCTGGAAACTGCAACAGAATCTTCTACCATGTCAAAAAATACATAAAATAAAAAGGAATATAACAAGAAATAAAAACCGAATACTTTGAAAATGAAACTACCGTGAGACACTCTCATATTTAATACAAATCTCGAATACCTTAACTTAATCACCTAACCAACAAAAAGTGGGCCATCCCGACTTTGTCACTTCAAGATGAAACATGTCTAAGAGTAGAAAACCTGATTTCAAATAAAAAACCCGCATTAAAATCGGTCCACCCGTTTAAGAGCTACAGTGCCACAGACAGACATAGCGTTACACACAGACACACATAGCGTTCAAACTTATAACACTCCTCTTTTTGCGTCGGGGGTTAAAACTTACTGTGGGTGACTTTTAAAAAACCTTATAAGTAGGTGTATCCAGAATATCCTTCCTTACTAATATAAAGGGGAAAGTGAGTTTGTTTGTTTGTTACGTTTCACGCCGTAACGAAGCGACGGATCGTCGTGATTTTTGGCTTGGAAATAGTTTATGGTCCCGGGAGTGACATAGGCTACTTTTTATCCCAAAAAAATGCACAGTTCCCGAGGGAACAGCACGCGATAACCGAATACTACGCGGGCGGAGTCGCGGGCGAAGCTAGTTCTGTATAATTTAAGTGCACACTGAATGCGAACCTAGTGCAATATCAAAATATTGCTTCTATGACGCATGACGCTATCTACACCACTGATGACTAAACTCCATCGTAAGTGACTGGCGACAGAAAATTTCAGTACTGAGCTTTTTCTAAGTCATCAGTAGCTTATTATGTATGATGCTGTGAATCTATAACAGATGGCGTTGCTCAACTAGACCTATACATTATAGTAGAGTTGTTAGTGTGGTGGCGTCGGATTGTCTGATTCGTCTCGCTACAGATGGACTACTACGATACTCGCAAATCGAAGTTTGTATCGCACCGTCCCTTTCGCTCGCGCATTAATAAAATGACATAAGCGTCAGAAGGACGGCAACATACGAAGTTCGAGTTTTTCTCATCGTGCTATAGGGCCTGATTGTTAGATATTGATAGAAAATCCCGTCGGGTCGTAAAGCCCTCGATGCAAAAGTAATTATGATGAAATAATAAATGGCTATTAGTATCCTTTAATCTGACCAATTACTCTACCTGTTAAAGTAGCTAAAGTTTGTCCAGATGGCGCTATTTCGAGTCGCGCGATCGTGAAATAAAAAAAAATAGAACCGACTACAAAAAAACCATGAAAATAATTTTCTACCAGCCTGAAGTCGGTGCCTCAGCACGAGCCAGCAGGAGTGGGCCTATAATCGTCTACCTCACCTACAACTATACGAGTAAATGGCTTCAATCACTCCTGCTGGCTCGTGCTGAGGCACCGACTTCAGGCTGGTAGAAAATTATTTTCATGGTTTTTTTGTAGTCGGTTCTATTTTTTGTTATAAAATTTTTTTTTCACGCTTTTTAGTGTAAAACATCTAAGATACAATAGTTTAATGTCAACTGCTCGTCACCTTTTACGAATAATTGCTTTTTCCGATGCAGAGACGTTCATTATTGAGGAGTCCTGGTGCTTCACCACCCATTCGATTTCACCATATCCGTTCCGAGGAGCATAAATTGCTTAGCAACTGTGTTAAAGCAATTGAAATTCAACCCATGAAATACTTGTTATTGAGTAGTAACTCCGATGATCAACTGTGGTCTTCATCATCAGTTCCACTTCACCAAATGATGATTTTCAAGAGCAAATGCTCGAGTTACTACTAAATATATCAAAATTACCATAAGTGTCCCTACAATATTTGAAGAGTTCCCTCGATTTCCTTAAGATCCAATCATCTGATCCTGATTTGGTGCTTATGGGACCTAATTGAAAGCATTCCTAGACTAACGCAAAAAAAAATTTTCAAATCGGTTCATAAATGACGGAGTTCTGAGGTAACAAACATAAAAAAAAAATAAAAAAAAAATACAACCGAATTGATAACCTCCTCCTTTTTTTGAAGTCGGTTAATAAATACAGGCATTCCGTCCACATGCACTGGCACCACCACTAGCACAGTACTATATATATAAGCTTATATATATACTGTGGCACTGGCGTGTAAGACACAGCCTCTACTATTTTACGAGTATGATCGTATTCATGAGCGACTCGAAACGCGAGCGTGCACTCGAGCGTAAGGGCTAGCACATACAACTTTTGTATTAACCGTTTAATTAGTCGATGCAAAAAATGAATGTATGCACTAGCCCTAACTTGCCGTCTGGAAAAACAGCGGCCTATGCTGTACGAGGCAAGGAAAATCAACGTTTCCTTGATCTACTACATACCTATAGCTCTGTTAGTTGGGCAATTGCACAGTCTTAGACTACTATAAGTCTAAGCAAAAGGGTTGAAAGGACAGAAATAAAAATCATCGGATTGTTTGAATATTATTACACAAATGTAAACAATCGCAGACACTGCTCGAAAACTACAAAATTATACATAGAAAGGTTTTACAATATTTACAAAAAAAATAGCTACACATCCAATCCTTGCTAATCTTCGGATATCTTACTGAAGGGTCCATTGATCTACTATAATATTAGTCCCTGGATCCTCTCAAACAGTCAGCGTCACAGTGCATTTTAGTACTTTAGTAACAGTAAAGAGCCACCATGGTAGTTGTAGGTACTAAAGTGCACATATCTATGACAGAGTCCGGAATAAGCCGAATTAACAAAAGATTCCAAAGGGCAACTACATACTGATAATTGTTGCTCAGGTAACATGCAGTTTATTGTTTTTTATACATAGGTACATATTGCAAGTTGGCGTGGATTTTGGAGTTATATCCTGTTATATCTAGATAATACATTTTAAAGTACGAGGGCGACACTGAAAGTTTTTAGAACTGGCCACTTGTAAACAATATAATAAAAAAGTAAGTTTAAATTTTGAAAATGGAACTCTTTGCCAATATTATTGAGTATGTATTTCATTCATTTGTCATTAGTTTTACGGTTTGGCGGCAAATTGAAAATTGTCTGTGTCACGTCAACATGAATTTAACTCGCGAAAATTTTCGTGCAATGATTTTTTATGACTTTCGATGTCATTTAAGTCAACAAGAAAGCTATGATAGACTTCGATTGGCCTTTCATGATGAAGCTCCATCTCGTGCGACCATTTACAACTGGTTTAATGAGTTTAAACGTGGTCGCACTAATCTCACCGACGATCTGCGTGAGGGACGGCCTTCTACGGCGACGACTGAAAATAACATCAGTGTTGTGCAGCGTATGATAGAGACTGACAAAAGAGTGACGTATCAGCAGATTCGGACAAGCTTAGGCATCGGTATGAGTCAAGTGCATAAAATCCTCCATGAACATTTAGCGGTCAGGAAGCTTTGTGCGAGGTGGATACCTCATAATTTGACCGAGGCCCAAAAACTCCGTCGGGTTGATTGGTGCCGTGAAATGATTGAAAGATTTAACGGAGGTGACTCAAATGCTGTTTTCGACATACTTACGGGTGACGAAAGCTGGCTTTACTGTTATGATCCAGAAACCAAGAGACAGTCTGCTCAATGGGTGTTTCCTTTCGAGGAGTTGCCAACTAAAGTGAAGAGAGGTCGAAGCGTGGGAAAAAAGATGGTGGCCTCGTTCTTCGGAAGGACAGGTCACTATGCGACAATTGCTTTAGAGGATCAAAAAACAGTTACTGCAGAGTGGTACACTAACAATTGTTTGCCTCTTGTATTGGAGAAAGTTCGGGAGAAGCGACCTCGAAGTAGGATCCTTCTTCACCACGACAACGCCTCGTCGCACACCGCCAGGCGAACGATCGACTATTTAGTGACGTCAAACGTGGAATTACTGGGTCACCCGCCGTATAGCCCCGACCTCGCACCTTGCGATTTTTATTTATTCCCGAAAATAAAAGAAAAACTTCGAGGAAAACTTTTTATGAACACCGAGGAAGCAGTGGGTGCGTTTCAAAAGGCCGTCGAAGAGACCCCTAAGGACGACTGGGCTAAGTGCTTTTCTCAGTGGTTCCATCGGATGCAGCGGTGTATTGATGTGAATGGACACTATTTTGAAAAGATATAATAAAACTAATAACTTGCTAGTTTGCTCAGTTTTTGATTTTCTAAGAACTTTCAGTTTGACCCTCGTATTTGAGTAGATAGGGTACTGTGCAAGCTGCAACGAAAAAAATTGAGCATTACTATAAAATGCTAAACAAGATTAAGAATATGCACAGTCATAGATAGACATAATTTTTTTTCAGCAGTAGGTAATGTAAAACAAAAAGGCAGGTTACTTTATGATATAAAAAATTGGGCCAACGTTTTCTTTGAGTGTTTATTAATTAGTTGATTGAAACTGGAGACCCGGTTTGTATTGAATTCGAAATACGAGTAGAGTAGCACAAATGATAGCTCTATTATACTAGTTAAACATAATTCGAGCGGCAAATTTGTAGAAATTGAATAGGTACGCAGATTACACTTAAAAATTTTCAAGGGTGTGATTTCAAAAATGTCCCCTTGTAAACTCAAACTCAAACGAGCGAGGGTAGTTGAATTATCAGGGCATTTTCACAAAAAAATGTACCTTTTCTTTTTTATTTTGAAAAAAATATGGTTTTTCCTACTCTGAATCAAGAGCACAATCAATTTAGATAGTTTAAAAATGTCCCAAATAAAATGACAGATTTGTAACGTTTTTTTCATACACTCGGTGTGAGCGTCACAAAACTGAATATGAAATATTTTATAAAAAAATTAATTATATACATTTTGAAAATAAAACGGTACACTTTTAAAAAAACGCCCTACGAGTATTACGAGATATCGCCTGTATAATGTCGTATGCAGCCTTTTTACTACCGATACATATTTAAATAAGTACAATAGGATTTAGGCACATTGTGTTACTTACATACATTAGGTACCTTATAACGAATGAGTAAAATTGTCATGTATAAATTTTAAAACGATTGAGTGGACATTATTTATTTTGTCAGTCAATTTAATTCTTCTCGTGAGTTTTTTTTAGACTTTCTAAAATCTTTTTACGCAATAATCGGATTTGAATTCCGAACATAAATCGATAAAATCAAGACGGTTTCCCTGTTTTTGTGTTTATTTGTTATTTTTAGTTTATGCATAAAATATTTCACACGGAAAGTAATTTAATAGTTTTTAGAAGAATTAACCAACTTTATCAGGAAGACTATCAAGTCTGGCTAGAGCATCATTATACATATACTAAGTAGATATTGATGCCTGCAAAAATCGATCCTAATTTAGTTTATATTTATATGAAAAATTATGAGAGACGGAAAATCATTTTAAAAATATTGGAAAAAATATTATATTGAATCATTCAACTGTTTAACTTCTTATATTATATCTTGAGTCATTTAGGTACTTTGTATAGACATTCCCTCACCTCATTATACGAGTATGTATGTATACATGTATATAAATACTATAAGTTTTAATAAAATATATAAAACACTATAATTGATACATGTCACTAGAACTTGCCAGGACAGATTTTCTAAACATATATTAACAATTAACCTACGCAATTATTTCTACCTGCTGCATCAGAGAATTTTTTGCTTTCACTGAGTTATCTACGCTGCTATACGAACAAATGAGTTACTCTTCTGAAATTCGGTTTAGAAACGTTTTCAAATGTTAAAGCTTCCGAAATGCTTTGTAAGTGTTGAACAGCACCTTGTCATTCATTAGACATAAAAGATTGCCTTTGGCTCAGTATTATTTCATTTCAATATGAATATCCTACATGAGATTCTTATTTACATATTAATTTCGCTATATACACATAACATTACAAATTTACATACATATATTATTCACAACAAATATGTTACTACAGCTAGAGGTGGCATAGGGTTTATCTTAATATACATACAATACAACTACACTGATGCACACATACTGTTTAGACACCAAGAAATGCACAAACAAATTGTATACGTTTTGAACACAAATGTCCAGTCCTCGCACACTCCAAATGGCTATAATATAAGTCTTGTTACACATAAACGTTAACCACTGGTGCATAAATTTAAAGTTTATGTAGAAGAGCTTGGTTTCCGCAATAATAGCGACTACACCGCGGTTCAGAGTTTAAACCGAACGGTTTAAAACGTGAGTAGTCAGGAGCGCTTCCCTCGTGGCTTGCCGTTCGCAACCGGCTCGGGGCCCGGCGCCGGCCGGCGCGGCCGCAGGATGAAGTTCAGATTGTACGCAGTGTTCACTGCGTAGTATACATTTGCATTCGCTGGAAGCAACATTTCTGAAACAAGCAATTAAAACATTCAAAAATATACCCTATTACTTAGTAGGAACGTGTTATATTTTTAATTTACAAGATGATGTAACAGGTAAATATTTTCGCATAAACAAAATGACAAATAGTTCTAATAAGTACCTACCTCTATCAGGTAAGACTTGTGCCAGTGTATACGCATCAGGGTCGCCGTCGAGATTCAACTTGAGCATGGCGTTGCGGATGACCTGCGGCGTACGCTCGTTGTTGGACAGCATGATGGACTTGTACAGCACCACTCCCTCGGTCTCCACAGTGTCGGACTCGAACGTGACGCGGATGATGTAGAAGTCGGGGCCAGCTCGCGCAGCGGCGTGCGCGGGGCTGGCGCCGCCCGCCTTGCCGTTGGGCTTCTGCCCGCTGTTGGCGCTCGACAGCGACACGTCCAGCGACGGGAGCGATGATGACGACGACCCGTGAGACAGCCGCGTCGGCGACGTCCGCCGTTCCAAGCTGTCTCGCTTCCAACCTGTCGCAGTCCCGTCCGTCTCACAGTAAAATTGTGAACTGTTACTAGAACTCGTACTCGCAATCGAATCGTTTTTTCGATGTCCGTGCCCGTTGTTGTCGTTCACCTTCTTCGGTCGCCGCTCTTTAGGTGGATTTGTTGACGGTTCTATCTGGCACGAAAGCGTGTGCGCCTCCCGATCGTCCAGCACGATCACTGAATCGAACCATCGGTCAAACATTGGGTCGCAGGCGAGATGATACGCGTTCGCAGCACCCTGGAGAAGTTTTATTTGGGCGAGAACTTCGAATTCTTTTCGTCGTTTATCGAAATTTATTAAACCATCTGCTACAGTATCTGGAATTGCAGTATCTATCATGGTCAGATCGGTCAAAAACGTACCGAGGTACGGGATGGTCCCGTGGCTAACGCCGGGCGATCCTCGTTCGTGCAATAACTTTTGTAACTGCCGATCGTTTTCTCCGACTGTGTCAGCGAATTTGGCTGTACCCTCTCGCATCAAGAGCTCCCTTTGTGCCCAACGATTGTTATCTTCGCTAAATATCCTCGCGAGTTCGTCGAACAATTCCGCTTTTTCCTTTGGTAAAAGTGCCCAAGTCTTTCGTAATCTGTATACAGAGTTGCTCTGAAGGCCGGAGATGATAGCTTTCAAGGATGAAAAGTTTTTCAAGACTCTCAACTCGCGAGCGATATCTAGCCAGGAGGCAAGAATGTCTGCGCGCTCCAGCGGCCGCAGGTTGGGCTCGACGAGCACCGTGGAGATGACTCGGAAAGATACCGCGTTGAACTGGTTGACGGTAGCGAGGACGGTGGCGGCGTCGTGCGAGCGATCCTTGTCGCGGCGCGACCACACGGCGCCGAGGCATTGGTGCGGCACGAGCTTCTTGAACAGCTCCATGTCCATGCGCGTGAGCTGCTCCGCGAAGTGGCGGTGCGGCACGTGCGGCAGCCGATACGAGCTGGTGTGGTGCGCCGACAGACGCATGCCCGGCGCCAGGCACACGCCGCCCCCGCCCCCGCTCATGCCGTTCCGCTCCGCTCTGAATATCGCTAACTTCTGTAACACCTGAAGCAAACATCGACATTTAATATATAGGTTACCTTCATCTATGTATAATGAATCCAAGTATTCTAGTAAATATATTATTTTCTCAAACATGCTCGGTAATGAATGCTTTAATGTCACGAAATGGAGACGTCAAGTTTCTCATTAATGGCTCCCTACCACTTCCCTACATTAACTTCTTGGCCTAGGCCATGAAGTATGTATTTAGTATGTATGAAAATCCATTATTGTCCGCTGCTCTAACTTTTTAAATTTGCTTACTAACATTAAACATGCATTAAACTGACAAAGGAAAACCGGCCAAGAGCGTGTCGGACACGCCCAAAATAGGGTTCCGGAGCCATTACGAAAAAATTAAGTAATATTTTTCTAAGGATTTCGTACTTTATACGGAATCTTCGAAGTATAGGTATATTTTATACCTTACGCTGCTATTTACTCATAAACTACTAATAATTCTCAAGCAAACTTAGCCGCTATAGTTTTCCTTGAAAGTTTAATATACTGACTACCATCCTGAATTTTTTCAAATTTTTCCACCCACCGGTTTAGATTTTAGAGGGGGGGGGACGCTCGATTTTAATGAAAATTTGCACTTTAAAGTTGAATATTTCGCAAACAAATGACTGAATCGAAAAATCGTTTTAGCAAACCCCTAATGGTTTTAAAATACCTATCCAACGATACCCCACACTATAGGGTTGGATGAGAAAAAAAAAATCACCGCCACTTTACGTCTATGGGAGGTACCCTAAAAAAAATTGTTTTTGAATTTTTAATTGTACTTTTTTGTCGGCATAGTTTACTTATATATTCGTGCAAAATTACAGCTTTCTAACATTGATAGTCTCTGAGCAAAGCCGCGGACGGACAGACAGACAGACAGACAGACGGACAGACAGACATGGCGAAACTATAAGGGTTCCGTTTTTGCCATTTTGGCTCCGGAACCCTAAAAATTACAAACAGCCAACCACTACTCTGTAAAGCATTTGCGATATTGCGATGCATGCTGGATGAATGGATGGATGGATGGATGGATGGATGCATGCATGGATGCATGGATGGATGCATGGTGGATGCATGGTGGATGCATGGATGGATGGATTGATGGATCAAGTATTTCCTCACATTGTTTGAGAAAAGCACTATACAAACCTCGACCAGAACAGGGATTGCTGGACTCGTCCATCAATCCCTTACTTCATGGCCTCTGGAGTAATGTACTAATTTTACAATATAGCAACAACTAACAATTAAATAATAATATAGTATAGTTAAAAAGTTATCAATTACCTTCGAATGTAGCTCTGATCCGGGCAAATGGAGCTGGGTGAAGGCGAGCAGCTGTTGCAGAGCGGGGTGGTGGGGTGGTTGCCGAAAATCCTCCGGATAGGTGTCCAGCCACACGTGGAGACATGCAACCAGAGTTCTACAACAAACAGATGGAGTATTTTAAATAATGTCTATTTATTAATAGTATATTTACTATTGTAGGTACAGTCGAACAAATGATGGCTATCGTTTTTTGTCTTTCTAGATGGCGCCACTGTTGCATGAGGTTTTTAAGTGTGGCTTTCAAAGTCTGTTATTACGGGGGTGAAAACAAAATTTAGATTAAAATCATATTTTCAACACACCTGCTCGTAAAGTAGGTCTTATTACAGCGTATTTACACTGATAATGCAGAATATTACCCATGCCGTGCCTTTTACATTACATTATCGCACTAGTGCCTTTTCATTACATATCTTTTTAAATATTACCAAGAAGTATTAATGTTTCGAAAACAGCTAAGTAGTTATTTGCGTAAATATAAAATTCAATTCAAAATGTGATAAATAATTAAAGAATTTCATGAAACTGCTTGTTAGCTTGTTGGTATTTATAATTTGACGGTGTATTTTTAACTATAAATACCCAATTTCAAAATTTATAAATATGTGGCTGATTAGCTACTTTGCCGGTGCCCTTATCTCAGACTTGCGCGCGCATGCAGCGCTGAGCGCGCGAAAAAAAAAAATTACGGCCGCCATCTTTTAAATGGGTTTCTGTTTGTTAAGTTTTATTTAAATGTGAACTTTTATTTACTTTTCCTCGCAAGTGTGTTGAAAAACGTCGTATGAAACACGTGAGCATTGGTCATTACACTTTTCGTCTCCATTAAGCCTTCGCCTTCGGCTCAGGCTTAAAAACCGACTCGAGTGTAATGACCAACATAGCACACTTGTATCATAATGTACTATTAATACACCACAAACCGTACCATAAAAATATCGAGCAACCACAGTGTTGCGTAGTCCCGTTTTGTTCGGAAAAAAGGGAGGACAAAAGTTTCCGAAAGACAAAACTGTCTCAAAACACAGACATGCATACCCCGTCACGCATAATTGCCATAATTAATTTTAGGAATGCGAAATATTCACAAAATTATTCTAATTATAGATAAAACCGCGTAGCTCACCAAAAAACTATGAGATTTGACATTTTTCGGAGACCACACGCTACACTAGCGCCTCTAGCGGCGAATTCATACGCGATAGCCCTCATTGAAGCATGATCCAGGATATTCGTAGCCCAGTTTGGAACCTTTGTGCTACTAATGTCATGTTGACATCACATACAAGTCAAAAAATAGTATAGTAAATAAAGTCATAAAAGTCATTTGTCAAGAAAATCAAAGTGAAATTGATTATTAAATAAAATAGGTGATTCAATTTGTTCGACTGTACATGACCATTGATCATGCTACAGTAAGGAAAATTAATTACTTTCGATGTTGTTGTGAAGTATCGACCGCTGTGGGTAGCACCTCTTCTGCCGCCAGCGCTTCATAGCGGCGCAGCAAAAGATCCAATACTCGATTACACTCCGCAAATGAACTGAAAAATTAAAACAATCTTGTCAACAAACAAAATTTAATAGAAATTCTTCGTCACTAGAATGATTTAGTCGCTCACAGTTGTCGAATAGACGTATCTGCTAACTTGAAAATTCGAGTATAGCGGCATATTTGTTACTAGCGTGTGCCCGCGACTTCGTCTGCGCGGACGTAAGTTATCGCGCGGTGGCGCCCTCTACCGGAATTAAAAGTATCCTATGTCGATCCTTGGGGCTTAAGCTATCTCTATACCAAATTTCATCAAAATCGGTTCAGCGGTTTCGACGTGAAAGCGTAACAGACAGACAGACAGAGTTACTTTCACATTTATAATATTAGTAGGGATTTGTTAATTTCATGTGTTTTTGTCAACAATAAAAGTCATCTCTTACTCAGATAAAGAGTTTATAATAGGTAAAACACAGTTAATGTGATAGGGATTATTTAAAAATGTATAAACCACTTATTTGGCAGACCGTAAATTGAAGCCTCATTTAGACGATCCAAGAACATACATGCGAGTGGCGTTACATGACAGACTGTTAAAGGGCAATGAATTCAGTTGATAAAACAAATACTACCGCAATGCAGTGAAACTTGCTTGCAAGTTTTCGCATTGTTCTGGGGTTTAAACGTAAAGACTCACCGGTAGGTAGCAAGAAACACGTTGACGTAGGTAGACTCGAGTTCGCCGTCGTCAGTAGCCAGCGCCTCCACCAGCCGCTCCACCGTGCCCGCCTTCACGAAGCGCACGCGCACCGTCTCCCACTCCAGGTGAGAAATCTCGTCGTCAGATTCCTGAAAATTTATATTTTTGCACGTTGTATATGTGAAGTAGTAATAAACCTTATCTTCGAGTAGGTATGGTACGTACTGAATAAGTACGTACCTAATGCCACTCTTAATAACCCTCTTTCAGGTAGCAGGGAATAAAATGTAATACCAGGGAAGGCACAAATATTTAAATAGAATTAATGATTCTATATTACTTGTAAAAAAACCTTCAGTAATTCTTCAATTTGAATTCTGAGAATAACAACCAAAGTCGTACGATCCCGCATCTAACTTACAGCTCGGTAACCAAGAGTTTTTCTCAAAGAAAATGCAACTTCTAAATTCAAATTCTCAGCGTCGGCGTGGCGCCCTGAGTAATGTATTCATGAGCTTGAAAATGGGCGACGTACGTAATTCCACCAGGTAATGTATGTAAAGCAGATATATGTATGTAATGTAGGTACGAGTAGGTATATCGAGGTTCACTTTGTACATTGAATTCTCTGGAATCTACGAACGGAAAATATAAAGATGAGTATGATGATATGTTACCATACAAGAGTGCATTTTCATTATCGCAGTTACCTATGTCTCCATCCCACTGCTGAGCACAAGCCTCCTCTCACAACAAGAGGGCTTGGGCCATAGTTCCCACGCGGGCCCAGTGCGGATTGGGAACTTCACACGCACCATTGAATTGCTTCGCAGGTTTATGCAGGTTTCATCACGATGTTTTCCTTCACCGCAAAGCTCGTGGTAAATTTCAAATGTAACTATGCACATGAATTTCGAAAAACTCATAGGTGCGAGCCGGGGTTTGAACCAAAGACCCTCTGCTTGAGAGGCGATAGGTCAAACCACTAGGCCACCACGGCTTACAATACTAATACTATGTCTAATACAAATTCAAATTAGCTAAATATTATTACTATACTTCGTCCATGATATTATGTAGGCAAGTAAATGGAAAGTTGCTTACACATAATATGATAAATTTCGTATGAAATTTGATCATGTTTGCTTCATGAACGTATCAGATTAGGGATGAAACTTCGTTCATGAATCATATTTGATTCATAAAACTGGGAACCTATTCAGTGTAGAGATGTTGATAACGGGCGTATTAAAACTGACTAACATATTCAGTCTCTTGGCCATGTTTTTTCTTTATTTCCGCTAAATTCAACAAATAGCTCCGTTCATTGATATAAACTATGCACAGTCAGCTGCATTAATACCTATCTACCACAGCGGTGAATGCAAAAACATCTGACACGTCCTACCGGCCCCGGAAATAGAGTCGTATTAGATATTTATGTGCGCTTGATGTTTAATATGTATTTATCTTTATAAGTATGTTTATCCGTTGTCTAGTATCCATAGTATAAGCTTTGATTAGTTTGGGACTAGGTCAAGTGCTGTGAAGTGTCCCATGATATTTATTATTTATTTATTCTTAGTTTGTCACATATTGGTGCTGGTGACTGTACCATGTCCCTAATTAAGTTTTTTGCTAAAAGGAAAAATAAAAAATAATTCTACATACTTAATAATAAATACGGAATTCACCGTTAATTTATAGTCAAATGAGAGACGTTAGACAACTCGCTTTCTTTACCGTCTTTTAACAAATATGTACGAATTAGAAACACGTTAGATACAAACTTTAAAAAAATATATTACGTAATAAATTAAGGACCGTTTTCACTGTTTTACCACGCTTAATGCGTGAAATGATTTTGGTTATCTTTTAAACAGAAAGAATTAGGCCACTAGTATTCTAGAGAAATTAACACCATTTGACATGTAGAACGCTCCCTTAAAGTTAACGAAAATGAAAAAAACACAGTATATATTTTTCCCACAGCAACAGAAGACTTCGTTGCTCATCTAAGATATGGTACGTAAAGTTTTTTTTACTATATCGTAAAACGGTTGCCTTATAACGCGACACTGCGAAATTAATAGCTCAATAACATCCTTCACTTTACGAGTTGATACACATAAACAGAAGTAACTATCAACAACATATGTATTATCAAAACAATTATATCTTGTTTAGAGCAGCTGCATTGTTTATTAGTTTGACATGGATTAACTTCTGTTGCTGTAACCTACAGTGGAGTCGACGTGTCGTCATCACTTCCTATGTAGCTGTAGGTAGTGCCTTTATCACAGCATTTGTGTGCCTGTTAGGTACTGGCGACTCAATGGCTGCCATCCGGGAAGTAAATGAAGTCACTATTGTAATTAAGTATTTTTATGGTCATTAATGTCAAGTACTTGCAGTAAATACAGTGCATAAACAAAGGAAAAAATCAAAGAACGATGAAACAATTAAAAGCGAAAATGTAGTCATAAACGTCAGAGCTGTCTAGGTACTCCTAAGAGTGTGTTAGATAAATCTTTGACCATTGAACTTCCAAATATTTAATGATGGAGACTGTAAAAAATAACCGACACTTTTTTAATGTGTAAAAAACAACCTACACTTGTTTAATTTAACAATAACAAACAATTTTCCAGCATAATAAATGAGGTTTCCTCGCTGGCTCTTCAGTCTTGAACAAAGAATGAGTAAGTGAGAATTGAGGTACCTACGAGTACTCATGACTCACTCGTTCATTAACCGACCGTGACTAAAATTTATGTTATGTGTATCGTGTTATCGTCAGCGGGAAGCAATTTTCGCAATTATTTTAGCAGTGACGAGATTAGCACAAGGTTTTTGGAGCAAAATCGAGACTAATGTTTTATGTTGCCCATACCAGGTACGACTATTATTGGTGGATACGTTTGATGTGTGGGTTAAATTAACTTAAGGTGGATTATCGAAGGAAGCATCATAATATTGTACCTACTTATGTCACTGACACAGCGTCGGTGTCACTGCGTTTTATACACGCATAGTTAATTCATCATCCACCTGTCGCGGCGACTGTAATACTTATTTCGCAAGTCTACCTTAGGGATACTCACACTGGATGCGCTGCGCGTGGGCCGGTGGTAGCGGACCTTCTTGAGGTAGACGGTGTAGACGGCACCATCGACGCGCTCCTCGCCCCACAACCGCCATGTCGGCTGCTGGAACACACCATCATCAGGTCAACACAAGTGATCAACTCACAACAGCGCTTCAGCATCTTTGTAACAAAACAAGCATCTAACGGCTGTCTCTCTCTGCTTCATTGACTAATGAAGAGATAACGTAAAACACACATATTCTAGACGATAAGATAACAAGGGGCTTTCCTTAAGTGTAACCGTAATAAGTGTTCTTACATAATCATCATCAACGTAATGAGCGAACAGCACGGGCTCGGCCTTACTGACGCCGCATATCTTCCACATGGCCCATGCTCGCGACGTCACGGCGACGTCACGGTGGCTCAGCTGCGCGTCTCAGCGCATCACGCTCGCTTTTGTTGCGCACACGGCGCTGTGCAATTGATTAATGCAAATCGAATGATCCTGTAATTGGATCGATCAGTGCGATGCGAGGCGAGGGAGAACATGCGCGCCGCGCGGACGTGCGTGCCGCGGGTGAAATCGCGGCTGGGGCTCCGACGGCGGCCCACTTGCCGGCCGCATCCGGCTCGGCGAGACTCCTCGCTTCAATTAACCGATTTACAAGCGGTTTGTGTCTAGCTATCAGCTCGATAGCCACCCTTCTCGCAATTACACACGATTTCAAAGCTTTAACACCTCTCCTTTGCTTACAATGCTCTTTCTAAGCAACAGGTACAAACTACAAACGATCATGTATTACATATCCGAATAAGGTTTATAAACTTCTATAATATCATCACGTTTCACTTCAAACGTTATGAAATTTTTAATTTACATGTTATATGATCATCGCATAATAAGTTGACGGTGCACTATGAAGAACTTTCACACTGGTTTATGCTATTATAGCTGAGACGCGAGCCCTGATGGAATGTCTTATTACGCAACACACAGTTATTAACTTTTCGCAATAATAACTATACATATTTTAAAAGCAGTTCGAAAGTTTGTTGTCTGATCCCAACAAAGTCTGCGAGACGCTAGTATAGCAGCGCGGGCGTTGAGCTACTGATCTCACGCAGAGAGATCGCGTGAAAAACTTCAATAGAGCATGTCAATAATGCTTGACGTGCTATGACTACCCGGGTGTTAAAATGCAGTAATCACACGAGCAAATACGTATAGCATAGAACACGTGCCCGAGGCCCGAACGGATTTACCGTCTCTAACAAGCTTACATCAAAACGTTTCTCTACACATGACTACGGTAAATCACATTAAATGATGACAAATGAACTATTGTATAGGTAGTTAGGCTAAAACTTTAAGAATACATTATTACTTCCATCAGAAGTTTCAGTTCTATGGGTTTATTTGATTTTATTTGCAATAAGAGCAACTAATTTGTGCGAATTATAAACCCGGTCAATCCGAATGTATCATGACATAACACACAGAAGTGTGTCAAGAAAATTGAAAAAATAAATAAAAAGAAGAAGCCTATGTTTTCTGAAAATTGTTCTTGAAATGTCACCCAGTTAGCAGCGTCACCTATTAAGTATTAATTAAGCTATAAAATTAAGAGTTAAGAGTGAACACCGTGAACAAAGTAGGTATAACACAAAGTCCATTTTTGTATTTTTGGATTTAATAAACGTTTTTTGACTGTGCATATTTAGTGCATATTTCACCCCTTTTTTAGTGCATATTTGCATGAATATTTTGGCATTTTGATAGTGCATATAATCCGATGTCTACTTATAATCGTAGACGTGTATCTGGGAGCCAATAGAGCGCGTAATTATCCGTTTTACGTTCATAATTGATATCAACACCAGAACATATTACTTACACTCAATTTACCAACTACCTTTTGGCGATACCTACTTCATTCTTGCACTGTCGTCGTTATCAGACATACCAAATTTCAACTCAGTCCAATCACCAAAAGTGGGTAAAATTTCATAATAAATTAATAATCAAGTATAGGTACCTATAAAAAAAACAATAAATAAAAAAAGCTGACTGCCTTAAAAATACTAAAAAGAATAAAACAAGTCTTCTAGTGTGCTAGAACTTTGTAAAATAGCTAACTTAAGGTTCAACAGTCAAGCCCCATTAGGTAAGAATTTTTTGTTTGTCACGATTTAAATGGGTCCCGACTGTTGACCTTTAAGTTAGCTACTTAACAAAGTTCTAGCCCACTAGAAGACTTGTTTTCGTCTTTTTATTAGTATTTTTTAAGGCAGTCGGATTTTTTGTTTTTTTTAAATTTATTGTTTTGTTTCATACTTTTTTAATTGTTCTGTGAAAATGGTACATCAAAACTATTATAACCCATATATTTGGAATCCATGGGATGGTTATTAACTTTCATTAATTGATACCCCATTCGATAGGTTTGAATAAAAACATTTTTTACAAACTTACAATTTGTTGCCAAAAATCCGCCATTTTGATATTTCAAGAATTTCATGTAGGTACCCAGTGTCACTCGCGCCATCAAGACGAATCCAATGACGTATCATTTATCAAAATCGGTTCAGCCGTTGAGTAGTTCCGAGAGGACATAGGAATAGACATACATAGATACGCATCAAACACATAACCCTCCTTCTTCGCAGTCGGGTAAAAATAAGGGTAAACCTACTATTGAATAGTCACAAAATGAACTTAGACAACCCATAGAACGGGGTAAGTTAAGCCATATGAATAATAATAAGTATGATTAGAGATGGGACATTTTCAAAATACTAGTATTTAAAATACAAAATACAAAATACAAAATACGTATTTCCATTTTGTATTTAAATACTTTTTTTAGAAAAGCATTTTGTATTTTATTTGAAATACATTTAAGGACATATTTTGTATTTGCAAAATACAAAATACTTTTTAATAAGTTTAATTCTTACTATGGCAACACTGAACTATATCTTGTTTTCGGGCCACTATAATAAAAAAATAGTTTATATAAATAAATAAGTAATGAATCGTCCCTGACTAATTGTGTGTGTTTGTGTTCTATCTAATTTCCTCGCACATCTCTGATGGAAGCAGCCTAATCCGCTTGGCTGATTTTGGTGAATAGGACATACGCTACTTTTATGCTGGAATTATGAAAATAGTCCGCGTAGAAGTATGACAAATAGTTTACTTACGTCCATTCTCAGACCTACCGAATATAATATACTAGTCACCAGCACCAATATCTGATGCAACAAGCGTGCAAAAATATCTGACACGTCAATCCGGCCTTACAAATAAGAGTCATATCAGATATTTATGCACGCTTGTTGCATCAGATAATGGTGCTGGTGACTGTACACAAAAAAAAACCGGCCAAGAGCGTGTCGAACACGCCCAAAATAGGGTTCCGTAGCCATTTCGACAAAATTAAGTAATATTTTCTAAGGATTTCGTATTTTATACGGAATCTTCCAAGTTTAGGTATATTTTATACCTTACGCTGCTATTTACTCATAAACTACTCATAATTCTCAAGCAAACTTAGCCGTTATAGTTTTCCTTGGAAGTGTGATATACTGACTACCATCCTGAATTTTTTGAAATTTTTCCACCCACCGGTTTAGATTTTAGAGGGGGGGGACGCTCGATTTTAACGAAAATTTGCACTTTAAAGTTGAATATTTCGCAAAAAAATTACTGAATCGAAAAATCGTTTTAGCAAACCCCTAATGGTTTTAAAATACCTATCCAACGATACCCCACACTATAGGGTTGGATGAGAAAAAAGAAATCACTGCCACTTTACGTCTATGGGAGGTACCCTAAAAAAAATTATTTATTTATTTATTGTCAAGTCATGTTCATTACAATAAGATGTCACTTAGTAGTTTTTAGTAGTTTTTTTAGTATTTTTTTTTTGAATTTTTAATTGTACTGTTTTGTCGGCATAGTTTACTTATATATCCGGGCAAAATTGCAGCTTTCTAGCATTGATAGTCCCTGAGCAAAGCCGCGGACGGACAGACAGACGGACAGACAGACAGACAGACATGGCGAAACTATAAGGGTTCTGTTTTTGCCATTTTGGCTCCGGAACTCTAAAACCAAGCCGTCTTGGACGAGTTTGGTCACAAACACTGTGTCACGAGAATTTCATATAAGTATTAGGTAGAAGATTGTGTTTCGCGCAAACAAATAGTTCAACGTCGACGAAGTCGCGGACGGAAAGCTAGTAAATAATCAATAAAGAACTTACCCTACTAATATTATATATTATGAAATTTGGTACGGTTGTTTTTAAATGCAACGTCTATGAAAAACACGATGTAATTTTCGGAAATTCCCACGGAAAATTTTGTTTTATACTTCTTCACGCCAGAATGACTAGACGGATTTGGATGAAATTTGGTATGTAGGTAGCTGGATGTCTGGAATAACACATTGGCTACTTCTTACTCTGATATTCTCACGGGATAAGGATAAAATCTAATAATTTCAACCGCTGGGTAAGTAAACCCAAAGATCAGTCATTAAATTTTGGATAGGTTGTTCTTGTTACAACGTCAATGAAGATCATGATAAAAATTTTGGGAATAGGGAATATTACTGCAATTTTCTGCCGTCAGAGTGCAGCACTAGCACAAAACCGTAAACAGTTTTTCGAGTATTTTGTACGAAGGATGCCATAAGCCATAATATCATAATTATTTCAATTAAATTTTTGGACATATAGCTCTATCGTGACAAACGATGTAAATTTCATGTTATTTTGCTACTAATAAATGGATGAAGACCAAAGAATTGCACGCCGTTAAAGCTGCGTCAGCAGGTATTTATAATTACAATTATTTTTTTCCATTGTGACACGAAAATTAATCATACATTTGAAAAAGTTAATGGAAATTTAAACTACCTGCTAACGCAGCTTTAACGGTGTGCAACTTTTTGGTTTTCACCTAAGTACCTATGTCATAATTTCTATAGGTATTAATACTCTTTTGTCTGTCGCAGAGATTCGCCTTATATGCCCTATTCCCAGAGAAATTTTGTAAAATCCCGGAATTTCAATTGCAACACTAACTACCAGATCGAATAGTTTACGCGTGCTAAGTCGCGCGCAAAATCTTGTTTCATATAAAAATATTTTATTTGAATAAAGTATTTTGAAAATACCTATTTTGTATTTTGTATTTAAAATACTTAAAGCAAAAATATTTTGTATTTTGCATTTCAAATACCAAAATTAGAAAAGTATTTGCATTTTGTATTTAAATACTTTTTTAAAAGTATTTTGCACATCTCTGAGTATGATTAGCCATCTCTATGCTTCGTTCAAGCACCCAATTGTAGATGCCAGTGAGTGTACTTGTCTGTGTCATTTACCCTTGACCTCTACCTTTTCCATCTACAGACTTATATTTAACATGAGCACCCACACAGGTTAGGATTCTACTTATAAGAGTAAAAAATTCAACCTGTCGCTACAAAAGACTGATAAACGCAATTCTTGGAAATAAAGTTGATTGTCCTACACTAATTACAGCGTTAACTATTCAATTGCAATTACTTGTAGATTAGTGTCAGGCTCTATCTTGTTGTCCATATCTCTAAGTACGTAGGTTAGGTTCAAATTTTAAAAATGAAGTAAGCTAAGATAAAAGGTACGGGTAGGGTAAGGGGTTTCCTTATTCATTTTTTTAATAAGATATTATTTACTCTACACCAAGGACGATGCTTGCTCTACACACATGAAATTTAATTTTTAATTTTTTGTCGCGGCAATTACGCCATTGTAAACGTACGAGTACTCGTCACTGTCCCATTTTTAGGGTTCCGTACCGAAAATGGTAGAAACGGAACCCTTATAGTTTCGCCATGTCCGTCCGCGGCTTTGTTCAAGGACAATAAATGCTAGAAAGCTGTAATTGGCACGAATATATATGTAAACTATGCCGACAAAATGGTATATTTTTTTTTTTTTAAAAGTACCTCCCATAGACGTAAAGTGGGGGTGATTTTTTTTTCTCAGAGGGTAGAGGGGCTCTCTAGAGGGTTACTCAAATGATTTTTCGATAGTGCAAATTTTCATTAAAATCGAGCGTTCCCCCCCCCACCCCGTCTAAAATCTAAGCGGGTGGGTGGAGAAATTTAAAAAAAACAGGATGATAGTAAGTTTAACAAACTTAAAAGGAAAACTACATTGGTTAAGTTTTCTTGACAATTATCAGTTAGTTTAAGAATAAATAGCAGCCTAAGGTATAAAATATACGGTAAAATAAACTTGGAATATTCCGTACAAAATACGAAATCCTTAGAAAAATATTACTAATTTTTTTATTGTGGCTACGGAACCCTATTTCGGGCGTGTCCGACACGCTCTTGGCCAGATGGCATTAGCTAAGGTGGTAGCGGGGTGTCATCGATTGGGCTTTAGCGAGCCGAGCACTAAGACGTTTACCTTATTTCATGTACCTAGCATACGATTCCGACGTTTGTAATAGTTAAAGATATCAAATTTATCGATCAGGTGTGCAGCACGGCGTGCGTAGGTACTAAAAATAGCAGACGCTAAGAGCAGGATGTCGTCACCACCCTGGCCCGAGCCCACACCACGCGAAATGCACCCGCACCCACCAACCCTCTTCTAAATATAAGTCTGGGGATAATACCAGGCTACCAGCTGAGTTTGTTTTCGCTACTTGTTCGGGCTCTCCGCAATAAAGCTACTTCGAGCATTATACTCGTAACTTTAAAGTTGACATATTACTTATCCAATTAAAAACATTACATTACGTGATTATTGGCAAATACGGATACTCACAGTACTTTTTATTGTTTTCACAGTTCCATTCGTTTTCAGCTTCATAATAACAATAAGATAATTAACACAATATTTCGCCTTGCTTTAATACTGTAGGTGCCTATAAATATTTTATTTCTAAATAACACGTTAACCACAACATGGTTTTGAAATCATACTGGTCTCGGAGTACATAATCCCGCAATGACAAACCGGGAAACTACGTATAATGTGACGCATAATTTCAGTTATCCTATCCTACATAATTATTTACAATGACGTTGTAAGCTTACTCCATCAATACCGTCATACGCATAATAATCTCAACTTTCTGTGTCCCTAAAATAAACAACTTTGCTTGTTTACTACCTTTATAATGATGACGTCCGTTTTGATATGTATATCTACCGACGCCAGTGTTGTACAGTGTTTTGCATAAAAGTCTTTTTATGTTGAATCGCGATACTACCTATTTGTTCCGTTGAATAAAGACCAATGAATGGGAGTAACCCTCGTCCAACCACGCTCCGCTTATCTTATCAAACTTGGTTTAGCAAAATTCTTTAATAATAAAAATGTAACACACATATACATAAATAATGCTTTGTGATAATAACAATGATAATATATCCATTTATTTCGGGAAACTTAACCCATATGTACTCGTACAATACTATACCTGCACCTATGCTGCCTTGCTGGAATAACTATTTCGCATTGCGGTATAATAGAACCGCGTTCAGTGTCAATCTGTTTTTTTTAATTAATAAGGTGATAAGATAAAATTTAATAGATCAGTAATAATATGAATCTGTGATTATTGATATAAGCGACATAACATTGTGATGTGATAGTTCAGTACGTAAAGTTTACCTAAAACTCCTTTAACCAATAGCTGGCAGAGAACGATACTCGCACATCAATGTATACTTCCGATAAATACCATGTAAGTTGGAAATCGAATCAATAACTGTACCACTACCATGAGTTAACATGGAATAATTTTCATTTCTGAAAATTCCATAGTTGTCGCGAAATGTCGACACGCTAATTCTTGACAGACAAAGTTGTGGGTAATGGATAGTCACTGCAATACAATTAGTGTAATGTAGCACAAAACGGAATGAATTTGAATGTCAATGCTTTATAGCCCATCTTACTAGAGTTATGGCCCTGCATAATTACAAGTTAAGACAGCAGCAATAAAGAAAGTCACGTTCAGTGAAGTTGACAGTGCGGAGGGCTGCGCGCGTGCGCCGGCGTGACGGACGCGCTCGGCCGGCGACGCGCGCCCTGCCGCGCCGATGCCACCAATACCACGCCTTTGTCAACTACATCACTTTTCACACTAGACAATCTTCTTTAATTTAATTCCGTATTTATGTTCAGATACAATAATACAGTACGAATATTCTTTTTTGCAGAGCATAAATTAGTATAATAATTTTACCTACAGGACAAAAGGGGGGCAATGGGGATAGGTGCTTATACATATGTATACAGTAGGGAAAACTGAATCACGTACCAGGGTGGAACCTATTCACAATCAATTTCAGAATGATTTCTTAGACAGATGTATAGAATACAGTGGCGTAGGTATATAGATACTAACTATGCTCGTGACCAATACGAGTAGGTATGCAAGTAAAATATTGATAATCAGTATAGATTCAAGTTCTAGTCTCTGACCACATAGGAGGGTTTTCTGTTCTAGAAGGCTTGGCTAACTTATATGTGCATTTTATACCAACACACAAAAACGTATAAATGTCGGTATTGCTTTGCTGTGTGATATGTATTTCCTAAAGAAACGCCAAGTAAACACGCGCACCCATTTCCTTATTTGTAAAACGACATGCTTGACAGTCAGCGGTCCCCGGCCGTTGCAACATAGTGCTACAAGCTCGATGGATAATATTTAATTATGTGCATACGTGACTTTTCAGCTCTCATTACAAGTGGTCAACTTTTTCAAATACTGTAGAGGCTAGTAGACAATGAGAACTTGCCCTAATACCAACTCGTCGTAATTTAGCCTTAGGTAGGTACTAATAATATTTTAAATTAATATGAAACTTTTCTTTTTCTAAACAAGATACAATAAATATGTGTAATTTTTGATACCTACAGTCAGATAGCGCAATGTAGAGTCAGGTATTTAAAGCTTTGAATGAATTATACCTGTAGATTCACAATCGCGCGCCCAAATATGTCCGAGCCAAATGAGCGCCACTTTGGTAATCACTGGCCTAAAATCACTGATTCAGATCACCGGGATAGGTTAGGTCGATAGGTTGGTCGATAGGTCGATCGGTAGGTCGATAGTAGGTAAATAGGTTGGTAGAATGCTCGCCTGCCACTTTGGTAAAAGTGGCCTTCTTTTTTCTCAGTACGTTGTTGTCAAGTGTCAAGCGTTGTGGAGTTTTGCCGCTAGCGAAATTCGCCCGTAATAGAGTAAAGACTAGGTTCAAATTTCGTCTCGTATTATTTTAATTATTGTGTGAGATGATTTTATTTGTCACGCAAACAAATCAATAGTTCTGACATTCTTTGAAGGGGATTTTGTTCGGCAATGTGCGTCCTGGTTTAAATGTCATTGATTTTAAGAGTAAAAAAATCTGCTTAACATTCCAAGTCTCCAAAAAAGTGATGAAAAGTAAATTTAGGCAGAAAAAAGTAAGAAATAATGAATGAACCGGGTCAGCAATAGGTACCTATATACCTAGTCATCGACCGGCAACTTGTTCATGGAATCAGCACTATTTCTTAGAATTCGAAACCACTATAAATTGAAAGTAGCACATAACAATACCCATTTTCGTAGCGTGACACTGATTACTTACGCTCTGTTCGCTTCGAATTGTTTGACGAACAATCGAAGTGAACTAATCTAATCAAATACCTTGTGAAATCTACGAGTAAATGTGTTATGTACCCAACCTACTCTCTATAACTGCTAACAGTTGAGATTTATACGAAACCCTCGGTGCACGAGTCCGACTCCTTGGTTAGCCTAGACCATTTTTCTATTTAGGGATCCGTTTGCAAAATTACTTTGAAGTGCTTATTTTTGTTAGAGGCTGGA
Organism: Choristoneura rosaceana; assembly: GCA_037349165.1. Classification (NCBI taxonomy): domain Eukaryota; kingdom Metazoa; phylum Arthropoda; class Insecta; order Lepidoptera; family Tortricidae; genus Choristoneura; species Choristoneura rosaceana. The sequence goes on from JAZBNJ010000009.1 coordinate 6,555,025, forward strand.
GGAGGAGAAGTAAACCGTGGTACACATACAATGGATTTAAAAGAAAATATATATAACAGCCTAGTAAACTTTACAACTCAACGATTAACTAGTCAATCAAAAATTGTTATTGAATATTTACCACATATTAGTGCGGAACCCTACAGTACGCGTAGCACGAAACGCACTTGGTCGGTTTTTGTTTATTCCACTCGAATATTTTGCGGTTCTCATTTTTCTATTTGTTCCTGTATCCTACTTCTATGAAGTAATGATCTGGACTAGAATACTTTGATTGGTTTGGTCGAAAAATGGATTTTTACCAGTAGGTACCTACATAGAAAGGAGAATTGTGCGAGCGATGACAGAGGTCATCGCCCCAACACCTCCGCAATCGATACTCATCGCCATCGAGCATCGGACCGAATAGCCGCCGAGACGATGCCCTCGAGCTGACCTAATAGGTAGATGTTTTTTTTTTTCATCTAGACTAGTCTTTAAACTTGATTTAAGTCGCGGCAGTGATTTGTTCCAAAGTTTTAACGAAACCAGCTTCGGACCCATAGGTCATTACCACTAAAAAAGGCTAATTGCTAAATCTTAAATTGCACGCAACCCTAATTAATAATTAGCTCTCTTGATTAGTGCGCGACAGGATGTAGAGACAACACTCTGTGTCATACAACTGTAATTTGTAGATAAATTGGGAGATATAACCAGTAACCAATAACCTGTACTGAAAAAATATTTAATTTTTGACGAAAGGTTCAAGATCTACGAGTACGTACTCGTACAAACAATCCTTGTTTCTAAAATAAATTAAATAATTTTACTTAAATCATTTAACTAACAAAAATATGATTATGATTCACTAGTTTGTATGTATATAAGGTAAACGTACCAGTACTCGTCACTACCCAATAGTTGGCAATCATAAGTCATTATTAATAGCGATGGCAGCAGGGTGTCGCCTGTTGGGCATTAGCATGTCGAACACTCGGACAGAATCAAATCAAAGTACGAACGTGAATCATACTATATATACTTTTTTCATCGACTTAGCATAGCACATGGCAGTGGTAAAATCCTTCAAACATTCAAATGAAAAACCATCAATTTAAAAATCTTTCGTAAAAGGACATCGCTATTTTTACCTTTACCCTTGATAAAATTCCAATTACATGCGCTGGTCAGGGACAGCGGATAAACGGGTACATGACAAAGGGTCCCCGCAGGGACTCAGGGCCGCCCTACATGCGCGGTCCTTGCGCCCTCACCGGCCTTGGGTTGGGGGCCTTGGGGGCCTCTTGACCTACTCTACGATTTGCAAACGAAGCCATAACAGGAAAAACGGGACGATACAGCAACTTTAAATGATAGGTATTAAATATTATTTAAATTGAAGTCAGTTTTTTAAGTAATTCCGATGCGACATTTCGTGTCGAATGAGATACATTAGCAGATTTAATACTTACTACTCGTATTATAAGCCAAGAACAATGAAAATCGGTGAGATTCTCAAGCAGTAGGTCTTCAAAAAATCAAAAATGGGCGTTATCTACCAGTGGTAAATTTTAATTTGTTTTTCACTATACATATACATATAGTCGAAGAAACTGAATCACGTACCTACCAGGGTGGAACCCTTTTACAAGTAATTTCACTTTGATTTCTTTGGCAAATGGCCAATGGAGACTTAGTCGCACAAAGATTCCACCCTGGTACGCAATTCAGTTTTCTTGACGGTACGTAATAATCGCGAAAGCATCTAAACATATTTAGCAGGTAACGTTGTTAACTACTTAACGTTTCCAAATAAAAAGTGAAGATAATAAGGTAATACATTTCATAAATCATATTTATGAAGAATAAATATTGGAATGGATACGGGCAGTCGGGGACTGTTGGCAAAGTAATAAAAGGATTTTGTTTTGGAAAGTTTGGAGATTAGCCAAAACGCTTTGAATTTATTCGTTACGGAGGAACACAGGAGCGAAGTCAATGTCCTTTAGATCTAGGATTACCCAATGCTCGCTAAATCGGACATTCACCCCAAATCACAAATGAAAATTTATTCACACATGTAGGTATAAAAATAAAATTGTAGGCGGACTTGTATGCTCGTATCTCTATTCGTCGTGGCATTGATAAGCATTGAAATAACGATTCGTTAACATACAAGATTTATCCGCAGCGTAAATGAACGTCGCAATTCGATGTATATTTTTATAAGATAACTCACGTGTTGGTCGTCTGACCTTTGGTTGCGGCTAATTTGCTCTGAAACTACTGAACCAATTGAGTCTAAAATTGGGAAGTCGGTAGCCCAAAGACGTAATGAATCAATAGAGGCCATAGTCTTATTTAGCAGATAAATCAGAAAAAAATGCAAACTAAATCGTGTTACATAATATTTATTACACAATGTCTAGGAAAAGATTAAACTCTCTACGCGAATTATATTTACTGGCATCTGTCCAGTTTTTAAGATACTTTGGTAGGTAAATGGTAGGTAGATCACTATTCCTATGAAGACCAAAAATTACTACTAAATATTGCTGATGTTTTGCCATATTACGAGGTCATTCCAAAAGAAATTAGATATTTAATAACTACAAGGTTTATTATTTAATACTGTTATATGTACAGCGTATATTTTTGATAGTACCTCAAACTGTATCTAGACATAGATTTAACTGCTATGAACAGATATCAAAACAATTTTTTAATTTAGAATTAACTATGAGAGCGTAATTAATTTTTGAAATAATTCTTGAGTAACTACGGTTGACGGCGGTTGCCCCGACTTCGCCTCATCTTCAAAGCTATCCCGCCCTCTTTTAAAATCAGCAAACGAATTAAAGACCGTTACACGAGAACAAGCAGACTCACCAAAAGTCGTGGTTAAAAGTTCAAAACATCCTTGGGGCTTTAAACCTTTTTTAAATAGTCATAATAAATCATAACTCGAAAATCTCGTCGACTAAGTTCCATTGTAACCGCAAATTCCCGCCAGATTCAATCAGAAAAACAATATATAATAAAAATATTATTGTACGCAGATTTTTGGAGTATTCCATTTTTAAATTTATAGCTATTTATTCAGCCTTCACGGTAGTGTATAACTGACCAGTATCAATATCAATCAAATGAGCATGGAGTATCTCATTTCTTTTGGCATGACCCTCGTATTGCATGAAAACCTAAGACAAAACCCTTTAAAATGTAAGCCCATTTCACTTTAAATTCACAAGCCGTCGTAGTAGGTACTTATCAGGTGCAAAAGGCACTACTCTGTCCTATCCACGAGCTGCATTCCTGTGTGCATGCACCGACACCGACGTTCACATAACTCAAGCCTTGACCTGCATTGCTAACGAAGCCAAGACATCGCACGATAACAATCACCACTGAAAACAAAACTACCAAAATAGAAACTCAAGACTATGTTGTTTTCCATTCGCAGAATTAAATACCGACTCACACGACTAGACTAGATGCGGCAAATAGTTGCCAGAATGTCCACAATTCAGAACACTTTTATACCAAAACATTGTACCCTTGTTTGTGTCCTTACATTAAATAAATCAGTTACATACTAAATTTATAATCTGTACTCTACTTAACCCTTCAAATATTTTAAAAATCTGAGTATTACAAAGAGAACTTTACTTAAGATTTGAGGTATTATTTTATGGAGCAGTGGGTTGTGGTGAATAACTGTTTACACAATTGAATTTGGAACCAATGAAGTTATGAGTGAATCATGAATACATGACGCGATTCCAATATTGTTTCATGTAAATAAGCACGTAACCAAGTTAGTTACTATGATTTATGAGTATAGCTATGCAAATACATATTTTTGAATCACATGGATCAGATTGGTAATTCGGTGAAATCATCTATTTCCGGTGTGATAAATGAGCAAACATATTCTCTAGGTAGTATCTCATCTTATTGACATTCAGTCGTTTGACGCAACAAGATAAGATTAGGATAGAGTCAAGATAAATACGTATTAAAAAGGCATTTATTATTCCTTTCTTTGTTGTTAAACCAAAAAAATACATAACAGCTTTAACTAAAAGTGTCGAGCGACATAGGCACAAAACATATATCTGCCTAAACCTATAAACCAAAAACCGAGTTTTTTATGTAGAGTCGATTTTAAAGTCTGCATCCCGCTGCAGTCTGGGCAGCGGCCTGCTCCTAGCTCCGTCAAAAACGCACATGCGGCAAGTGATCTGCACAAGATCTTTTCGTACTGCTCCGAATTTAATGGATAATGCTGTAACTAAGTGCTTTTATCCCATTCTTACGATTGCTATCGCTACAATCAGACAAACATAAACCTTCAACCATGTTGTCAATTTATTCAAACACGAAAGACAAGATCATTGTAATCTTCTTCGCTGAAGAAATTAAGGGCAAGAGCTAGTATACTACACAGAATTATTACGAAAAAGAAGTAACTGTTTGTCGTGCGGATATATTATAAGACTTAGGTCCGCAAAAAACTAATACTAACTTTGTCATCCCTACGATTACTATTATATTGCTCTAATTATATAAACTAGATCCGAAAGCGCTTCAGTCAGTCCTTTGTGACATTGCAGCTTACCTTGACGTACCACCTCGTCTGGGACTTTCTGTGTCTGGGGCGGCGGCGGTCGGGGCTGCGCTGGTCGGCGCGCGCGGCCGGCGAGCGCAGCGCGTGGCAGCGCGCCGCCAGCGCCTTCGTCCGCTCCGCCAGCGAGTGCCGCAGCTCCCCGCCGCCACAACCCCGCACCAGCATTGCTCAACCACCCCCTACTACTTTCACAGTCTCGCTGTCGTCTTCATCGACAATGCCGCTCATCGCGATCCGCCTTAACACTGGCACTGCGACTTTTCACCGGTTTTATATTCTAAATAACTGAATCTTCTGCTCTGCTATAAATTATCGTATTATAACAGTAGGTACCTAATCATTGTCAAATCTAAAAGTACATTCTGGTTTTCAATCATGCTTATTCATATGTATAGAGCGAAGCATTTGATCCGAAATAGACGAGCTTCATTCATTTCATCTAAATGACGACCCAAGGTCTGGGTCGAATGATAAGGTCAAGTTAAATTCATTTATGGTTTGTGTGACTAATGTTCGTGTCACTGTGTCAAAGGACAGCTCAGGGAATCCCACTATCTAGTATCAAAACAATGCGTGGCTCATTTACCACAATAATAATGTTAAAATTGTCATTCTGGTAGCTAGTGGGTATTGGAGCAAAACTCAATTACTTGATCAACTAATGGTAATTGTAGGTAATAACATAGCAGCAGAAATCTATTGATTTGATACCAAGGTAGCGAGGGTTGCCTGATCAAACCCAATAACTCGATCTAATAATTCATAAATAATCTAATTTTAACTTCTACACTACAGTGTTCTTTTTTCAACAGTCAATCATTTCGACTTATCGGGTTTGACCAGAAAACCCTCGATACTTCACCGTAAATAATGATACTTTTTGCAGCCCATGAAGAGATATCTGCGTACCCTGTATTATGGGGGGCCAAATTCCTAACGCCTATGTAGCTTGTACCTACAGAAAGTGGAAACTTAATTAACCAGTTGGAACTGGAAGCTAATAACTATTAGCTTAACTAACCAGTAATGTTTATTTAATTGTGCTCTATCTCTATAATACGACCCTGAACCACGTTATCGACGACACATCATGAACCTAATAAACGTAGAAAACTATCTATTAGTGGTGAAGTGGATAGGTAGGAGGTAGATAGATAGTCGTCAAATAAACGAGCAGAGCAGTGTCTACGGACTAGGTCGATATCTGACAAGGAAATTGGATAATTGAGGAAGGGAGCGGCTCGCCTGCCGACGCGAGTTACATGCTCGACTCTTCAACCAACACGCCACTTAAGATTGTCTACTCGTATCGAGTTGATACATAAGTTATAAATCATCTATCTTTTAGCATAGAAACAGTTAATTACATCAATTAATTTGAAGATAACATTTTAATACTCAGCAAACTGACATTTTTTTATGGATTATTAAAATCTACAAAATATTTAGAATGTTGCTGTCAAGATTTTGTTTTTTTTATCAAGAATTTAGTAACTATTCACCAGGAGAACCAATGAATGGATTCGAAATGTAGTACATACTCGTGTGACTAAAAACTGTTAGATGACAGATCTCATGCTAGAGTTGTAGACGTTGTAGTAGCTTGCCAGATATGAATACTGCTATAGGGCTCATTAAAGTTGGTACAACGTAGTTACGTACGTACTTACATATATAGATAACGAATAAGACACATTTGCAAGTTTTCAAGCATGTTTTCCTTATCAATTGTGTAAGTATTTGTTTATTCTACTTATTAGTTACGAAAGCAACTCTGTCTACTGAGTGTCTGTTCGTCGGATTTAAATGAAGTTTGGCGATAGTTTTAGACCGAGAAGAAGGTAGAGATAGATTTTATCCCGGAAATTTCAATAGTTCTCTCAGAATTGCGATATACAAATTTTTGGGTGACGGAATTGTAAGAAGGGAAAATATATGGTACGTACCTAAGGAAAAAAAATCTGAGTAATCATTACTTACGAAATATGCGGATGCTATGCATTGTTTGTTTATGCATGCCAGGTGGTGGATGCATGCGAGTTGAAGTAGATATTTAATATGTAAGCAGTTGTCCAAATCTTTTGAATGATTTGTAATTCTCGCCCTTAACACACGCACGTAGAGCGTTTTTTGGCAAATCTTTCGATAGGGACAGGTGGCAAGCGAGGGGATCGGCCGTCAGGTGTGAAGGGCCAAAACTTGTATTCCAAATGTTACCTGAGCTTCACAAACTGTACCTACTGCTTCCTATTAATATAATTCAGACACATGCATTGCGCATTGAACAATCTATAATTCACGAATTACTCGAAATTTAAGTCATTCATGAGCAAGAACTCTTCCGTACTAGGACTCATCCATCTCTTCCGTTATTCCGCTGATTAAAATCGGTCATTAACTACGAAGTCTACAATACTTATTACTTTGTTCCGAGAACGAGGTATATGAATCAACATCTACTGTCATTTAAAGCATTAACGTTGCGTTGTTACTCATGCCGTACTGTTATCTATCTCACATAATCATTTTCAATGTTTTGGTAACGACGCTACTTTACGTTGCATTTTACAATTTTAGAAGGTTGTATGTTAAAATGTAAATAAACAAGGTTAACTGGCCTTTCACTGAACAATATTTAGAATGATTTTTATATATAAATGGATGTGCCAATCTTGCTGAAATATATCAGATCAACTGTTGTTAAGTATGTATAACATTTATGATTGAAAGCCATAACATTAACATTTATTAGTATTTTTTGCATCTACTTAAATTTGACAATGACTTCTTACCCACTACCGCGGCTACTACTGAGTATGCCAACTATTACGCCTTATTACCATAAAAATTATCCAGTGCAAAAAAACACCGGTTCACTTTACAACAAGCACTAATGACACCGTGTGATGAACACTTTGTTGATAAACACCGAATCGTTTCTAAACTGAACTGAGCTGATCACTTTAGTTGTTAATAAATAGACACGAAATTCGAATAAAGAATTGAGCGCGAAACGCACTTTAATGATAATAAAATAAATAAATAGAGTAACGGTGACAAGCCCTTCCGAACGGAGCGCCCGGCGCGCGTCGTCTGAGTCTGAGCGTGAACGCTCGCGCGGTCGTCGAGACAAGGAGTCTCGCTCAAAACCACGCATGTGCAGGATTTTCATGGGTTTTCCGACTCATCACAGAGAATATATTTCGCGGAAAACTTGTCGTCATATTTTTGCCATGTCAGTCTGTCTGTTTGTCCGTCCATCAGTCCGAGGCTTCGCTTAAAGGCTATAGTGCTAGAAAGCTGTAATTTTGCAATTATGCCAACAAAGCGGAATAATAAAATAGGATAACAATTTTTAGGGTACCTACCTGCCATAGACGTCGAGTGGATATGATTATTTTTCTCGATTTTTATCATGATTTTAATAATAACAAGGAAAATTATTATGACTATGTTTGCTTGAGAATTATTAAGAGTTTAAGAGTAAATAATAAATCCATAAAATATACCTACTTGGAATATTCCGTACAACTTTTTTTTTATAACGACTAGGGAATTATCTCGGGCGTGACCGAAAAGCAGTTAAAAGAGTTTTTTTTTTTTTTTTAAGTTCAGTTGAATTCCTGCATTACAGAAGGGTAAGGCAGTGGTAGGTTTAAAAACGGTCCTTATTATGGTTAGTAAAATACAGAACTTAAAAAAATAATTGCTAGTTAAAATACAAAAATTAACTTATAACGTGAAACTACCGTGAGACTCACTCATTCATGTATCTAATGAAATAGAGCCGGAAGACTACTTTGACTTTACACTATGTACAACGATCCAACTACACATCTTTTATATTCCAAGAAATAGCTTTTGTCCATAACTTCGTTCGTATACGAAGATCATGTCAAAAAAATTGATACTCTACTCCATGCTGGTTTGATTGATACTAGCCAATGATATTTATTTATTAAATGCAATTCACATGTCAAAAGTACAATATAGCACTAACATTAACATTATGAAACCCGGAAGGGCGCAGCATTTTTAAGAGAGAGAGAGTTTCCAAAACCATAAATTGGTATCTTAGAATTAATTAAAGTTGTGGCAATATTTAATACACAATCAAAATAGAAAAGAATAGTTAAAAAACAATAACAGTAACATTAATAATTGTAGTCATGTAATACTCGTATGTCAGTAGTTATTAGTGAATATTATGCTATAGGTATGTCAGGACGATTTAATATATTTAATATTAGTATCATAATATCATATAGTCTTATCTTTAACGATGTGTCAATGAGTGATTAGGTAGGTAGGTTTAGGTAGGTTCTGTGTTAATTATTCTTTAAAATATTCTTCAAGCGAGTAATAACTTTTTTTTATCAAGAATTGTTTCAGTAGTTTGTTAAATTTAATATCATCTTCCTCATTTTTGAATTGGTCACTCATTTTATTATAAATTTTTATTGCCATCGAGTTTGGAGATGATTTGTGTAATTTTAGTTTCGATCCTGTCAGAGTAACTAAATTGTTTTTAAATCTTGTTTCAAAGCGTCTTGTTTTGTCTTTTAACTTTTTACATATAACTGGCCAACTATACACCAACATAAAGGTTGGTTATTAAACTATAGATTTAAAAGTGGTCCATCCATACCATGGTCCATCAGTGGTCCATCCATACATACTCTAGAAATCTATGTAATTTTTTTTGTATTTTTTTCTGATTGAATCTTTCGGGAATTCTTGATAACAATGGAACTTAATCGACGAGATTTTCGAGTTTTCATTTACTGTGACTTTAAAAAAGGTTTTCACTTCTCATGTTCTTAAAATGTTACTTTAGTCTCTACATATCGGGACTAAAGCTCCTCATTAATCTCTAGAGATTAAAGTTTTTTTTTTAATTTGCTTTGGAAACTCCTAAACAGCCAAGCACGGTGTTTGTGAATGGAGGACATCGCCATTTTCAGTTAATGTGTGTGTGTATATAGACAGTTTAGGACATGGAAATAACACTTGTTTGTTTGTTTATACTCTTTATTGTACAAAAAGGAAATACAAAAATATCACACAAAAAGAAAGTGCTAAGCACAAAGGCGGACTTATCCCATAATTTAATTACCCAAATACTACTTGTATTTGAAGTATCTAATATTATATTAACGGAGATAAGAGTCATTTTTAATAAAAAAAATCCTTCTTTGTGCAGCTCCATGACCCTCAAGAAATACAATACAATATTCGCAAAATTTCAAGTTTCTAGCTACAGTGATTTAGGGTGTACGTACTTCAGTCAGTCAGTGACTCGCGTGACTATTTTATAAGTACATATAATAAGAAAGATAATTAGTGGGATTTGCTATCGCTATTTCCTAAAAGGTTTTTTTTTCACGAAGCAACGTTTTAATTACAATGTGTTAGGTTTGACGACCGGTTACCCAAGTAGGTACTTAAGAACCTGCAGGGCTACTACGAAACTCGAAACTCGAAGTTCGTGTCGTGCGTTCCCTCTCACACTTATACTATTAATACGAGAGCGAGAGGGACCGCACGACTATGGTAGCCATGCTGACAGCTCGTGCCAAAAATATCACGTTCCCAAAATACCACATTTTTCGAAAAACTACATTACCTATTTAATACAACCCATTATACCAGAAGTCCAAAATAAGACGTTCCACCAAAAATAGTTATTTGTTATGCAAGGCTGGAAAGTGACTGTTTGGCGCGAGTGCATATATTGAAACCCGAGCAAGCGAAGGATTCTAGGATTGAACCACGAGCGAAGCGAGTGGTTCAAATGAAGAATCCTGAGCGCAGTCGAAGGTTTCAAAGGCACGAGACGCTAAACAACTTTACAGCCGAGCGAAACACACAATTTTTCACCTCACTACAGCGAGAAAATGGCAAATGGAAGAAAAACTGTGCAAGTAGTTTTTAATAAGTCAGTATTATTATCCTCTTATTAAACATTTTTAGTATTATTTTAGTACACACACACACACACACACACACACACACACACACACAAACTCACACACACACACACAAATACATACTTGCGTTTATTGGATCCTCTGCATGTTTATCTAACATTAAGAAAACTGTAATTTTATAATTTTATAATTGGTTTATATCCATTATACCTTGTGGAAGAGCGGGGTCCCCTGACACAAGCATTGTTTTTGCTTAAAAGGTGGCCCCAACCTTGTTTTTGTAACACTTGATTATTTAAATCAATAAACTTTTTTCATTTTTATTTTTTTCATTTTTTCATTATAAAGGTATAATAGTATTTACAATCCAAATCGATGTAACAGTATTACAGTGGGTGTGGGCTTTGGGGTATAGTTATATTTTGAAAAGGATTGAATGGCATAGGTATCGAGGTGTACTAAAAATTAAAAGTAAAATTACAAAATAAATGTTTAGTAATAAGAATAAAATAACAGATTAATTAACAGATTTAAAAATATTAGGTACTTCAACAAAAAAAATGTATGACGGACTTTCTTTGTGAACACGTCAATATTCAACGCTTTCTTCCTCAACCTCGTATGTACCCGAATTGTACACAACAAATAAACACTCTATTGTAGGTAGGTATTTAACATAAAGATGATTCTATAGCAATGTTGTGGCCAGATACGAGCTTGTGAAAGTAAGCGGTCGATGTATTTTCAAGGGGGCAGCCGTTCACGATAACGTTCGAATTTCAAAAACTCCTTCCAGCCTAGAGGATAAAAAGCTACTTTCCACGCAGATTTCAAAGGATAAAGAAAGCGTTTTCGAGCTAGTGAGGTGAAAAAAAACTTCCTTGAGTAATCTTCGATTTTGTAATATGGTGCAACGATAATGTGGAATGCTAGAAGTGTAGTTAATAAGTAATGTAGTATTTTAAAAAATGTGGTATTCTGGGAAAGTGGTATTTTAGGCACGAGCGAACCTGACTATGAAGCTTGAGGGCCCGGGTCTGGGTTCGATCCCCGGCGAGGCGGGGAAGATATTTGTATGAATTACGAATGTTTGTAGTGTTCGAGTCATGAACGTTTAATATTTATTTAGGTAAGTATCCGTTGAGGGGAATCTTTTCAAAAGAACTTATTTCTACTATAAACTTTTTTTCGGAAATCGAGAAAAACTAAATCCACGGTTTCCATTTTAGAAATTGTTATTTTAACTTCGATACGATATTGTATTAAAGTAAGTTAACATAAATATTATGGCACTACATACATTGCTCTATCTAAAAATGGAAATATAAATTGTTTATTTCTTAGAATATCTAAATATTTACGTAAATTGCGTACCATAAATTTTCCGAGTTAGGTAAGCTCTTTTGATGCGAACTTCTGGAATTAGCCGTTTTGTTGTGGAAAAACTATTTCGTTGGAATGCTGAGGATCTGGGTTCGATTCCCAGCGCTGGTCTATTTTTCTGGTTTTTCTGTGCATTCATGTTTCGGCATGTGTTTTCGTGTGGAATATATAAAAAAACTTTCACGGGATGACAAAAAGACTCCAATAATAAGCTCCAAATAGTAATCTCTATTTCGTTAGGTTTTTTTGGTAGATATATTTAGTAGTATTAATTAGTAGTTTTGCTTGGTTTGGTGTCAATTGTCCTAAGATATTATTGTTTTTCAAGGTATTAGGCGAAAAGTACACGCACACGAGCCAGAGCGTTCTAAAGATTTCAACGCGCGTTGCATAGAGCAACATAAACATGCTACTTATAGTCGACTGTTCAACAAGGGACTAAAACAAGCCATAATAACATGAGATGTTTAGCCACCCGAGCAGAAGCAAAAAAAATTGTTGTGTTGGGTGTTGGTTTTCAAATTGAAAACTATTTTAAAACTAATTGGACTATGCATAATAAAATGAATTACTCCTTAATATAATTGAATAGATTGAGATTCGTAAACATTAACAAATTGTGTTTCACGAAATTAAATCGTGTTTTTTTTAAATATTTTTGCACAGTTGTCATTTTGAGGTTATTTCCATGCCCTAATTTTTAGGCATGGAAATAACCTCAACATTAATGGCAGGAAGGATATTCACAATCACCGTGATTGGCTGTTTAGAAGTTTCCAACGTAAATTAAAAAACATTTACTTTAATCCCTAGAGATCAATGAGGAACTTTAGTCCCGATATTTAGAGACTAAAGTAACATTTTAAGAGCATGAGAAGTGATAAATACATAACATCGTCATATTTTTAATACATTCACGTAACGTTACAAACATCTAAAATGGCAAACTTACCCCCTTATTCATAAAACTTAACAAGCCTAAGTTAACTAACAAATGCTTTGTCCCTTTCTAACAAATACAAATGTCGAAGTGACAGATAAGGACAAACGAATTTTAGCGGCATTTTAACTAAAATAGGTTTGATTGTCGTTTATGAATAAGGGGGTCAGTCTTTATATTATTTAGGTATGATGCTTGTTATTCAATGCGATATTTTTGTTAAAGGTGGCCAATAAAATATTATGTATAATTAAATTATTATATATAATTTAGTTACTATTATATATAATATTTTAATTTAACATATTTAATTTTAGAGGTAGGTACTTAAATTTGAAATAAATGTTTTACAAAATGTAAAGAGTACCCATGTTATTTTATTTAACAACAATTTCTTATTACATTATTCGTATTATCAACACTAAGTTACGGAAGTGGACTCATTTCTAGGTAAAACAAAATGTAAGTACAAGTTAAGTAAGTAGGGTAGAAGTACCGTTTGTGGCCACTGTACCGTTTATGGCCATTTATTGTTTAAATATACGTTTGAAATAAATATATGTTAATAAAATATTACGGACCTTATTCGTTTCAGTATAAACTTTTAAAAACTCACTGAACACATCGTAAAAAACGGTACTTTTACCCTACTTTGATTTTATACCGTGCAAAATCCAAGAATTATACGTTCTATTTCTATTGCACATAATTGCAAAGTTATGGTAGATAGGTGTACCATTGAAACTACTTATTAGCTATATTATAGCTGTTGAAAGCGATATTTGAAGGTCCGGTCGTTTCACTTGCACTTTCTACGAAAAAATTCGACACGATTAGCTATTTACTTACCTCATAGTTCGGCAAAAAATTGTTGCGGTGTATTCGATATTGTATTATTTGGGGTAGGTGTAGCACATAACAATATTTTAGACTATCGTGGTCATTACTGATTTTATGAATTAAATTCGGATTTTGTTTCGCGTATTAGGTCCGATTGTCACCAAATCAGGATCTGATGAGAGGACCCTAGGGAATCGAGGGAACTCTTCAAATATTATTTACCTAATAGTAACTCATGCCTTTACCACATGCACCGGACTAGATGAAGTGAACACGTTACTAAAATTTTCGTAAATTACTGCAGACTAAATGAACAATTGAATCCAATCAACAAATAATTGAAACGCTTACGTTTGGTAAACACATAGTTCACAAGAACTGCTGTCAATAGCATGACTGCATGCAATGAATAAGTATTTCTAAACAGTTGCGTTTTACAACGCGCATTCTTATATCGGTACGTGTTTGTCACAATATAATCGCTCTTTGTTGAGCTCTGGACTGTAAACAGCATGGCAAGAAAAAGTTACAAGCATTATTTATTAAACCATAAATAACATTGTCTGGTTCAAAAAAACCTAGTGTTGATAGTGTTCTACGTGACACTGTGTAGGTTTTATAAAAATATTGTATTTTTTATATTGTACAGCAATTTTTCTGAATAAATCATTATTATTATTAATAAGTTACACGAATTTTCAGGATTCCGGAAATTAATCCATACCAAATTCTAATGAATGGGATGACACATAGACTCTTCCACCTAGGCTAAAACCATCTAAAACATATAAAGTTAGCAGATAAAATAGAATTTGGGCACCTACTTATTTAGCTCTATTATTTATTCGTAGCCTAGCTCAAGGCATCGTCAACCACCACAATCGTCAACAACCTATCAATAAATATTTGAATTTGAATTTTGAAAACTACCTAAAATGTATCCAAATATAGATTTCGGGATATACAATACTGATTGCTTTCAAACTTGCACAGTTATTTCCGATTTCGTCAGTTCTATCAACTGCGTGCAGTTTTCTTTTCACAGCCAAGTGGGAATAAGTGCAGGTAGTTACCGGTACATAAGGGGAGGCATGATGTGATCAAATGTAAGGGAAATGTTGAAAGCAACCGATCTGGCAGCAACAATGGGCAGAAACTGGAGCGGCGGGTGTTGCTGCGACTGCGAGGCGACGCAACACTCGCTCCCACGAACACTTTCAACACTGATATAACCAACGATAGCAATAGCTAATGTAAGCATTTATTACATGTTTGATGTGAAGATAATATTATATATTCATAAAATTTACAAAAAATCAGAAAAAAAAGGAAGGAATCTGGTAGCATGGTGTACGGTTGTGTTGCTGTGGAGATGAGCCCTGGTTGAGTTCGAAACGCGTTAGTGTAGTGCGGTAGTGGTGATAGATGGGTTTATGTGATTTGTATGTTCCTACAGTGTGGAGGTAGAGTAACTGCAAGAACACGCATATATCTTGTTTAAAGTTATTATAGCTATCATAAGGTCGCGGGTGAGCAAAGAAATTATTTTAGTTCATTAGTAAAACTTCGGCTGTCTCGATCATTTTGTATCGAGTGCAGGTACATATTTCTTATATTTTTTGGCGATATCCACCGTAGACATTAATAAAAAGCTATAAAGACTTTACCTACCTGCCCACACGAATTTTGATGGCAAGCAAAAGTACCTACATGTTTTGACTCAAAGATTTATTTTACGAATTGTCTCAGATTGTTTAGTATACTAAATATCGCAATACCTACTAATTATTAAAGGATTGGGCAAATGCAAAAAACTACTTTTGTTATCATAATTAACGAATCAATTAACCGACTTATTTATGTATCAAGTTTAGCTAAAATTAATTCATAAATACCGCGTAGTTAATTAATATATATTTTATCTAAGTAAAATTACCTACAGTTAAAATTACTAACTAATTTATTTGTTTTTGGTTTAATTTTATAAAATGAAGGTACACTAAATGTCTATCACATGAAATTGTCGGATTAAGTTAAGGTAGCATTGATATGTCGACGTAATTACCTATGAATTACTAAGTAAACGTTTTGATGTTTCTGGCCTTCACCGTCTGGGTGGGAAGCGTGATATATTCGCACACTAAATTCAACGATAAAGTCATCATCTAAAATAGCCAATGCTCACTGGCATTGGTTTTGCATTGACGGCTAGTCAACCGCTAGCTGGTGCCCTCGTAACCTGCGTTTATGCTGTTTTGCATCGTAAACAGTGCTATTAGGAAGAGGAAACATATTCTGATTGTAAAACAAAGATTGAGCAATAATTATGTGGAATTTGAAAGTGATATTACCAAGCTCTCGTCATCCTGGTTCATCTTTTTCTCCGCATGGTTCCCGTGGAGAACCCGCGGCGCGAGGCCACGGCTACTGACCAGGTAACCCACGGCACTGCACCATCGCACGTCACCATAACAAAACACCGCATTCCATCACTGCATCCGCGTCCAACATATGATCGCCGCGGCCGGTCCGTCTGACGTCACACGCTTTCTCGCTACACAAGGTTGTATTGCATTACGCTTGCCTGTACCAGAGTCCCATGCGCAAGCTCACTTAACACATTGATCCTTTTCGCTGGATAAATTGATTAGTTTCGTTCGATCGCACGGAGGAGTGTTCGCGTGTGAGGGAAATGCGATCTTGTGACGCATGTAACGACTTTCGCGCACGAACCAACTGAGTGAAGCCCGTCCGGTCCGCGTCGTGGCACCGCTGCCGCCGCGCGCTCCACGTAACGGCACCGAGCCCCCGCCGCCTCCCGCGCGCTCGACCTGCCTTTGCGCACCTTGCCGGGCGCCCGCACAACACACTCGCTGCCTTGCCTCTTGCCTACCCCGAACACTTGCTCCACCAGCCGCAAAGCATACGTTACATTACCATTACAGCTGTGATTGATACGGCAATTCAATCTACTAATTACCCCACACTTTTCATAACTATTCATTACGAAATAAAGTTGGTACCTATAGTAAACCACAATAAAATACCTACCTACAATGAGCGCTATTGTATCTCGCTCGTTATGGAGAGAGAAGACGATATACATGACATTCATTATTGTATAAATCTGTCTCTATCTCCAGAGTGCCAATGTTTTGTCGTTTACCTCTGCAAGTGGTAATTTTAGAGTTAAAATTATTCAGACTAGGATATAATGAAGTAAATAAAAAATAACGGGTAGTTCACTTATTTTTTTAAGTCAGTAAGTCCTTTATGAGCATGGTGAACGGTTATATTGCTCTGAAGATGAACTCTGGTTGAGTTCGAAACGTGTAGTGTAGTTTTTTATATACATAGATAATAAGGAGTGTATGGGTAACAAGTATGCGGGAGTGGTGGTGATAGTTAGGTTTGTGTGATTTGTGTTCTTGCTGGAGGCGGAGGAGCTGCATGAACACACATTGTTGCATCTATATAGCTATAATAAGGACGCGATGAGCAAAATAATTGTTTTTTAACCCCGACGCAAAAAAGGGGTGTTATGTTTCACCGCTATGTGTGTTTGTGTGTGTCTGTGGCACCATAACTCTTAAACGGGTGAACTGATTTCAATGCGGTTTTTTTTGCGGTTTGCGGTCCAATGAGGTGCATTGTGTGATCCATAGGAAACGTTTCACAATGTTCTTTTTCGCACTGCAAATGGCGGGAATTAAAAAAAAAAGTTCACCGACAGGCATATTATCTATGTAATGGCCAACAGCCATTTTAAGTATTTTGTTTACTTCCAACCCAGCCTATATACGTCCCACTGCTCGGCACAGGCCTCCTCTCAGAACAAGAGGGCTTGGGCCATAGTTCTCACGCGGGCCCAGTGCGTATAGAGAACTTCACACGCACCACTGAATTACTTCGCAGGTTTGTGCAGGTTTACTCATGATGTTTTCCTTCATTACAAAGCTCGTGGTAAAACGTTTCCTATGGATCACACAATGCACTCATTGGACCGCAAACCGCAAAAAAAAAATGAGGCGGCAAGCTCGTCCGTTTAATACTCATACTCACCCCAGCCAGCAATTGCCTACTTCCCGGCCACGACAATAATCTACTATTAATTTGGCTGTATGACCTAAAGGGTCCATTGTAAGTAAGGTTGTAATCAGTGAAAAAAAACGTTGCAAAATAGAGGAATTTATTTTGCTTTTGAACGGTGTTCTTGAAAGTTGAAATAAATAAAATAGTTAATCAAATAATCACTATTTTAACAACTTTTTATCTATGAGAAAGTGTGATTTTAAGTGATGCTGAAACGCTGACGCCCGCCAGAAATAAAACAGGCGACAATGGAAGTGAGTAGTAATTTGCTACCTTTAAAATCTAAAAATTCATTTATTGTCCATTATGTAAGAATTCATAATTTAATAATTGTTTATGTTTGAGTTTATAGAAAAAGAGCGTCCAGCCGTTTTAGCGTGAAGGAGTAACAAACATACTCATACTCACTCACTCATTCACTCACAAACTTTCGCATTTATAATATTAGTAGGATTAAAAATCAATCAAATAAATAAATAAAACTAAAAAAAAATCCTCGCCATTGAAGTGAAAAGCAGAGTATAAAACTCGAGCATTAAACCCATTTTCCCCTCGACGTGTCTCTCCACCCTCGCCATACCGGATCGAGTGGCTATATCCACTCTCTTGGGTAAAATTCAACGTCTTGGGTAAAATGGCTCGTTTTCTGCTCTTGTTGTACAATCTACTATTGTACCTCATCAACAAACTATCCCAGTTGCGTGTTAATTTAGGATATTACCTTTGTTGGATAAATATCGAAATAATGAGACAATCGCAACCAAACCGTAACGCCTATTAAAGTGAATAAATAGTCTTTAATTAATATCCTTTTAAAGCTTATTGCAAAGGCTTAAGACCCTGGTATCCATAGCTCAATAAAAAAAACTTAATAACAGGAAGGCTACTCCGAAACACAACGTTCGAAGTTCGTGTCGTGCGGTCCCTCTCACACTTATACTATTTAATACGAGAGCGAGAGGGATCGCACGACGCGAACTTCGTACGTTGTGTTTCGGAGTAGCCCTTCTGCAGGGCTACTATGAAACTCGAAGATTGTGTCGTGCGATCCCTCTGACACTTATACTATTTTATACGAGATCGAGGGGGACGGTGCGATCAAACTTCGAGTTTCGATTTTTGTAGTAGCCCTGCTGAGTATTCTGACATTTTCGTGACAGTCATGTCATGTCATGTAAAAATATAAAATGGCATCTATTAATCAACCATTACCGTTTCGTGTTGCTTTATTGCTTTAGTATCGTTCAATTCGTAACTACGTGCCTTGATTTATTTGCGTAGGCCAGCAATTTCAATGAATTCAAGAACAATTTACGTTTACATTAATACCACACGTGGCAATTCGCTTACTTCACTGCAAATACGTGAACGTTTAGTAAACTATTATTAGGTTAGTTCTTCACTCGTAATAAATATAAAATAGGTAATTTAAGTGAAGTGTGTGTGTGCAGATATCATTTTAAACTTGACACTTAAACGAAATTGAAATGACCAGCTTAATAGGTGATACTACTGAGCACGCTGCGAACAGAAATGACTGGAAAAATCACGCCGGTGATGATGATCAAAATCATTTAGAAAAGAACAATGATAATGCTCTACCGTCTTCATTGCCACGGGGCGACGGCCAACAACACGCTTCGGTAGTAGCAGCACATTACAATCACCTTGAAGAGAAGGGACTCAAAGAAAGATTTAACTCGCCCATATTTTATCTTAGAAACTTTAACAACTGGGTCAAAAGTGTTCTAATACAAGAATACACTGACAAAATACGTGAAAAAGATTACGGTAGACCTTTACGAGTTCTCGATATTTGCTGTGGTAAAGGGGGTGATTTAAGTAAGTGGCAAAAGGCAAGGGTAGAGCGAGTTGTGTTTGCTGACATTGCTGAGGTGTCAGTACAGCAGTGTCAGACCCGCTACGAGGACTTGCGCCGCCGCTGCGGGCATTTGTTCTCTGCGGAGTTTATTGCTGCTGATTGCACCAAGGATACTTTGAGAGATAAATACCGAGACCCATCTATAAATTTTGACCTTGTCAGCTGTCAATTTGGGCTACATTACAGTTTTGAGAGCTTAACTCAAGCCCGAAGGATGCTCACCAATATATCAGAGTGCTTGAAGCCTGATGGTTATTTTTTTGGAACAATTCCTAATGCATATGAGATTGTGTCCAGAGCCCAGAAGTCGTCTAATAATACATTTGGAAACACGATTTATTGCATAAAATTGCTTTTTGATACAAAGCAAGGTTACCCACTCTTTGGAGCCAAGTACGATTTTCATTTAGAAGGTGTGGTGGATTGTCCTGAGTTCCTAGTTAATTTCCAGTTGTTTGTTAAACTGGCTGCTGAGTATGGCCTGGAGCTAGTTTATAGTGCTGGATTTTCAGATTTCTATAAGGATCATTCAGAAAAATACAAACAGCTCTTAAATAGGATTATATGCTTTGAAAGCTACCCAGCTCCACCTGGAAAAGAACTAATTGGAGAAGAAGCTGATTATGAGCATGCAAAAGCTCATTGGGATCAAATGGAACAAAGGAATGAGAGAGACAGGCTTGGAACAATGAGTCGCAGGGAATGGGAAGCAGCAAGTGAGTATGATTACTTCAATATAAAACATGTGGACGCTTGAAAGGAGAAATTGACTAAGCTATTTTATTTTAAATAGTGATATATATACATATTTTGAATCAGTAAAATTTACTGATTCCAAACATGTATAATAACGATCTTAAAAAAATGTCGCTTAGTCAATGTCTCCTTTCAAGTGTCTATGTTTTTTTTTACTAGATGGAACTCGATGTGTTGATTGGATGGATACTGGATACCCTATGCTATACCCTACCCTACCCTACCCTATGCTATAGCTCGTCTAAGATAAAATGACATGTCCCTCACTCGACTTAATCAGTTTATTATGACTAGTTAGACAACAAAACTTACAATAACCGCATGAGGAATTAGTACCCGATTAGACTTGCATATATTTTTTACTCAAACTCAGGCCCCCAAGACACAGGTCTATACCTAGTTTGGGGGTCAGAATATTTGACCATTCCAGCGACTTCTCTGAACAAACTTTCCATACTCATTGTATTTTGCCTCAAGTTGATTGTACAATAAATCATTTCTTATTTTATTTTATTTTTATTTTATATAAGTTAAGCTTAAAGTGCAAATTTGCAGTCAGAATGAACTGATTTAGTTAAGTGAGGGATGCACCATTTTAGCTTAGATAAGCTCTAACACCTTTTGACATATCCAGTAGCCACATATTTTATTTGTTGTTATGTTACTTGGTGCTGCAAGAACTAAATATTTATTTAATGCATATTATTAGTTTCAGTTAAATAATAATAGTTATAAATTTCAATTTTCAAAGTCCTGAACAAGAGTGTCTAAAAACTAAACTAAACTCTGAAAGGGACTCTGAAACAAGGTAACACCCTAACATATCAAAATCTCAATATTTAACTGAAACCACATTTTCTATACTTTAAGTCCAGGGTCCTTTCAACTTTTATAGTTCAATTCCAAGAATTTGTGGGCTGTGTGTTGTTAATGGATCCCTCGATCAGAACTATTATTTTACTAACTTTAACTTTGTTGCAGCAATCTACATGGCTTTCGCTTTTAAAAAACAAAAGAGCACATGGGATTCCAATGGCAAACCTGTCTACAAAAGTTCAACAGAGCAAGCAAGAAGTAAATGATGATAGTTATTAGGACAAATAAGTACCTATTAGCAAATCTGTGGCAGGTCTGATATCATTGTTGTTGATAATGAAGGATGTAGTTCACTGCTTTAATTTTAATTTGTTAGCAAGTATGAAAAGGACAAAATAATAAAACAACAGAAAGAAGTTATCAAGACTGAAACATACATTAAAGATTTTGACTATTGCTGTTATATACAATTATAGGTACATTAGATTTTATGTGGCTATATAAATAATTTACAAATTTCGTTACAACTTTGCATTTGTCTGCAAAAATGAACAATGAGGTTATCCCATAGAGATATCGTCACTACTTTGAAAAAATCTCGTATCTGAAGTCAATACGTCAGCAAAATTGACTCTTGAAATAATGTTCATAAAGTTCAGTCAGTAAAATTATAGATTTTGAGATACGGGCTTTTTTCAAAGTAGTGACGATATCTTGTAATGAACGTGATTTTTATGATATTAATTTTCAAATAATTTTGTCAAGACTGCTTTTTATTTCATTTAATGTATGATTGTTGATAATAAATTATGATTACATTTGGTTTAAGAAACTCAATTGTGTCCTTCATACGCTCACATACGTACATAACTAATAATTATGAGTACATATGTAACAACAACCGACGTTTTTATCATCGTCCAGGTATACCCGAAGCATGCTTCTAAAATCCAAGGTCTGACAGTACTTACTAAATAAATTTCAAGTAAGTAAATCCAACAATTTTATTAGGTGAAAACATCGTTTGTTACATAGAAACGTAATCTCGGGAGGGTTACTGGCCCTTTGAGAAAAGCGTGAGGTAATTCTTTAAGATCCTTATAAGTATATAATACTAATAATAAATTCAGTTACCACACACCCTAACTGGAAATATTGAATGAAGTGAGTGAAATTGTAAGATTTGTTATTGGGATAAGGTTCTACAGTTCTACTGTCTGCAGGGCTACTACGAAACTTGGAGTTCGTATCGTACTGTCCCTCTCGCTCTCTTATTATACAGTATAACTGTCAAAGGGACCACACGACACGGACTTTGAGTTTTGTAGTAGCCCTGCTGATACCTAGAATACCTACGAACGTGTGAACTTTATTCTATTTGTTCTAAGTTCTAACATGATCCAAATGACAGATGCCAAACTGACGGAACTAGAGTCCCTCCTACTGTTACGCAACCTATCGATACTTTTGCATGTACATAGTGCTAAAAGTGGCAATAGCACTATTTGTTTTTTAAACGTTACGCTATCGAATTGAAAAAAGGAAAACCCAAAGACTCCATTATCCCTCTGACAGTTTTACTATTTAATACGAGAGCGAGAGGGACAGTATGACATGAACTTCGAGTTTCGTAGTAGCCCTGCTGGTGTTTTACAGTTTGACGAATACGATCTATATTTTAATTATTTGCTCGTATTACAATTACAGCCCACATCCGGTATAAGGTACAATGCCCCCTTCAACGGTCAACTTTAAAGCCCTCAGCTTGCCTGAAGCCTTGAAAATCATTCATACTAGCGAAAGTCCTATCGAAACTATCGACCCTTGCCGATACTACCGATAGATCAAAACTATCGATACTATTGATTTTTAGTAATAGCATAGTAAAAGAGGACAAGTAGGCTCACTATGAACAAAAGTACATTGTGCGGCGTAAATTTATGCGCGCCGGTTCGCGCAAGCACGCAAGCACCCGCTGCACGCACACACTGATAATTTAAGGAGGATTAAGTTTTCTTTAGTCAAGGCTGTGCTGCCTTCGGTGCTGTACATTTCGATTTTAGCTCGCTCGTCTTGCGCTCGCTTCGAGAGATGATCACCTTTTACGTTTGCGTACCTACTCGTACTTACGTATTAGGTATAGTTGTAGTACTGTGTGGGTAAACATGAATCGTATGTATACAGTCGCCATCACCATTCCGGCGAATTTATAAATAATATTTTTAATTTTGTATAATAATAATAATAATATAACGGCATAGAATCTGTCTGGTTTCTCTAGATACAGACAATAAGCAATTTTAAGTTAACTGTTGTGCGAAAATGATTTGCCGGCAGGTAATTAATCTAAATAAAATAGACGTCGACAGCCCTAAGCGGACGCACCGGAATAGGCAGTTAAGTCTCCTAAAGGGTCGGAGTGAACCTACTTCTCCTCTTTTACTATGGCAATAGTATTACGACTTTTTTGACGCGATACTATCGATAGTACTGACCAAGTTCAACAATATCGTCTAATTTTTCACTATCGATAACATTGCAAAATTTCGATATTGAAAGAACTGTCGACTGATTTCTCAAGGTCAACTATCGACAGCGAAACTATCGCTATCGCAACAACACTGCTCAGTCAGCTTCAACTGTCAACCAAATAAAAAAAAGTGATAAATTATGTTGCCAACTACAAAATTTTCATAAAATTCTCATTCACCTGAAGTTGTTTCGCTCACTGCGTTGAATGGTGGGAGCGCATGCGTATTCATCGTTTACTACACTTAGAATTTCTGCGCTGTCTGTTGGCTAGCGCTCGACCGCACTTCTCATGTAATCTCACTCATTATTCGGGCCAACGTTGAGTATACGTAGGCAAAATGAGTGTTGAAAACCCAGCCAGTGATAATGATTGTGACTCTGTAAGTATTCAAATAATCTCCAAAGCTTGATATATCTCATTCCATTTAATTATTATTGCCTGTTAGAGGGCAAATCATCTTATTTACTGGTGAACACTACTCGTGAAGCGAAATTTTCTAAGTCCCAATATGGCGTCAGCGACTAAGTCCCTACTGTGTGAAGCGTCGGTTCGTGAAATTTATTGAAAAAATGCCTTTCACTTAACATCATCAGTCACTTTAGCGTGCTTAAAATAAAGTAAAATATATTTGGTAACTTATTAACACTTTCAATACGTATGTCACGAATTGCGGTTTTATTGTTCACAGGGAAAGGTAAATGGTAATAAAAGTGAACACGTGAACGGCGTCCACAACGGGTATAGTAGCTCCGAGAAGCACCGCAGCAGCCACAAGTCGTCGAGCAAGGACAAGCATCGCGATAAGGACCGCGACCACAAGAGCTCTAAGCACAGCAGTTCGAGCAGGTTAGTTTTCTAGAAAATTCGCTACGTGTTGTCTTACTGAAGCGCAGAATATAATCTCAGTTTTTGTTTCTAGAGATAAAGAAAAGGAAAAGCACTCCAGCAGTAAAAGCCACAGCAGCTCTCACAAATCCTCCAGTAAAGACAAAGAACGCAGTGAAAAAGAACATAAAGACCGCAGTGACAAGGAAAAAGAGCGCAGTGACAAGGAAAGCAGCAATAAGGACAAAGAAAGAAGCAGCAAGGACAAGGATCGCAGTGATAAAGATAAACACCGTAGCAAGGACAAACACAGGGACAGAGACAAGAGTGAAAAGGAGCGAAGTGATCGGGATAAAGACAAACACAAGAGCAGTAGCAGCAATGGCGAAAAGAAGTCTTCATCCTCTTCAAAAGATAAGGAGCGAGAGCACAAGAGCTCATCTTCATCTAAGGATAAAGAGCACAAGTCAAAGGACAGAGATCGTGAAAGGGAAAAGGACAAGCATAGAAGTGAAAAAGATAAAGACAGGCACAGGAGTGACAAGGACAAACATTCAAGTTCTAAAGACAAGCACAGGTTGGTGTGGAGTACATTATATTATGTCAATTATTATATTTGTATGATTAAAGAATATTTGCAGTCTGGAAAAATTTATAGCCCATGTAGTGGAAAAGTTTATATCACATGTAGTGAACACAATCCTAACCTAAAATTTGACTTCACTAAAATCACTGTAAGTTATCTCCTTAATAGATTAAAGTGCAGCTATTCATGGATCTCATTATACCTACCTAAATTGTTGATTGTTACAATTTAACACAACATAAGATAATATGTTAGATTTATATACCTATACAGATTTAAAATTCGATCATTTTGAGATTTATACACACTGAAATTCTCTAAGCTAAGATTGTCCAATAGCATTTTCTATATTTCTTAAAATACAAAACAAAAAAATATTGGTAAATCTGATATGATTTAACATCAACATTTTTCACTTGTGTCATTTTTTTTAAAAGGGTTCATGCATGGCTCCTCTAGCCTGTCCTAAGCAATCTTCAGTTTACCAAACAACCTGTGTGAGTGCTTCATTCATTACTTTAAATAGGTACTTTCTAATTTTAATTGCTAGTAGGTATAAGCTTATTATTATAGGCATTTTACCCAATAGGTGTTGACCTGCACCAGTCAAGTAACCCTATGACATTTTTTTTATAACTATGTAATATCTGTTGTATAGAACAGGCTAATTATGTTCATTATTGGTATAATCTGTGCACTAAAAGTGTAGGCGTCAAAATTTGACAAAGTCATTAGTGTTATTACTCCTTTGATCAACTTTATTTAAATCTTTAAAATTGCAGTAAAATATTTTATTGGCAAATACAAATTAGTTAATTACTTAAAACCATTCACTTTTGCTATAAATGACCCAAAAAAAATAAAATGTACATAATATATAGTTTCATAAAACCCAGAGTTAGCTTTAAGACAAGACAAAAGGGGTTTAGTATTACATTAATGAAGTAGTGCTTTTTAACTAGCTGGTAATAAATAAGGGTTGTAACAGAGGCTTTCTTAGTGGAGGCAGAGGAGAGAGATTCAGCACCTAAGTGATATTAAATGTAAAATTAGTGTTTGTTAAAGTAATAGAAGTTAAAGTACGTTTTTATTTTGTTTAAGTTCTGCAGTTCGAGAAGTGGACAGGAAGTTCTGTTACAATAGTAATATCAACCCAAATCATCTGATTTTGAAGAAACATTTTTTGTAATTAGTTGTTAGCTGCTTGAACTTGTGCTGTACTATTTTTACTCATACTTCATTTTAATCTTCTAGCAAAGAAAAGAAGAGTAACAGTGACAAACCAGATAAAATTAAGTCTGAACCAGAGGACGATCCCCTGAAGATGGAACCAATGCAGGTAAAAGTTGTCAGTCATATGAATGCACAGGATCGGCACTGCCTCAACTTATTCTTTCAGAATTATTTATATAAATTCGTCCATCCTGTAACTTGCTGCAAGGTAGTGAATCGCAAGCGATGCGTGGGTCGTTATCATAAGGGCACACGGCGCCAAAAAGCCGAAATAATGAAAAAAAAAGGACATTACAGCAGAAAAATGTATATTCACTTTCTTTAATTCCCAAAGTAAAAGTTCTTGTGTGCCCCAAGCCCCCGCATGTCTTAAGATGGCCTTGTCCATGGGTAATTTGAAGTCACCGCACTTACATCTGGTCTCCATCAGCATGGGGACACAGCACCAAAATGTTCTTGACTTTTAACCAGCCTGTCGACTCACCGTGAGTGGGGTGTCATTTAGCCGTAGCCGCGCTGATATCCAGGGGTGCCAATTTTGGCTGACTGACGCCCAGTTGACAGGGTGATAATATATACCAGAGACACTTTTTTTATTAGTACTATAAATCTTGTATGTGAAGTGCTAATTCTGTCACAAAATCATATTTTTTTATTACAGCTGGATGAACCTGAACTGAAAAGAGAGGTGAAAGAAGAAGACAGCGACGATGGTTATGAAGGTGCCGTCAACAACACGGCTTCGTCTTGTGACTACTCTTTTTCGCAGTTTAAAGACGAGCCACTAGCAGACTTACCACCTGAAGAAGAAAGTGAAGAAGATACCCCTCTGGTAAATATTTGAGCTAACCACCCTACAGCAATACAGTCATAAGATTCAGTTCTTAATACGTAAATCTGTTACAGTTGTCGCGTATGGCGGCGAAGCGTCGCGTCCCAAGTGATAGTGAGGATGACACTCCATTGACGCAACGAAAGAAATCCAAAAAAAAGATCAAAAAGGGTAAGAATCCTTATTGACTTCACAGACTATCTATACTTAATGATCATTAGGAGTATTAGTGTTCAAATGCAGTAACATTCCATCCAGTACCTTTCCATTTAATCACAGGGTTTAGGCACGAGAAATCCTTTTCCTAAAATATCTGTTGGATTTAAAATCTCTGTTTCCCAGAACACCTATTTACCAAAACATCCATTTCCCAATTAGTTAAAGGACCACAGGCAGAAATGTCCCCATCCAACAACAGAAACGAAACATGTCACATTTAATAGATCTTGGCAACCTGTTGATTTTTTACTATGACGAGGATCGCCGTATGTATGGGGTTTTAGTTTTACTTATTATTGCTAGTAGGTAACATAATGTTTCTGTAACCTTCTTCATGTTTAACTTTCAATGAAATGACCAAAAAAAAAACCATATATAGGGCGATCCTCGTCATAGTAAAAAATCATCAGGTTGCCAAGATATATTAAATGAGAAATGTTTCGTTTCTGTTGGTGGGTGGGGACAGCGCCCATTCAAATTTTCCCATTAGCCATTCCCAAAACTTCATTTTTTTTTTTTTTTTAATCTAGTATTTTAACTTCAATTTAGCTAATTCTATCAAACCAAGTTCAAGGTACCATAACTGGCGAGCAGCACCGTGTGTAATTTTACCTGAACTTTTTCCTGTCCCAAACTGCTAAAAGTGGCTCTGAAGCGGTAACGTTTCGTGTGCTCTGCCTACCTATTTCGGAATACAGGCGTGATATTTGTGTGGTTTGTGTTTAAAGGTCTTTTGAATCTAATAAAATACACGTTTATTGGACTCCTCTTCCATTCTAAATTCAGATATATTCAGCAGCACAAAATTTGGCCCACTCTTCATACAAAATTACCTATTCTGCATACATCTGAGGGCCAGATTTTTTGCCACTCAGTATATTATACTACTACTGTATAAGACCCACCATATACAAAAAGGCTTAGTCAGCAAATTTTTTGTATGTCATAGAATCTGGTTATGATGAGGAAATGTCAGAAGATGATGAACCAGCACCTAAAAAGAAGCCTAAATCCAAACCAGCCAAAGTAAAGGCAAAGTCTGAAGATGACAGTGTCAGCCCTAGTAAGCGGAAGAAGAAGCAAGAAGACGAACCTGAAGTCTGGAAATGGTAAGTTGCAACAACTGGCACCATTATCTTTGACTTAGTTTACAGCGACAACTAAAAATTATTCTTAATTTCTGTTTTCAAACATACCTGTACCAATACCTGTTCATTTCTAATTGTTTCTTTAACCTTCTCTGAATACAGTGAACTACAAAGAAATGCAACCAATTTTTCGCCTTATGCATTTCAATAAGGTTTTTTTTTTATCTACTACAAATTAACAACACAACTGCTTACTGATTCTGCTGTAATTAAATATTATTTTATTTTTGACTACAACCAAACAGTACAAGACCCTAAGACCATCAGTTCCCTGACAATCTCTGCTAGTGCTGCCATCTAGAGTAGTTGTGCAAGACTAGACATTACACTACTTCGCAATACTAAGTTAGCATTTTACTATACTAGATGGCGCTTCTGTGAAGCGTGTCAGTCAGTATGACATTGTATAACTTTTAGGTTATGTCTTAAGACATGACGCTTATAACCGTAGGAGTGAAGTTAATTGAATTCAGCTGTCGGGTTTTGCCAAAATCGGGTCATATTGTAAGAAGACAACTTAGGATAAGAAGAATTAAGTGTGTAACTATTGTCAGTAGATTATCGATGGAATAGTGGATTCTATTGTTAGTGTAAAATTAATGTGAACTATTTATATTTGTTAAGGTGGGAGGAAGAAAAGAAAGACGATGGAACAAAATGGAAGTTCTTGGAACACAAGGGTCCTCTGTTCGCGCCGGAGTACGAGCCGCTGCCGGAAAACGTCAAGTTCCGATACGACGGCAAGGTGGTGCGGCTGTCCGAGGGCGCCGAGGAGGTGGCGGGCTTCTACGCGCGCATGCTCGACCACGACTACACCACCAAGCACACCTTCAACAACAACTTCATGACTGACTGGCGCAAGGTCATGACGCATGAAGAAACCAAACTCATCAAGGATCTCTCCAAATGTGATTTTAAAGAAATGCAAGCCTACTTCCAAAGTGTATCGGAAAAAAACAAGAATCGTTCGAAAGAAGAAAAAGCGGCGCTAAAAGCTAAAAACGAGGAAATTCAAAAAGAATATGGCTTCTGTACAATTGACGGTCATAAAGAAAAAATTGGAAATTTCAGAATAGAGCCTCCCGGCTTGTTCAGAGGTCGTGGTGAACACCCCAAGATGGGCATGTTAAAGCGACGTGTAATGCCTGAGGACGTGCTTATAAATTGTTCTAAGGACAGCAAAATACCGAAACCACCTCAAGGTCATAAGTGGAAAGAAGTTAGACACGATAATACGGTAACGTGGTTAGCGTCGTGGACTGAAAATGTACAAGGTCAGGCAAAATATGTTATGCTGAATCCTAGTTCAAAGTTAAAAGGTGAAAAAGATTGGCAAAAATATGAAACAGCCCGTAAATTGCACAAGTGTATAGATAAAATAAGAGATACCTACAGAAATGACTGGAAGGCAAAGGAAATGAGAGTTCGTCAACGAGCTGTAGCACTTTACTTTATTGATCGTCTTGCATTAAGAGCTGGTAATGAAAAGGATGATGATCAGGCAGACACAGTTGGTTGCTGTTCACTACGCGTAGAGCACATTCAACTACACAAAGAAAAAGATGACAAAGAACATGTAGTTGTATTTGATTTCCTGGGTAAAGATTCTATAAGGTACTATAACGAGGTACCAGTAGAAAAACGCGTATTCAAGAATCTCGAACTATTCATGGAAAACAAAAAAGGAAGTGATGACCTCTTTGACAGACTTAACACTCAGACAATGAATGAACATCTTAAAGAATTGATGCCTGGACTGACAGCGAAAGTTTTCCGTACCTATAACGCCTCTATTACATTACAAAGACAGTTAGATGAGCTTACTGATGGTGATGCATCAGTACCAGAAAAAATATTGGCTTACAATCGTGCAAACCGTGCTGTTGCCGTGCTCTGCAACCATCAGCGTGCAGTACCGAAGGGTATGTATCTTTCTGTTAATAATGTACATTTGTATTATTATCTTTTCTGTTCTTAAATAGGGAAAATCTTGACTTTAATTCAATCAACACTTTGTGGTCTGATTTTTCCTTGTTCTTCAATTTGAATAATATAATAGTACTTAAAATGTTTATATCATATTTAGGCACTTTAATATACAATTAATGTATGTATGTATGTAAATACTTTATTGTACATAAAACAAAAATAATATAAAAACAAAACAAAAGAGTACAAAGGCGAACTTATCCCTAAAAGGCATCTTCTAAAACTAACCTAAACAGGAAAGGAAAACTTGCAAATCAAGCACAATTAATTTATTTCCAGGCCATTCAAAATCTATGGAAGCTCTAAAAGAGAAAATCCAAGCTAAACGCGATCAAGTGGACGAAGCAGAGGAAGATTTGCGAGAGTCGTCCAAGGCGGCCAAACGGGGATCCGTAAAAGAAAAATTGAATTATGATAAGAAGAAAAAAGCTCTCGAGCGCCTGCGGGAACAACTCAAAAAACTAGAATTGCAGGAAACTGATCGTGATGAGAACAAAACTATTGCACTTGGAACTTCCAAGCTCAACTACCTTGATCCACGAATTTCGGTAGCTTGGTAAGTTGAATTTATTTATTGATTTAAATTAATCAATAAGATTGATTTCAATCTTCCAATTTACATATATTAAAATCACATTGTATGTACAACCAGATAGCTGTGTGATTAGAGAACCTGACTACAAAGCTTGAGATGTCCAGTGTTTGATCCCCGGTCGGGGCAGATATTTGTATGAAAAAGATGAATATTTACACGCGAGACATGGGTGTTTAATATTTATTGTACCCATTGCCTTGCCTTGCTTACTTTGATAGGTATAGGACAATTTTATTGGTTTATTAAACTTGTTGAGTTGCGGAAAACAGCTGGCTACTATGTACCTAACTGGTTATTTTACTTAAATAATTATTATCAATTCTATTAATGGAACTACAACTAGTTGGAATATTTAGTCCTGGTAGTTACATTGGACCAAAATTTTTAATTTATTAAATTAGTTTTTTTTTTTTTCAAGTTGCTTTCCATCCATCCATCCCAGCCTATATACGTTTCACTGCTGGGCACAGGCTTCCTCTCAGAACAAGAGGGCTTTACATAATATATCGTGAAACCCTGCATTTTTAATATTAAATAATAAATAAATATCACAGGGTAATTCACACCAATGGGGGCTATCGCGAATGAATTTTCCGCTAGAGGCGCTAGTGTAGCGTGAGGTCAACGAAATGTCAAATCTCATAGTTTTTGGATGAGCTACGCGGGTTTATTTATAATTAGAATAATTTTGTGAATATTTTGCATTACCTGAAATTAATTATGGCAATTATGCGAAAAGGGGCAATGAACGTCTGTAATTTGAGACAGTTTTGTCTTTCGAAAACTTTTGTCCTCCCTTTTTTCCGAACAAAACGGGATTACGCAATACTGTGGTTGCTCGATATTTTTATGGTACTGTTTTAAGATGTATTAAATATGAACAGTGGCGCCATCTAGTGAGAGAAAAAACGATAGCCCTCATTGACCTAGTCCCAAAGTAAGCTTAGCAGAGTGATGTAGCGAATATTCGTCACTAGTGACGTGGTAAGTGAGACAGTGGTTGTGTTGTTGCAGGTGCAAGAAGCATGGCGTGCCACTTGAGAAAATCTACAACAAGACGCAGCGCGACAAGTTCCGCTGGGCTATCGACATGGCCGGCCCCGAGTACGTCTTCTAAGCTCTTGTGTTGCAATATTTAATATTTTGTTAAATCTGCAAACGTTCCAGTTGTTTTACATATTATTTTACGAACTTGACCAGGTTTTAAAATTGTGTGATTTTTTTGTAGTATTGTTAATCTTTTGGACCCGAAAAATCGAAATATTGTTCCTCTGAAAAGGATCCAAATTAGAAGTCTGATTCTAATTTATTTTATTTGAAACATTAGTTTCAAGCTGCTTTTAGTTCATAGGCTTAGTTAATTTAATTGTATGCAGAAATACGTCTGTTATAGTTATAATGTATCTTAGTTTTTTGTAGTGAGTACATGAAATACGCTACAAGTCGCTAAACTTACTTGTAAGGTTAGTGGAATTTGATTGATAATGAAAGACAAGACAAACTTGTATTTTACAAATATTATCAAACATGATCGCTGGTGCAATACCACAGTCTGCCTGGAATGATTTTGTGAAATTGGCTTTTATCATTGCCAATAGTTTCAAGAAATCAATCGAGCCTAGCGCGTGGACTTGTATTCAATCAAAATTGTACGAACGTGACGCAAACGTCGTATATTTAGCGAAGTTCTAGGTTGATATATTGTTAACTACCTATCTACTTAATATAAACTTATCAATAATAAGCAATAGATAAATTTAGAATATGTATGTGCTTTCTGAATTAATAGACGGATAATGTCAGTAGAAGTGGTCTACTCTACACATGCTGTATATACGAATATAAAGGTTTGGTTTTATATGTGCGTTTTATGAGGATAGATCAAGACGTAGCCGTATCTCCTGTGATTATGCTAACTATTCACTGCTGAAGATGTTTACGATGGCAATGTAATGAGTGCACAATGTGCATTATCGGGAATACAGTTCTGTATTTTATTTTTATACTATTAAGATCTTATACAGTGGCAGAACAATGCCAGAAACGTCGTAAAAGGTACAATGTTAGTTAAATTTGTAATATTACATTTATGTGTGTGTCTTGTAAATAGAAAATTTTTACCATGTCATGCGAATGTAAAATGAGATTATCACAAATAAATAAAACATTGACACTAGGAATAAACGTTTTTTAATTAATTAAAATTAAAATTATTCCCGAAAACAATAACACTTAAACTTACGAAATGAATTATCCTGGACCTTATACTTCCTACCCTTGAAGTAGGGGTAGGTGTTCTCGTAACTGCATTAGCTGCCACTCTTATCGATGAATTAGGTTTAAGCTGAAACCCAGCTATTACATTTTTAATGAGACTAACAGTAACTCTGTAGCCCTTTTTCTCTACGCTTTTGTGATAATCACTAACTTCCGTCTTTGTGGCAATCATGGAAAAAATTCACGTTTTCCATTCCTTCTGGCATATAAGTAAGTCCTGATATCTCTTTTGAATTGAGGTTGTAACCTTTACCGTAACCTGGAACAAAAGAAACGAATAAATCTAGTTACTAATGGGAATGGCTTCTTGTTGGTCATTTTACACAATGGCTATTAGTGTTAGCGGTACGCCAAATATGCTGCAAATGGTGTTAAAAGCATGAAATGCTTGATCTTTAGGCCATACGAATCAATTTGACCCACAGGGCAGAAGTACCGGTTTTGGCCAGTTCGACATTTGAAGTCACATATAAAAAGTTATAGCATTAAAATAATATGTTTGAGTTTTCAAAAGATAATACTGAAACGAATGAAGTTTTATTTAAATTTATATTTAAACGTTATATTTAAATAATAAATGGCCACAAACGGTACTTCTGCCCTAGCACTAAAAAAAGGAGTGGAGTTACGACCACCCACGATAGGTTTCAGAACAATTTTTTTTTTCATACTAAAAAAGGATGTCATAAATCCTTTTCTTTTTATTATTTTTTCCTGCTACGGGTCAAATTGATTCGTATGGCCTCATGATCAATCGTTCCGATTTTCATGCTTTTAACACCATGTGCAGCTTTTTACTGAATTTCGGAGTGGTCCGCTATTGCAGTCTATGTTACCTACCCAACTGTTTCATAAGTTTAGTCGGCGCATTTCGCAAGTGCAGAGGAATTGGCGGCAGTGGTCCTTTCGCTTCTTGGAGAGAGCGTTGACACCTTCGCATAGCATTATATATTTCCCGGCTCTTGGGCGCCCGGGCCAACCGCACTGCACACTGCACTAGCAGCACATCGCACTCTGGCATTCCAATCTGCTGGCAACCTTGCAAGCATGCCACAGCTTCCACCAGAGCGTTTCCGTCTGCTAATCCTGTACCACATTAAAGCGAGGGCCTTTATTCATTAAAACTACAAAGAAGTACTCTGTGTCATTGACAACAAGACCAAGCACTCAAAAACATCAATTAGTAGATTATTGTCATGGCATGGAAGTAGGCAATTGCTGGCTCTGGCTGAGTACGAGTATTAAACGGACGAGATTGCGAGTCCGTCGCTAACTAATAAGCAGCAGACTAACATAGCTTTACCACAGAATATATAATACTAACGTACAGAAAGGCCACGCTCCGCTCCGCACCGGTTCGATCAAATCAATAAAACTAAAAAGTATAATTATATAAATAGTAATCATGAAAAATAAAATGTACATGTAGTAAGTGTACAATTGTTTCCACTGTTGCTATTTCGTTTCCTCGCCATCGAAGTGAAAAGCAGCGTGTAAAACTCAAGCATTAAACTCATAGGAACTCTAAAAAAATTTTTTTTATTATTTGTTATTGTAACATTTTGCCGGCATAATTTAGGGTTCCGTTTTTGCCACTTTGGCTTCGGAACCCTAATAAAAAAAGTCCGGAGTTCCCACAAAATTACTGATACCGGCCATTTGTGCTGGCTCTGTACGACTTGTGTCAACATTTCCATGAACGTTGTAACTTTTTGAAAAGTTTGAGACTGGACAATAATGGAATTTGTATACGACATTGCTGGGAAGTTAGCGAGCCAGCAATCTTTAACTTTTTAATTTTGCGCTGACCTTAAACTATGCACTTCTACATGTGATATGTAAAGAATAATGCCAACTTTTATGGACATTTTTGAGAAAAACGTGTGTACCGATGTCTTCGCTGGCGGCGCGCACGAGCCGGCGCGCGAGATAGAGCGGGTCCTCGCCGGCGTGCAGCGCGCGCGCGGCCCAGTACAGCGCCGCGTTGTCGTCGCCGGCGCGCACCGCCTTGTGCAGCGCCGACGCCGTGTTGTAGTGCTCTTCGCCGCGCGCGTCGTACAGCATGTGAGACCGCTGCCGGAATACGACACACGCTGATACGTAGCGCATCAATCACTGACTACCAGGGCCCAGTTTCTCGAAGCATATTAGTCTAATAACATTAGTGTTTTGTCTCATTAAAAATGCCAAAATTGCCATAGGTGTTCCTATAAAATTTGAGGTTTGCCCTCGATTTCCCTAGGATCCCATCGTCAGATCTAGACTTGGTGACAACGGGACCACCTCAGAAGAGTACTCTTTCGAATAAAAAAATAATTTTGAAAATCGGTCCACGTGAACATACATTAAAAAAAAATACAAACATTGGAACATAGAATCTCCTCTTTTTTTTTGAAGTCGGTTAAAAATGAAACAAAACACGGTTAAATGTGATGCCGTCTCTGTTTGTTTTGTTCGAATAGATAGGAGACCGCATCACATTTAACCGTCAGTTAACACTAATCAATGGATGGTGAAACAGCCCCATATACTAATAAAATACGCTTTGAGAAACTAGGCCCAATCCGCGATCTACCGGTATTGGCTACCGAAAGAGGCAGGGCTTATATATACCTGCTATACCACATTTTAGCGTGTGTGACTACGGTGAAATGCTGAATCTTATTGCTTTAATCTTCAACAGGTTAATACGTAATAAAATAACGCAACAAATGGGTTATGTTAACATGCAATTATTCATTTTATTTACAGTATTTTTTTACACATACCTACATACACGTATACTTATTATACGAATAACAAACGTATTCGTTTCGCTGGCGACGTAAATAAAATAAAGCGCAAGCGAGCGCGTCACGTGGGCGACCCCAGGCACTGCGCAGCAACCACAGAATAGCACACTCTAGGGGGCCCCAAACATCTACTTGTAGCGGAGAACAAAATCGCGGGAGTTAGCCGCGACTGATTCTTTTTTTTTATTCGACTGGATGGTAAACGAGCAAGTCGGTCTCCTGATGGTAAGAGATCACCACCGCCCATAGACTCCTGCAACACCAGGGGGATTACAGATGCGTTGCAAACCTAAAGGCCTTAGATGGGATACCTCAAGTGCCAGTAATTTCACCAGCTGTCTTACTCTCCAGGCTGAAACACCACAGTGCAAGCACTGTTGCTTCACGGCAAGATTAGCGAGCAAGATGGTGGTAGCAATACGGGCGGACCTTGCACAAGGTCCTACCACCTGCAAAAGTTTCTTTAAACTACTACTGATTCTACTAGTATTTCAACTACTTGCAGTTTCCTGGTACAGTCAGCTGCAGAGAAAAGGTACCCCCCTTTAACGGCGGTATCCATACTACCGCCATTACAGGGGGGTTCCCTTTCTCTGCAGCTGACTGTACATGGTTAACAGAAAAAATAAGCTACAGTTACACTTACTA
Source organism: Choristoneura rosaceana (assembly GCA_037349165.1). Taxonomy (NCBI): domain Eukaryota; kingdom Metazoa; phylum Arthropoda; class Insecta; order Lepidoptera; family Tortricidae; genus Choristoneura; species Choristoneura rosaceana. The sequence continues at coordinate 6,591,953 of JAZBNJ010000009.1, forward strand.
ATATTAATATTATAAATGCATTGTCAGCACTTCATGCTTAATTAAACCCCTGAACTGATGAAATTTGGCATTAAGTTTGGAACCCTGAGGACATATGAAAGCCACTGCACTTTTTGATATTAGCTTTATTTGCGACTATGTATATGTAGGTATGATGACAATGCAAATAATATGGTAGGAACTTTTAAGCTATTCTGATGATGCAGCCGTATTTGGGCTTATTAGAATAGAAAAAAAAAATCTATGTATACAGCATTTTGTACCTTAATTCCTTGTTTAATGTCTTCGAGCGTGAGCAGACCGCCGGAGCGCGCGGCCAGCGCCAGCTCGAGCGCGCCCAGCGCCACGCGCGCGTCGCCGTCGCACATCTCCGCCAGCCAGCGCAGCGACGCGCGCTCCACGTAACACCTATCAAAACACAGTTCATGAACACTGCACATATTTGCTATTACAGGCCCTAAACTGTATTTTTGTCTCTCAAAAAAGTTATTGACAATCATGAAACGTCATGGCATGCTAGATTTTCTGGTGAAGATTAGTTTAGGATAATTGAAACATAATAGGATTATTTTGGGATGTCTACAATTTTGTAAAACTGTTTATAAATTTTCATCCCTAATAAAAATAATTTTGGCACAAATTACACAATATCCAAGAACCTCTAACAGCAAAAAAAAAATGAAAATAAGGTTGGTTTTCCTCACTTAGTTGTATCACTATCACTGGAGTGTTTGTAGCTTTCTATGTTATCTATAAGATGTGCTTCTTTGTTTTTCTCTACTGCTTTCTGTAGTATCAGCAACACATCTTCGATTGTCAATTTTTCCATAACAATAACTTTACAACGACTGAGCAGAGCATTGTTGAGGCTAAATGAAGGGTTTTCAGTAGTAGCTCCAATGAGTATAATGGTGCCGTTTTCCACATGAGGTAAAAAACTGTCTTGCTGTAACTTATTAAACCTGAAAATAAAACTGAATTGAGAAAGAGGTATCTATAAAAATCAGAAAATAACTTATAAAGATAAAAACTTCACATACCGATGAATTTCATCCATAAACAGAACAGTTTGTCTCTTGAATTGAGCTTCATTCTTGGCAACTTTCACCACTTCCTTGACATCATTTATTCCAGACATTGTTGCAGACAATTTCACAAATCTCAAATTATTGTTACTCTTGCAAATATGAGAAATAACATTTGCCATTGATGTCTGAAGTAAAATAAAAAGTAAATTAAGTAGCAAGCAGTGGTGTAGCATAGTGGGGGGGCTTCCAAAGCTACGCCACTGGTAGCAAGTAATGATATACATGCATTCACTAATGCAATATATACCAATTATACTTTCAGTAGCATAAAGGTGCATTGCATAGATATTTTTCTCATCTTGGTAATGAACACATATTTATAAGCAGTAATGTACTTGATAATGTTTAAATAACATAAAACATTAGATAAAATTTCTTTACCTTACCACAACCAGGTGGCCCCCATAAAATCATATTAGGAATTTTATTTTGTTCCAGCATAGACCTTAGCATAGTTCCTGCGCCAAAAGACTCCTTGTGGCCCACCATATCCTGTAAACTCTGTGGTCTCATTTGCTCAGCCAGAGGTATATTCTTAGTCTTATTTTCCATATTCGTACCGTTTATTGTTATATTTGTGGTTGAACTCGAAGGCAGGTGCTGGCTCTGTGCTGACTATGGCATTAATTAAACAATAATAATAATTAATTATTAATAAATAACCCATAATAACCTAAATAGTTTTAAATATTGTGTTTTATTATTTACATGAATGTTAGTCTGAAACATTGACATCTATGTACTTACCTTACGGCACATAGATAAATATATTAATAAAATATTAAGTTAATTAGACAAAATTGCACAAGAGAGGAAATAAACAATCGCAAAGAAAACCTTAGGTTTCTGCACATTGGTATGAAAGGTATTAATTGTATGGGTCAAGGAGAATACAACCACTACGTTTTTGTATGGATCATGTTGCCCAAAACAAATGGTTATATTATAATTATTATTACTACTATTTTTAAATGACTAAACTGTAGTTTTTTTTATGCGGAATTGAATAATAAAATATTTACCTCGGTTAACATGGACGTTTGGATGGTACCTGCATTATTCTCCAACTTGATACGTTTTTCTTTTGGAGAAGCAATTTTGAAAAGTGATCCTGATCCCATTCTTTTGGATGGACCTTTTTCTGTTTGTGTGTTGAGAAATAAACATTTATTTACGTGTTCTTCAATATCTTCTTTCTTAAACTCTCGATTACATACTGGACATGCTACAGAGTCGTCCATCGCTGGTTTTCACTTTATTTTATTCATGAAACTGTGAAATTATGAAAATAACTAAATTGGCGGGTTGAGACTTGTTGAAAACTTGTCCTTTAATTGAAATTGAAATTTGACTTACTGACAGTTCGTTGACAGAGGGCCTACTCCAAAATTCGAAGATCGTATCGTACCGTCTCTTTCACTCTCGTATTAAACAGTATTAGTTTTAGAGGGACAGAACAACACGTACTTCGATTTTGGTATTTCGTAGTAGCCCCGCAGAACATAACATGATAAAACTGTTAAAGATACAAATAAAACCGACAACAATTAATAAAAACTTCGTTAAACACAAAAATACGACTCATATATGTCAATGTCATATTACTTTTGAAAGTTTGTTGGCATGTACCGTTGTTTTGCCAACAATGTTCAAAAAATGTAACAGGACAATAATTGCTATTTAAAAGTTAAGATCTTATGTATACCATCTCAAATCTTAAATTGTACTCCTCCATTTTGTATACATCGATAATATGAGTAACATTAAGAACCGTAAAGGTGACAAGAAACCTAACGAGGTCAGCCAACTTACAGAGGAATGTCTCATAGAAAAAAATATTATACAGAGAGAAGTTGTAAGTACAGTATTTATTGTATTTAAACAATTTAAATAAATACATTAGGAATAAACTTTAAATATGAAGTGAAAACTTGCTCTATTCTGTGAAGTTAGTAATAAAACACTTATTAGTGAAACTTTTAAATTAGGACTTAGTTATCTGTCTATTTTTTCTTTCTAGGGAGATGGCGCACCAGCAGAAACTGAAACTGAGCCTCGGGTTGCAGACGCTGGCGTTAAGAACTTAGAGGGCATACCATCTAGTTTCTACTTGCACTTGAAGATAGATTTAGTATGTGCTACCCTACTAGTCGTAGCCCTCTGTACTCGTCTATACAATCTGGAGGAACCAAAATATATAGTGTAAGTACTATGAATAATGAGTATGAGTCCTACGTACGAGTAATGAGTGCTCAATTTGTGTTACAGTATCTTATAAAAATTGTAACAACCCTTAAATTTGAAATTTTCAAAAAACATTTAAAGTGATAGCAAGTCCCTTTGTAAGATAAAATAAAGATGAATTGCAATTGAAAAATAATTAACCAATTATCAAACAGATAAATTTTTTAAATAAACTTATTGGTTATCTGAGGAATGCAACATCGGCCCTTATATAGTAATGTGAAGCACAAAATGTAATCAAAACTTAATTTTTTTTCCAGTTTTGATGAACTGCATTATGGAAGATATGTGTCTTTGTATACCAAAGGCATATTTTTCTTCGATGCACATCCTCCCCTTGGCAAGCAACTTCTATACTTGGCTGGCCGAGCTGCTGGGTATGATGGCAACTTCACATTTGACAGGATCGGGTCTCCATACTCTGATAATGTACCAATAAGCGCACTGAGGTTAGTGCCTGCTGTTGCAGGCAGCCTACTTGTGACTGCATCATATCAGTTGATGCTTGAGATGTGTACATATCATTGGACAGCCATCTTAGCTGCACTTTTAGTTCTGTTTGGTAAGTACTGTCCTCTCAATTTACATAAAAATAAGAAACAATTTTTGTTTCTTTCTCTGTTGGATGGATGACCTGGTTAAAATCTTGGGTTCATGGTGGATGCAGGTTGCTTCCAACTGTAGCAACTGGAGGTCTATGGAGAGGCCTGAGTCCAACAGTAGATGTCTTACAGCTGATATGATGATGGTGATAATGATGATAATGACCTTGCCAATACAACAAGGGTGAAAACCATTAATAAAAAAGTTTCCATTACTGCCTGCCTATGCTATGAATGATGGTTATTGGTTGCTTAATAATAAAGTATCTGGGCGACCGAGCTTTGCTCAGGCTAAAACTCAATAAGCTTTTTCCCAGAGATAAGACCAAGCTAGATTGATTTGTCATCCCTGAAAACCCCCAAATACCAAATTTTATTGAAATTGTTTAGCCATTTCTTAGATCCTAGAAATATGTTTGGAATCAGTAAATTTTACTAACTCAAAATATGTATATAACCCACTATCTTAAAAAAATGTAGCTTAGTAAATTTCTCCTTTCAAGCGTCGATATATTGTATAAGTATTGCCTGTTTAAAGGTATTAGATAATACTAAAGTAGCTCTTTCATTTTCAGAGAACTGTCTTCTCGCACAGTCAAGGTTTATGCTGCTAGAATGCATTCAAATTTTATTTGGATTGTGTGGAATTTTATTTGCTATAAAACATACTAAATCCAATGGTGTATCTGCTGTTGTTTATTTATGTATCAGTGCGTTTTCGCTTGGGTGTTGTGTTTCGTAAGTACCGTTTATATGCTATGCAGTTGATCATTAATCATACGAAATTAAGGAATTTGTTGAATAATATGTAAAATTGTTTCAGGGTTAAATACTCTGGTCTTTACACATACTACCTCGCAGTATCAATAGTCGGCCATCAGATCTGGGAGCGCATCGGCCAGGCGAAGTCGACCGCGCGCTTAGTGTTCTCCAGTCTGTGGAGGCTTTTTGTCCTCGTAGCGATTCCGTTGGCAATATACGTGGGGGTGTTCTACGCTCACCTGGCGATGCTGCCGAAGGCGGGGCCGCACGACAGCGTGATGACGAGCGCGTTCCAGGCCTCGCTGCAGGGCGGCCTGGCCAGCATCACGCGCGGCCAGCCGCTGCACGTCGCACACGGCTCGCAGATCACTCTCAGGTGTTTTATAGGCTTTCTTATTATAATAATGGTGTCTACAATAGTTGTTCCAAAGATGGGTTCCATCTGTATGAAGTGTGAGTCAAAGTACTTAGTAGGTACTAAAGATATATTTCATCAAAAACAAGCTATATGCATATAGTAGCGCATATGGGCAAATATTCGAGCGTTTCGACCGCGCGGTCAAACGACATTAGCGTCCCACGTTTAACTTATATAGCACAACGGAAAGACAAGTCACAAGAATTTTAATAATCACGCTATATTCAGTATCGGTGTTGTTTTAATTTTTCATAAAAAAATTTAACGCCTGCGAAGACACCAATGATAAAAAAAGCTGCGTAAACGCTGAATATTCGCCAATGTAATGTACGTGTGTAATAATAATGAGAATAATGACCATACCTACCAAAGAGCAAGAAATCGTCAGCATGATTTCATGCTCTGTGGCGCATACTTACAAAGCCGTTTATAAACTATTGGGGGCCCTCGGCACCTTTTCATTCCCCTACTCGCGCCATGCGTGAATTTGTAGCAAGTCACGAGGGGGCTTCATCCTTCATGTGGCAATGACTTCGTGCCCAGAGTGCCCAGTAGGAAAGAGAAAAGGGGGCCTGATGTAGATACTAGCAATACTAGGTACCTAGTTAGTAAGTTGTTTGTTTACTGCCAGGCACGCGCACGGGCGCGCCTGCTGGCTACACTCACACGCGCACGTGTACCCGGTGCGGTACAGCGACGCGCGCGGCTCCAGCCACCAGCAACAGGTCACCTGCTACAGCTTCAAGGTTTGTGTCGAGCGCTAAGCCTGTTTAAAAACCGGTCAAGTGAGAGTCGGATTAATGAATTTCCAGTGTTGGCAGAGTCCTGCTGCAAAACAAAATGTATGCTGTATGTGGTAATTTTAGATTGGTTATTGACTTGAAAAAAATAAGATTTTCATGCTTTTTATTTGTTGTGCTGTAAGAACTACCTTCATACCAAATTTCAAGTTTCTAGAATAGTTGGAGGTGCCCTCTAGGTTTTGATTCCCTGGGCTTTTTTATGAAAACAGCGTTTTAATGATTGTATGCTTGTTTTTTTAGTTAGCTTAATAATATAATTATTGATAAGATAATAATTTATTGATAATTTTATTAGTTTAATACCTCCTCGCGGTCCCGAGACTAGCGGTCATAACAGACAAACGGATGGACGGCAAAGTTACCCTACACGGGTTCTGTTTTCGACCTCAATACGGAACCTTAAAAACTATAATATTAATTTTCAAAAAGAATTGCAATTCTCTGATGAACAAGTACTGGAAGACTTTGACTACCTAATCAAATATATTAAAACGCAAAGTAACTTACGTAAGTGTGCGCATTAATAGCGAAGAGAGAAGAAAAATGAACAAAGGTCATTTCAGTATTACATAAACAGAATTTTAGTACTTCTGACCCCCCCTTGTACCTACCCCATGTCATCAAAAATAAGCTTAGCAAAAATCACCCGCCCCCTTTAGGGTTTGCGTAGGTACAATCACCAGCACCAATATCTGATGCAACAAGCGTGCAAAAATATCTGACACGTCAATCCGGCCTTACAAATAAGAGTCAGATATTGGTGCTGATGACTGTACCTATACTTGAATGACCCCAAACGTCAAGTCAAAAATCGTCTATAACATTTCTATTCTTCGTATTGTTAATTCTATGAAACTGCAATAAATAATGTTGCTAGCTAGTCGTGATGTGGTATACAGGACGTGAACAACTGGTGGATCGTGAAGCGTCCGGACGTGGCGTCGCTGGCGGTGGCGCGGCCGCCGGACGCCATCCGGCACGGCGACACGGTGCAGCTGCTGCACGGGATCACGAGCCGCGCGCTCAACTCGCACGACGTCGCCGCGCCCGTTTCGCCGCAGTCGCAGGTAACGCATTCCCGCACTGGACGCAGAACGTGGAGTAAGACTGTCCCCACAACTCCATCCATCCATCCATAGCAGCCCTTAGTTCGTCCGTCTTGGGACATAGGCCTCCTCTCCATTTATCTACGCCTGACGATCGACAGCCATATTATTATGCATCCAACCTCCACCCGCCTGTCAGCAGATGTCGTCCTTTCACCTCATTGGTGGTCTCCCCCTACTGCGAGTGTTTTCACGAGGTCTCCACTCGAGTGTTCGCCTCGCCCAACGATCGTGGTTCATTCTGGCAATGTGCCCTGCCCACCTCCACTTATTCCTCTCGATCTCTTCCACCACATCTCGAACTTTTGTGACTCGTCTAATCCACTCATTTCTTTTTCGATGCATGACAGTTATCCCGAGCATTGACCTCTCCATTGCTCTCTGTCCCCACTGGTCCCCACAACTATCGACGCGAAATCTACTTTTGCCGACCAAAGAACGCTTTAGTCCAGGGCCGTCTTTCACCTACTTATTAGAGGCCCTGGACACATTTGGATAATGAGGCCTCTATGACCCATAATAAAGCACAATTTAGCTATCGGTTATTGTTTGGTAATGGAGTAGGGACAAGGGGACCCCCAATCCATCGCGCCCAGTGTGCCCACTGGGGAAAAGGGGCCTGTTTATGTCCACGCAATAAGAGCGAAAAAGATATCTTCCCGTCGGTAAACGGGTTTCACGTCGGCTTTCGCGTCGGCCGAGCCAATCGACGTCTACGTCTTTTTCGCTCTTATTGCGTGCACATAAAGAGTTTTTTGATCAGCTAAAGCCGATTCGGCGTCTATAGGTTTATAGAGAACCTTAACGAGTTCTTGAGTGGAGACCGCGTCTAGGCAAACGTAGTGTATGATACCCTCCGACCAGGTGTGACAGATATCTGTCACATAAATCAACTGAAATTCAAAAGGGGTTGGAGAAATAAGGCCTTAGAATTTAACTACTTTTAACACGTTTAACTACCTTTTAGGAAGTATCCTGCTACATCGACTACAACGTATCCATGCCGTCTCAGAACTTGTGGCGCGTAGAGATAATCAACCGTGACAGCGACGACGCGACGTGGGACGGCATCCGGTCGATGGTGCGACTCGTGCATCAGCCGTCTGGCGCCGCACTGCGCTGGAGCGGGCGTCAGCTGCCCGCCTGGGGCTTTCACCAGCACGAAGTGGTCGCCGACAAACAGATTGCTCACCAGGATACCATCTGGAATGTCGAGGAGCACCGATATACTAAAGGTGAGTCCTTGTCGGCCGCGCTTTGGAGGTCATTGGGAGAGTGTTGTTAGCGATGTAAAGTGAGGCTGGGGAATTTATAGTCCTGGACTCGGGAGTGTGCCGATTTCGCTTTAAATATGTAGATATTGATGAAAGATAAGCTACCATTTAGCAAATTCAGAATATTTGTTTTTAGGTACATTATCCATTTACAAACCAGATTTGAAACTACTTTTTTCTTTTAGTAACGAACTTTACTAGCTTCCACAGTATTTAATTAACAAACTATAAATAACAAATTTACAATATAACCAAAACTCCACTTTGATCCGCTACCAATGGTGTGATTAACTTTAACTTGAAAAGAGTGTCTTGAATTTTTTTTTTTATTATTTAGAAACCCTTCTTCTAAATCAAAACGGGCGCAAAATTTGAATGGAATGTCAATTTCCACGGCCGCTGTCTTTATGTAGATAAGGCCGCCCTGCCGCGCATTACAGATTTTTTTTCGTGCGTTCCAATGTTTCGGCAGCCTGGCGTAAAACTGTATTGCGACCATTCTAAACCGTCATGTGACATTCCAGCCGAGGACCGGCGCGAGCGCGAACGCGAGCTGGTGAGCGCGGAGATGATCCCGGCGGCGCGCACGTCGCTGACCTTCTGGGAGAAGTTCGCGGAGCTGCAGCTGAAGATGTTAGCGCACGCGCCCGACGCGCCGCTCGGACACATGTTCGCCAGCGAGCCCGCCGAGTGGCCGCTGCTCGCGCGCTCCATCGCTTACTGGCTCTCGCCGCACTCCAATGTGAGTACAGGCTACCAAGGCCTTCAGTAGGCCTATTAAGGGTGAATCATGAATCAACTATTTTACCGACACTTTGGGCGTCTCCTGCGTTACCAAAATTGTCTCTGGCGTTACCAAAAAATCGTACTTCCAACAGGATATTTCACGGTTTAGCCCTTTCGTTCCGGCAAAGCCATACACAAAATCTACCCAGTTTTCCATATTCAGTGAATTGATACCTGCTCCTCAGTCCTGTAGGCGAGTTAACTCGTTCACAGAAATGATGATTTTTTGACTCAGAATGCATTTTACTCCATAAAAGAATACTTAGATTATATGCCTCATGATATTTATTAAATTAATATTTGCATGCCCATTAGCAGGCAGAATACACTGCACACAAATTGTAAGACATATGAACATCCGCTTGACTGTATTCTAGCAAATAAAGTATATTTTGATTTTGATGCTCTTACGTCCGAAAGACGACTTAACTCTGCTACGTAAAACACTTTTCAGAGCATATCGGCTCCGTCTACCGAGACGAGATAACTCGTTGGCTTGGTACAGTTATTTTTCTCCATGTTATTTGTTCAAAACGTATTTAGACACAAATGCGTAACGAATATTCTTGGGGTAGACTAATAAGTTTATTCACTAGTTGGCAACATTACTAACTGCATAACTGCAGCAAATAAATATGGCTCAAGACTAAGAGTACAGGAAGCAATGTGTCCGGTTGTGCAAGTGACTGTCGATTGCCCTAATCTAGGATGCAATGTAATTTTTTAAGACGAGTTTACTCGTCTACCGGATCTGAGAGCACATCGCACAAGACGAGTTAACTCGTCATCCGGAACGAAAGGGTTAACAGGCTGAACTTACATAGGAAGGCATGGATTCATCAATCAAACTATCAATTAAATTACAGAAAAAACATGTTTAGTTACGCAAATCTGCAATTGTTTGAAAAATGTCGCGGACAGATTAGTGTCGGTAAAAAAGTTGATTGGCCCTTAAGTTAGCGCTAGCCATCGCCAGTGTCTTTGCATAAGTAGCTCAAAACTTACTTAAATAAAATGTTCTACAGCCATTCGGCATTTTGAAAAATACGAAAGCATTTTTGAAAAATCTGAAACTGAGGCGTTCGGTTGACTAGCACCGCTTCGACAGAAAAGTAGCGCTAGTGCGGCATGGAGGGTAACACACGTAGGTATGGTCAGCGTCAAAAGTAGTGGATCACTTTTTTACTCTGTCGCATTGACACATTGACAATTTTGCATGGCGTTTAATACGTGGCTGTAAAACGACAAAGTACGAAAGTGTACAGCTACTTTTGATGCTGACTATACGCGCGCTGTACCCTCGGGAACGCATTTTTCCGGGATAAAAAGTAGCCTTTGTGTTATTACAGACGTCCAGCTACCTACATGCCAAATTTCAGGTCTATTCCTACTAGTTCCATCATTAGTTCCATTGATGGAACTAGTTTTTTTTTCTCAGTAGTTACATTCAACGAAGAGGGTAGTAGTCCAACTAGATGGAATAGACCAAATTTCATGACTACGCCTAGCGGTTGTTATTTCGAAATTTTATCCCTATCCCGTGGGAATATCGGGATAAAAAGTAGCCTATGTATTATTCCAGACATCCAGTTATCTATAATACGTACCAAATTTCATCCAAATGCGTCCAGCGGTTTTAGCGTAAAGGAGTGACAAACATTCACACAAACTTTCGCATTTATAATATAAGTAGGATAACTGTTATTTTTGTCATCTTTTGTGCAGGCTCAAATCCACCTGATCGGGAACATAGTGACGTGGTACGCAGGCTCGTGCGCGGTGGCGGCGTTCGGCGCGCTGCTGGCGCTGCGTGCGCTGCGCGCGCGGCGCCGCGCCTCCCCCCTGGCGGGCCCCTCCGACGCGCGCTTCTCCGCCGCTGCACACGTGCTCTTCCTCGGCTACTGGCTCCATTACCTCCCCTACTTCTTCCTCGACCGAACCCTCTTCCTCCACCATTATCTACCCGCCTACGTCTTCAAAATACTCCTTCTCGCCTTCGTCATCGAGCACGTTTACTATTCCCTGCAGCTCTGGGAGCGGACCCGCCCGTTCACCAACCTGTTTGTCATCTGCGTGATCGTCTGGCTCGCGTACGTCGCGGTGACGTTCAAGAAATTCAGCGTTCTTAATTATGGCAACAGCGATCTGACCGAAACCGAACTCATGAGCCTCCGTTGGAAGGACACTTGGGATTTCATTCTACATAAGAAATAAATTCACATTATTCACTGTGTCATAAAATTAATCCAGAATAAAGACTGTCCACGATAAAATATTGCGACTGACGTCCGACCGTAGATCCAGTACACGCCATTCCGAGTCTTGTCACAAATGTTTAAGTATATTTATTTTTTTAAGGATATTGTTGAAATAAGAACTTACCCACAGCATAGCTCGTGAATGGAATTCAGTATTAACAAAGTACTTTCTCAACTTTAATACTCATTAAGTTTCATCAAATAATGTAAATTAATAGGTTTAAGTAGATAAAAAATTCAATCGAAATAGATCTGGTGGCTATAAGCTTGTTGTAATTTTGTTGTAGTATTTGTATCATATTTTAGCTAATGTAAGTGTACCTATTCCGTCCAGTTTTCTTTTACAATTTTATAATAAATCTATACAAAATCATTTTTTTTTTCAATAATAAAATAATCGTGATTCGAGTCCCAGGCTACATTAATAATTCTTATTCAAGTTAATGAATTATTATATATGATAGTTATCCTTTACTTAATTTAGGTGAATGTGTGAAGTATGCTAGCAACAGGGACAAGAACCGCGTGAGTGATTAGACTTGCTTGCTACCCACTAGGCTACTAACACAGAATACATAATAGTACTAACGTATTACTAGTGCTACTAGTGTGTCGACAGTCATCGTCATTGAAACGACCTTCCACTTCAAGAAAGTTAGCTGGTGACTGGCACATGGTTAAAAAGAAAAATTTGTTTGTTGTAAAATTTATTTCAATAAACCAATATTAGATAGAAAGCTAAGGTTGCTACATTTCCATGGGCTGCACGCGGTGCACTGCTACAGACTCCACGGTCAGTGGAATCACTCGCTGTTTCAAAACTGCAGTGGTCCCAGCTGCATATCTATATGAACCTTGCTTCTTGCCCTGCAAATAAAGATAAAATAAAGTCAGATTTCCGGGTTACCAAAGTGGACAAGAATCGCCTGCTCAGAACATGCGATCTCTTCAATCAATGATCAAATTTAATATTTAAATGACCTTTTTTATACTTCTTTATGTAATCAATGCAGCCAATGTATTAAATGTTTTATTTTTATTTTTAGTTACCTTAACATTAGCTTCTTCAAATGTTCTTAGATATTGTGCTGGTCCTGAGTTGCGAATGACACACAGGTCAACATTGGATCCAGAACCCAAGTCATTGAAGATACCAGCTGCAATAGCATCTCGTACCAACTTCTTGCCCTCTTCCTCACTCATTTTCGGTTTCCAGCCCGATTCAAAGACAGACATAGCTGCCAAGGAGCCTGAGCCTGTCAACAAGAAAATATAGTTTTTTATTATAGACACATAAATCATTGAGCTAAAATTTCCCTATGATAGTGTTTATACTATTTTCATCTCTCCTGTTCGGAAAGTTTAATTTTCATGGGTAGATAGCCGGGTGGAAAATTGCGTTTTCTCCTCTAGGGTGGAAAGTAATTTTTTTTTAATTTTTCGGCTAGCCACGACATCGAAGATAATTGAGTTACGTCATATTATTAAAATAAAAGTTTTTCAGTAATCTAAATTCAGCTATACATTAAACGACATGTTTATTACGATCTTAATAGGTTCACATTAAAAACATTCTACAATTGGTCTATTTTTTTCGAAATTACAGAATATCAACATTTAAAATTTTTCCTCTATTCTGCTGTCCGCCATAATGCCATGATAGGCATTTTTTTCACGTTTCGGCATGGCCATCTAGATGTAAGTCGTGACCAAGAACATTATATACAACACTGGAGGTTGAACGCCGAACATCCGTAATAAAAGTCTTCTTAGGGATAAGCTCGCCTTTGTTCTCCTCTCTGTGTTTACATATTTTTATTTTTATGTGCAATAAAGAGTTTACATACATACATACATAAAAGTCAAACTTCTTGGTTCGGCGTGCAACCTCCAGTTTTGTATAATTATAAGCTCTTTGGTCATGTCGTGGCCAACTCGATTACAGTCTAGTCGGCCGCGGCAAGTGGCCAGTATGCAAAGAGTAAAGTAATGTATGAAAAGGTTGGAGGTTGGATATAAATAAATTTAATTTATTTATATCTTATTAATTTATATCGTAATTATAACTTGTATAATTTTGTACATTTATTTATACTAGCCACGACATCGAAGATAATGAGGGCTATCGTTTTTTACCTCACTAGATGGCGCCACTGTTGCGTGAGGTTTTTAAAAGTCTGTTATTACGGGCGTGAAAACAAAGTTTAGATTAAAATCATATTTAATACATCATAAAACAGTACCATAAAAATATCGAGCAACCACAGTACTGCGTAATCCCGTTTTGTTCGGAAAAAAGGGAGGACAAAAGTTTTCGAAAGACAAAACTGTCTCAAATTACAGACGTTCATTGCCCCTTATCGTATAATTGCCATAATTAATTTCAGGTAATGCAAAATATTCCCAAAATTATTCTAATTATAAATAAACCCGCGTAGCTCACCCAAAAACTATGAGATTTGACATTTCGTTGACCTCACGCTACACTAGCGCCTCTAGCGGAAAATTCATTCGCGATAGCCCTCATTGAGTTACGTCAATGAGTTTTTTTTTTCACGTTTCGGCATGGCATCTAGATGCACGTCGTGACCAACTCGATTTTTTTTTTATAGTCGGCCATGGCAAGTGGCCAGTCGAAAAGGTACCGCTGGAGGTTGGATAGGTTTAAGTAAATTCAATTTATTATTATTCTCGTTTTTTTGTAGTATTTTAATTTCCTCACAGTCGAAATGAAAAGTAGAGTGTCTAACTCGGGTGAAATAACCCATTTCCCCTCGAACTATTGGCGCTCTCACTTCGTTCGAGCGCCAGAAATATCTCGGTGAAATGGGTCACTTTCCACCCTTGGTTATCAATCTACTATTTCAACACGCTTCGCTATTTTCAATTCATCTCTATGTTTTTCTTTTTTTTGTGTTTGTTACATGCAATAACTTTTTTTGTTCTAAAAAACATACTTCTGAGGATCTGATGATAGGAAAATCGCACGCAACCCTCAAATTTAAACACACACATCTAGATAGCGATTTTGGCATTTTTATCACAAAGTCGAGTATTAAAATATTGTAGTCTATACTACATATTATAGTTTGGGCTTAATGGAATCTTTGTTAAGAACCATATAAAAACTTTTTTTAACAAGAAATGGGACCTACTACAAAAACCTTGAAAATATTTTTCTGTTAATATGAAGTTGATGCCTCAGTATAAGCCAGCAGGAGTGATTGAAGCACATATATAGTATATAGGTGAGGTAGATGACTATAGACCCACTCCACTCCTGCTGGCTCGCACTTGGCTAATTTTTGACTTACCTATGCAGTATTGTCATATAAGCAACACTATGTTGGTGCCAGACTGGTGATCAATATAACTTCATGATTAAGATTGAGTTTTCCTATACTCCTGTACATACCCATGGTTGCATAGGGCAGCTTGTCAACAGATCCATGAGGGTAAATGCAGTAGATGTGAGGTCCAGTGCGGTCGACGCCACCAAGTACGAGCGCAGCGCCGATGTGGCCCTGGTAGCGGAACAGCATGCGCTTGAGCAGCGTGGCGGCCGTGCTCACCGGCACCGTGCGTCCCGTGTGCAGCCGCTGCAGCTCCAGCTGAGACGCCACCGTCGCCGTCGTCATCTCTGTGTCCGCCGCCGTCCCCGCCCCGCAACAGTACATGTTCCCCGCCAAGTAATGAATCTTTTCGCAGTTCTTGTCCGAAACTATTGTGTTCTCAGTGGCGCGAGTATCGGCACCCAGAATAACACCATCAGCGTAAATTATACCCACAATGGTTGTACCAGTCTTTGTGGCCTTCGGAGCTGGGAAACCTTTTTGTTCGAGGAATGCATTACTGAAAGTGATACGAACAATAAACAAACGGCATTTCGTTTATGAAGATGAACAGTAAAATGTCAATCTTCACTTCAGATATAACTTACCGCTGAAAGTTTTCAAATGAAAATCCTGGAGCTGGAATTTCCGGTGCCAAAACTGAAGCCATGTTTAGTTCTTTAATCTATAATTTCAGAATGTCTTTTTCAGTAATTCGTAATGTAATGCAAAATTTGTGGAAAATGTGATGACTTGCACCGCTTGTCAAAACCTTGGTGTTTGTCCACAGATAAGATAAAGATAAAGTAGTAAGTAAATATATTCGACTCAGTGACATTCAATAAATTTTAAATTTTAAGCAGTGTTTAAAACCGTGTGTCAAATAGATCAAAACATAGCATCGTCTTTTTTGAACTGGCAATTTAGTTGCAACGAGGCTACACGTCATTGGCTGATAGTGGTAATGTATTTTTTTGGAACATTTTAAGTCTTATTTAAATGGTTGAAAAGCTATATTTGCTGCTCAGTACATATGCTTTTTTAAGACTACGTAAAACTAGACGACCAATAGGGAGTGGACGAATTGTCTTCACACGCCTCTATTATTTTCTGTCAAATTTACGTCAAAGCTCCGGACTAAACGCGATGTTTAGCGGATTTCGTACAGAATTTTCGTAGAATTTAATAAAATTAGTTCCTAAGTAGCAAAATGTTAACGAATTCCGCATATGTGATTTTAGTTTATTTATTTTCGGCTGCGGTCATAGTGCTAGCAGGCCGTGACTTTTATCAAATACTCGGCGTGTCTCGTTCGGCCAGCACGAATGAAATCAAAAAAGCTTACAGAAAATTAGCAAAGGCGCTGCACCCGGACAAGAATCAGGATGATCCAAATGCGTCGAATAAGTTCCAAGACTTGGGGGCAGCGTACGAAGCGCTGTCGGACCCTGAGAAGCGCGAGTTGTACGACCGCTGCGGGGAGGATTGTCTGAAGAAGGAGGGAATGATGAACAATAATGACCCCTTCGCGAGTTTCTTCGGAGACTTCGGGTTCCACTTCGGTGGCGAGCCGCAGCAGCACGAGACGCCGCGGGGCGCCGACATCACCATGCAACTTTCAGTCTCGCTAGAAGAACTTTACAACGGCAATTTCATTGAGGTCTGTATTACGAGACACAGATTCTTCTTGACCTTAAGTGTTTATTACCTTATTGTGAGAAATAACATACTTCAATAATATGGCAGACATGAATATGTTTCACTTCCTTTTTTTTTAATATATTTGGTAATCTACAGATAACCAGAAATAAACCAGTGATCAAGCCAGCGTCAGGCACACGCAAGTGTAATTGCCGACAAGAGATGGTTACCCGTAACCTCGGGCCAGGGCGCTTCCAGATGATGCAGCAGACAGTTTGTGATGAGTGCCCTAATGTCAAGTTTGTCAATGAAGAAAGACTGCTGGAAATTGAGGTATGTTCTTGATTTCATATTTATATTCAACACTGGGTTTTGTAGGAAACATAAAAACTTCTTACCTACTGTACTTGGTTCCATAGAAAAGTTACTCATTGAATAGAATTTCAGAATTTCTCTGTTTTAAATTCTAATTCTAACAATTGACTAAGTAGAGGTTCAGGGCCGGATTTAGAGGTCTGGAGGCCTTGGGGCAACAAAGGAGTAGAGGCCAAGATGAGTAGTTTTTTTTTAAATATTTAGGAACAGTATTATAAAATTATGTTGTTTATATTACTGTAGGTAAAGGTAAAACAGTGAAAAAAATATCAAAGGAAAAGTTGTACACCAGTGTTTACTCGTTGAAATTTGAAAAAAATCTGAAATCTCTATTGTGGAGGCCCCAGGGCTGTAACGCCGAATGCCCTCCCCTAAATCCAGCCCTGTTGAGGTTATCACTTGCCACTATTAGACACACTAAAACATATGAAAAAAGTTTAGTAAATTTTAACAAAAACCTCTTTTTTACGATTGTAGGTGGAAGTTGGTGCTCCAGATGGGCACAAGTCGCGGCTTCGTGGTGAAGGGGAACCACATGTGGATGGAGAGCCGGGAGACCTCATCATCGAACTCCACACAGAGAAGCATGCCCGATTCACACGCAAGGGGGATGATCTCTACACCAACATTACCATATCTTTACAGGTATATTTTGAAATAAAAAATTGCTTTATTTTTACCTGACTACCTGAAGGAGGGTTATGTTTTTGACAACAATAATATTTTATTACTAATCAACAACAGTATAACATTGCACAATTTCAAAATTAGACTCATTAATAACTAGATCCCGTTATCAAACAAGCAGTTTGGTGGCTACCTAACAGTAGTGATGTGCAATGTCGATAAAAAACTTTTTTTATTGAGTTTTCAGATAAATTTTGGAGTTCCCTTACATAGCTACAACATTGAGACTTGGATAGTTTGTATTTCACATTACTAATGTTAAGTAGTTGCCGGCTTGATAACAGGGTATATTTATGACTCATATTTCACTAACTTCCTTCTTTCTGTTAGAACAATCCCAATCACAAAAATCCTAAAGTATAAAACACAAGTATAGCTAATTCCTTATCTCACTGTAATCAAGTTTACTGCCAACCACAGTAGATTAAATGTGAAATATTAATTGGGCAAATATTCTCACCTTGAGCAATTTGTTTGATAAGAATCAAGAACCATATATTATATATGGTCCTTGACAAGAATATTACTTTTAGTACTTACACTATTATTTCAATTTATTTAGTTCCATTCATGTAGGTAGTAGGTACTTCATATCAATGTGGTATGGTGAATTATAAAACCGCATAGCCAATCCATTGCCACACCAACACAATAGTATGCTGTTGATATTATATTGGCAAGTTTAAATCTACTCCATCTAAGAGCAGGTGCTTGAGGTACTTATTTGATTGTGCAAAATTCAAGGACTAAATGAAATTAATTTATAAAATTAGTTTTTTTATTTTATTTTACTAACTTTTTGTACAGAAAGCGGAATTCTCCTAAGTCAGGGTGGCCACTTTCTGGAGTCAGGGAAAATTATGGAAATTTCCTAGAAATCCAAAAAGTCAGGGAAAATACTCGTGATTTCACAAAACTTAGCTCGATATTTTATCACCAGTTGTTTCAATTCTGGGCAACGTATTATAGAGTAGTATAAAAATAGTCAATGAAAAAAAGTGAGCATGTTCGATGTGCAGTGAACTCCCATAATTGGGTCTAGCTTAGTATTTTTTTTTATTCTACTGGATGGCAAACAAGCAAATTTGTCTCCTGATGGTAAGAGATCACCATCGCCCATAGACACATGCAACACTGGGGGGATTGCAGAGTATCTCGAGCAGTAAAAAAAAACATAATAACCTGCTTTGAAATGTACATTTTTGGTCAAAAAAATTTAGAAATGTGGTCAGGGAAAAGTCAGGATTTTTTTTTAATTTTTAGTGGACACCCTGATAGTTTTAAGTTTTATAGTCCTCGAATTTCGCACACTGATCTACCTCCATTGCCTGCTCCAGCATGAGCCTGATAATGACTAAATAGTGATTTTATCTTTATCGTCATGCGGAACATGTACTTATAGAATGTACAACTTTTATAGCACCAATTATTTTTGAACAAATAGTTTTGCAGTGGCAGTTATGATAAAACATTTTATTTGAATGCAAATACTATACAAATAAGATGAATTGAAGAAATGTACATATATTGGCGCATCATTTCAGAACTGCTGTACCTTACCTATTTGGTTTATTCTTCTTTTTTTGTTGTGTTTGTAATTGTCAGGTGAAATAAATTGTTTGACAAATTGTATGCAATCTTACTAAATTAAATAGTTTCTCATGTTTCGTATCAGGTAAATATGAGGGACAACTTTTTCACTTTATCGTATTAACACATCAGTCAATTTTGTATGACATTCTAAATTTGCTGTAATGTGATTTATGTGTACAATTAATTTACGACTTCGAGAACAACATTGGAAGAAATTACTGTTTTTAATTTTATGTTTACTTGCATTAGCAATTATTTTGATTGTCTTAGTCCCAGCCTATGTTACATGTGTCGAGTAATTGTGAACTGTAAGTTTTAAAATTAATAGGTACTTTTTTGGAGTTTTGCATGAAGCATCCATTACTTAGCTTACCTATGTTATTCCAGGATGCTCTGACCGGGTTCACACTGGAGCTGAAACACCTGGACGGGCACACGGTGTCCGTGACACGCGACAAGGTGACGTGGGCTGGCGCGCGCGTGCGCAAGAAGGGCGAGGGAATGCCTAACTTCGAAAACAACAACCTACATGGGAACCTGTACATCACCTTCGACATTGACTTCCCCAAACAAGACTTCAGTGATCAGGAAAAAGAAGGTATTTAGCTACCATGCGTAGAAGAAATTTGTCTTATCATATCCATATCATACAAGAAGGACTTCTTTTTTTAAATAGACCAGTGAGAAAGCTTAATAATATCAGATTAGTGAGGATTTTCCGTAAGACTTAGCACAAATTTAACAGGTTGATTAACACTTTCAACTATCCCTCGCTTTCGCAACTGTCATGGGTCGGTACGCCCGTGAATTACAGGTAATAGGTAATGCATAAATGTAATCATCCATTTCTGACGTCAAATAGACATGGCAGAGCTAGTTTCACGGTGCATTACAGTTAGTGCTAATTACAGTTAATTTACTTTCTGCCGCAGTAAATTGTGCTGCAGAGTTAAAATGTTGAAATATCAGCAGAGCATTTTTCAATTTTATTATAAACATTAAAGACAACATTTTTAAATGGCTATTTTGTTTCAGCTCTTCGGAAGATACTCCAGCAGTCACCAAATAACAAAGTGTATAATGGACTTTAGTAGTCATAATTGCAGATTTAATTTATTGAAATAGTAGAATTGAATGCAATGGTGTGAACAAAGTCCTGTTTGAGTAAAGTCAGTGGTATGTGGATGGCAAGAATATTGTGATTGTTTTTTGTAAAATTAAACTTAATAATAATAAAAGGAGATGTTTCATTTCATTATTATAATGTATATTGTAAAGGGTATGAAAAAAGAACAAATAACTGAAAAATACATAACATTTATTGATATTGGCAATAAGCATGGCATATTTACTTATCACAATACGCAACAACTAATCCTAACAATAATCCAAATAGTATTCAGAAAAAGTCTGGATTGACGCACAGCGTAAAACCAACCAATTATCAAAATAATATTACGTAACTGGGTGGGGCTTTGAATCGTTTTGACCGTAGTATCTCGTGTGTTACAAAATCAATGTCTATGAACTAAAATCAATTACAGATATTTATTGACGAATATAATTACTAGCCTATTTGCGTAAAACACGATGCGGCGGTTGAAAAGCTTCAGAGCCTTTCCCAACTATGAGAATTAAGGTTACAAAGAATAAAACTTTTATGGTTATCTTTATTTTTGTTGTTTTGGTGTCGTCCATATCTTTTAAATTCAATATAATGTTATAATTTACCTGCTTAACAAAGTTTTAATAAAATGGCACTTAAAATCTGTAAATAAATCAAAAATAAAACTTTCTAAACAAGTGAATTAACATCACCTAATAAATTTGTCTTACCTACCTAATAATAATTTGGAAAGAAATAAAACTACTTTAATAGTCTGCAAAACTTGGACGCACAATTTGAAGCAAATTATGCATCAGTCTTAATAAAATAAAATATCACATTCAAATAGTAGAGCCGTTTATTGCTATCAAAAGAACCTAGTATTTAGGATGATTGGAAGAGAACTCTTATGAACTGATGAAGAGGTTCATGTTTTTACACAACCTCAATCGGCACGCCATCTGCTGCCGCGGCATACTTCAGGAAGCGGGTAACTCGGTACGAAATCTCCCGCTGGGACACATTTGGTGGACGCGCTGGTGTTACGTGACGAGGCAGGAGTCGTGCGCGGCGGGCGCCAGGTCGGACGCGGCGGCGGCTTGCAGCACGCTGTTGACGACGGCGCGCGCCAGGTAGCCCACGCTCACGGCTGGCGGCGCCGACGCCAGCGGCTCGTTCGCCTCGCTTACCCCGCTGTCCTGCACCACCAAACATACTATTTGTTAATCGTACGGTCAAGGAGCCATGAGCCACCCTGGAACCTTTTGAAAAGAAAAGTCATTACGATTTTCCTTGTTAATTAAAGTGTACGTTGACGTATGTATACATAGGTGATAGCATTCTGTTTCGCTATACACATACAATGTAATTTATCTTGCTTAGCGTGTGTGCAATGAGGTAGAGTATAGCTTAGTGTATGTGTAGTGAGACAAGAGTGTACATTAGCGAATGTATAGTGAGACAGAATATACCTCAGCGTAAGTGTAGTGAGATCGGGTGTACGTTGGCGGATGTGTAGTGAGACAGAGCGTACCTTAGCAAATGTGTAGTGAGACAGAGTGTACTTTGTTGGATGATTAGTGAAAGAGCGTACCTTAGCAAATGTGTAGTGAGACAGTTTACTTTGTTGGTGGATGAGTAGTCAAACAGAGCGTACCTTAGCAAAAGTGTAGTGAGACAGTGTACTTTGTTGTAAGAGTAGTGGAACAGAGCGTACCCTAGCAAATGTGTAGTGAGACAGTTTACTTTGTTGGTGGATGAGTAGTGAAACAGAGCGTACCTTAGCAAAAGTGTAGTGAGACAGTGTACTTTGTTGTAAGAGTAGTGGAACAGAGCGTACCTTAGCAGTGTAGTGAGACAGTGTACTTTGGTGAATGAGTAGTGGAACAGAGCGTACCTTAGCAAAAGTGTAGTGAGACAGTTTACTTTGTTGGTGGATGAGTAGTGAAACAGAGCGTACCTTAGCAAAAGTGTAGTGAGACAGTGTACTTTGGTGAATGAGTAGTGGAACAGAGCGTACCTTAGCAAATGTGTAGTAAGACAGTGTACTTTGTTGGATGAGTAGTGGAACAGAGCGTACCTTAGCAAAAGTGTAGTGAGACAGTGTACTTTGTTGGATAAGTAGTGGAACAGAGTGTACCTTAGCAAAAGTGTAGTGAGACAGTTTACTTTGTTGGTGGATGAGTAGTGAAACAGAGTGTACCTTAGCAAAAGCGTAGTGAGACAGTGTACTTTGTTGGATGCGTAGTGTAACAGAGCGTACCATAGCAAATGTGTAGTAAGACAGTGTACTTTGTTGGATGAATAGTGAAACAGAGCGTACCTTAGCAAATGTGTAGCGAGACAGTTTACTTTGTTGGTGGATGAGTAGTGAAACAGAGCGTACCTTAGCAAATGTGTAGTGAGACAGTGTACTTTGGTGAATAAGTAGTGGAACAGAGCGTACCTTAGCAAGTGTAGTGAGACAGTTTACTTTGTTGGATGAGTAGCGAAACAGAGCGTACCTTAGCAAATGTGTAGTGAAGTGAGATAGTGTACTTTGGTGGATGAGTAGTGAAACAGAGCGTACCTTAGCAAAAGTGTAGTGAGACAGTGTCCTTTGTTGGATGAGTAGTAAAACAGAGCGTACCTTAGCAAAAGTGTAGTGAGACAGTGTCCTTTGTTGGATGAGTAGTGAAACAGAGCGTACCTTAGCAAAAGTGTAGTGAGACAGTTGGATGAGTAGTGAAACAGAGCGTACCTTAGCAAAAGTATAGTGAGACAGTTTACTTTGTTGGATGAGTAGTGGAACCGAGCGTACCTTAGCGTAGGTGTAGTGCGCGTCGTGCAGCAGGCGGTCGAGGTCGAGCGGCTGCTGCAGGCGCAGCTCGGGGTTGCGGCGCAGGATGGTGGCCACCACGCACAGCAGCTCCACGCACAGCTGGCGCCGCGCCGCCGACTGCGCGCGCACCAGCGCGCCCTCCACCAGCAGCGCGAACGACAGCTCCGACCGCGACATGTTCACCAGCGTCGGCATCGCCGGGATCGACTCGCCCTGAACGTAACATTCTTATAAGAGGCCACACTGACCAATTTTCCTATAGTTGACAAGATCGCTCGTGGCACGCGGAGTTGTAAAACGAGTCAGTGACGTCAGCCATTAGGGTTTTTAATTTAACACAAAACGTAATGAACTAAATATCGATAGGAAAATGGAACATCACTATGCCCGCCCATAAGGCCTATAAGTGTAAGGAAGCGCGCAATATACTCTATCCCGTTCGCACTTTTTATAGCCCCGCGTGCCACGAGCGATCTCGTCAACTATAGTTCAGGGTAATGTGTGTTATTTGTCCCTTTTAATAAGTGTAGCCCATAAGTTTGTTGAAATTGTATTTTATGAAAGATAAATAAAGATTATTATTATTATTATTACTGAACCAGAGGATATACGAGGTGTTCGGCACATGGACCGTTAAAATTTTTTTGGGATATTGTTGGGGTTATTTTCTGTCTTTTCACCTTTGTACCTTGGATCCTAAGGGTCACGGTGTGTGAGATATGATTCTTTTAAAGTATTTCTCAAATTTCCCGAAATCCCACCTTTAAACTCGTTGAGTTTCTTGCCGGATTCTTCTCAACAGAGGTTTTTTCCAAACCGGTTCATAAGTGCTTGTCATAGCCTAAACTGAATAAAGAGATTTTGACTTTTTTTTTGTATGCAATACTCGGTAATACATGCGTGTTCAAATAATAATAGTTTTTATTATACTAATTAATAGCCTTAAAGGGATTTTTTTAGAATAAAACACTGTATTGGATACAAAACGAATACTTACATGGAATATTATCCCTTTAGGCGTGCGCAGCAGTATATCCCATACATGTATGTAAAAGTTTTTCGGGACGCGGCAGAGGCACCCTTCGAGTTGACGCCGCTGCAACGGTGTCAACCTATGATATAAGTAAATAAATATAAATAAAGTAGAATTAAATACAGATTAATTGAATTAGCTTTTTAATGTGCTTAGCTTAATGAATGCGTCGATTCATTTTACCGAAGAAACAACCTTGTATCATTTAATAGGTTCGTGACTATGAGCTCCAGTATCTTTCTCGTGCTAAACCAAGGTTTAAATTGATTTTTCACGACACTGCTCGACGGGCTATACTTTTAATGAATTATGTGGCTACAACATTGCAGATTATATCCCGGCAATAAAAAAAACATTTTAATGCAGCATATGGCTGGAAAATGTATATCTCGGCAATATTTCTGCAGCAGTATATGGCTCATTATTTTGGCTTTACATGGGCTACATACATGGCTAGTATGGCTGACGAACTCATACGCCTTGCAGCAGCTTA
Source organism: Choristoneura rosaceana (assembly GCA_037349165.1). Classification (NCBI taxonomy): domain Eukaryota; kingdom Metazoa; phylum Arthropoda; class Insecta; order Lepidoptera; family Tortricidae; genus Choristoneura; species Choristoneura rosaceana. The sequence continues at coordinate 6,616,374 of JAZBNJ010000009.1, forward strand.
CATTGTTTTAAAAGCAAAATCAAAACAAAAAAAAAATCAAGAAAAATGTGGATTCGACCTTATTTCAATAAGCTTGATACGTAAGATATTTTAAGTCTGGAAATAAGTATTTTATGTAAAAAAAGCATTTTTGAAAAAATTTAGATGTCCGCATTTACTTTGCTGCCGTCGAAACTAAACAGAAACAAACACGAACATAGCTATGCTACTTGAGCGAATCGCGGCATACTTCACGTAGCATAAGAAAGGGACGCACTTATGCCGTATAGCGAGACAACAATAAAAGTGGCTGAGAAATATTGCAGTATTTTCGATTGCAAAGCGATTATTCCGGAAATATGTCTGAAACCCTAAACATTCATCGGCCACACTAAAAATATGTGGCAATATATCCCGGACATACTAAAAATGTTGCCGAGTGTTGCATAGTCTGGCCGTAAATGCTGGCTGATGCTGCCGGCCACACTATTGCAGCTATACATTTTCGTGAAAATATGGCCCGTCTAGGAGCCCCTTTAATCCAGTACCCAAAACAGCATTTGTCAAGAAATTATTAACCCTAAAGGGGCTCCTAGACGGGCCATATTTTCACGAAAATGTATAGCTGCAATAGTGTGGCTGGCAGCATCAGCCAGCATTTACGGCCAGACTATGCAACACTCGGCAATATTTTTAGTATGGCCGGGATATATTGTCACATATTTTTAGTGTGGCCGATGAATGTTTAGGGTTTCAGACATATTTCCGGAATAATCGCTTTGCAATCGAAAATACTGCAATATTTCTAAAGGGGCTCCTAGACGGGCCATATTTTCACGAAAATGTATAGCTGCAATAGTGTGGCTGGCAGCATCAGCCAGCATTTACGGCCAGACTATGCAACACTCGGCAATATTTTTAGTATGGCCGGGATATATTGTCACATATTTTTAGTGTGGCCGATGAATGTTTAGGGTTTCAGACATATTTCCGGAATAATCGCTTTGCAATCGAAAATACTGCAATATTTCTCAGCCACTTTTATTGATGTCTCGCTATACGGCATAAGTGCGTCCCTTTCTTATGCTACGTGACGTATGCCGCGATTCGTTTAAGTAGCATAGCTATGTTCGTGTTTGTTTCTGTTTAGTTTTGATGTTTTTGGCAGTAAAGTAAATACGGACATCTAAATTTTTTCAAAAATGCTTTTTTTACAAAATAAAATACTTATTTCCAGACTTAAAATATCTAACGTATCACGCTTATTGAAATAAGGTCGAATCCACATTTTTCTTGTTTTTTTTTGGTTTTGATTTTGCTTTTAAAACAATGTAAGCTGCTGCAACGCGTATGAGTTCCTCAGCCATACTAGCCATGTATGTAGCCCATGTAAAGCCAAAATAATGAGCCAAATACTGCTGCAGAAATATTGCCGAGATATACATTTTCCAGCCATATGCTGCATTAAAATGTTTTTTGTATTGCCGGGATATAATCTGCAATGTTGTAGCCACATAATTCATCAAAAGTATAGCCCGTCTAGGAGCCCCTTAATACGCGCATCTAAATTTTTTTCAAAAATGCTTTTTTTACAAAAAATTACTTATTTTAATCATACCTAAGTAAGTACTCAAGTTCGGAAATAGGTCTCTCCCCAGAGCACCATTGCGCCCTGTCTTCGACTAGACGCATCCAGCTTCTATCAGCAGCCTTTCGCATCATGCTTATTGAAATAAGGTCGAATCCACATTTTTCTTGTTTTTTTTTTTTGGTTTTGAGTTTGCTTTTAAAACAATGTAAGCTGCTGCAACGCGTATGAGTTCGTCAGTCATAGTAGCGATGTATGTAGCCCATGTAAAGACAAAATAATGAGCCATATACTGCTGCAGAAATATTGCCGAGATATACATTTTCCAGCCATATGCTGCATTAAAATGTTTTTTGTATTGTCGGGATATAGTCTGCAATGTTGTAGCCACATAATTCATCAAAAGTATAGCCCGTCTAGGAGCCTCTTAAAGACGAGATCATAAAACATAGGTAACAAACATTCCAAAAAAATGTTAGCGGGAAAATTGACAAGTATCAATGTCTTTTTCTTTGATTTTTTTTTATTTTAGTAGTCCGTCATAATTATAATATCTACATGTTTTATAGCAATTTGATTTTTGTGGGATTATTTTAACGTTTTTTCCGTGTTAGAATGAAATAAACACTTATAGATGGCAGTTATAATTTAAATCTGGTATAATTTTATTTGTTTTTCAAATAAAACTTTGATTTCTAGGATTTTTATTTATTTTAGTGCATGTTTGAGAAAAGCACTATACAAGCCTCGGCGTGAAAGAATATGCCCGCCTCGTATACCTATCCGTCTATACATACTCGGCCTGTAAGCTTTTCTTTCCCGGCCTCTGCAGTAATGTAGTAACTATTACCAGACTAGATCAAATTAGATGAAGAAAAAGAAGAAGTGGCCTGTCATACCCCTGGGCGTCGGCCCAGTCGGACACGGTGAGCACGCTCTGCAGCAGCGAGCGCAGCCTGTACGGCGACAGGCTCTCGAGCGGCGCGCCGGCGCGGACCACGCCCGGGAACAGCGCCAAGTACAACCGGATGGCTTCCAACACCCAGCCCACGCGGATCTTCAGGATGCCACGGAACATCTCCGGGCTCGTGCCGATCAGCCGGCCGCAGTATAACACTATCTCCTGTAACAGGCGACATCGAACAGTCGAATACTATCTTTTTTTGGTGCAAATGACTTGTAGGAAGGAGTAAAGGAGGTAGCGGGACGATTCGACGACCTTTTGCCGAAGCCAAAAACGAGTCGAAGGAGAGAGGGGAGGCCTTTGCCCAGCAGTGGGACACAGTATAGGCTATTTAAAAAAAATACTTTTACGTAATTCAATAACCAATCAATCTATCAAACGAGCGCGATTTACGCATGTAGCATCATTCGCTGAGTGCCTACAGGCAGCCGCCTTAGGCGGGTTTTAGTGTCACGCGTACCGTCAGTACGGATCGCTCCGCACAGGCTGATCTATATGAGCTTCCTGGGAGCGTTTTAGAGTAATACGGAGGGGTCCGTACGGACGACCGTCCGCGCGGATAGGAAGCTCATATAGATCAGTCTGTGCGGAGCGATCCGTACTGACGGTACGCGTGACACAAAACCCGCCTTAGGAACAAATTTGTTTGGACTTGAGTTCAAAGTCAATCAAACAAATAACTTCATTTAATTTCAATTAGTCCCATGTTATTAATTTTGTTATGAGGAATTGATTTTTAAAGCTCACGAAATTAAACACACAGAATGTAATCAATTTGGAATGATGCACTCAGTCTGATATGATAGTCATTCTACGATGATTCCTATGACAAATCAAATTATATCTATAAGAACTATCATTGCAAATCGCACAGGAAGCATCGTAAAATGATTCTGCCATAACATGTAGCAGAAATCAGTCAAACGTGTATGTCAAAACCTGTTGTAATACAGCACCGATGACGTCATACGGCTGAATGGTGGAATACATCACGGATTGAATTTCACTCGGAGTCATCGGCTTGTCGAAAACAGTCTCTTTTTGTCCGATCACACCCACTGTCAGCTGGAAACAAAAGTTTAAAAACTGTATTATTTAAATCTTGGTGCTTGGTGTAGTAAGTTGTGAAATGATAATGATGACGGAAATTAATCAGACCTTTTCTTTGAAACTTCACTTTGACACTTCGTACATTTTTCTTGTTCCCAGAAGCAGAGCTCTGCCAATACTGGATAATTGGGCATTTTCTCTTTATATGGCGCACAAAAAGATTTTTTTTAGCATTAGCTAATTCTGGATTCTTCTTACCCAAAACCACGAGCACTGTTGATTTTGACTTAGAAAACAAGTATCCCAACAAGCGTGCATAAATATCTGATATGACCCTATTTCTAGGGCCGGAAGGACGTAACGTGTCAGATATTTTTGCACGCTTCGCTTAGGCAGATATTAATGCTAGTGACTGTACAATTTTTAGGTAAAATTGGGGACATTCAGGATGCATCACGCCCGCGCTGTGGTACTCTCTTTAGAGCGTCCAAGGCCGTCGTACCGGTCACCTGTAATGTCCATGTCCACCTCTAGGGCAGGGGGTTACCTGTTTCCCGTTGACAAGCACGGTGGTGATGAAGGGGCTGATGGAGTCGACGGTGTGGCTGAGCAGCGAGGAGCAGTAGCGCACGGCGCGCCAGTGCCGCAGCACGCCCGCGCTGTGGTACAGACTCTTGAGAGCGTCCAGGGCCGTCGTACCGTTCACCTGGAAAGGAAATAAAAACTTTTTAACAAAAAAATTGAACCGCCGAAAAAACTGAAAAGCAAAAGATATTAAACCTTTTTTTATTCAACCTTAATCTAGGTAGGTACTAGTTTGAAGTCGGTGTCAGCGCACGAGCCAGCACGAGTGGGCCTATTATAGTCGTCTACCTCATCTACATACTATAATTGGGCTTCAATCACTATTTCGGCGCCGGCGGTTTAATTTTTTTATTAACAAGTTTTTATTTTATACTTCTTTCCACCCTTGGTGTATTTTTTTCCCAAATTTATATATGTAGTACCAACTTCAAGGTGTATACCCCGGCGATTTAGGATTTTCTGACAGATATAGATAACCTAACCAACTCAAAAAGTTTAAAACCCCCTATATTGTCATTTCAAAGTTCAATTCATTACCTATCTGAATAACGACTGAACCTACTTTTAAACTAAGGTACACTTTCAATTAAATTAGCTTTCTATTAAAAAAACCGTATAAAAATTGGTCCATCCGTTTGGGAGTTAAGATGCCACAGACACACACACATTAACGGTGGATGGAACTAACACCATTATTTGCGTCGGCGCGGTTAAAAATATCACTAAATGGCGCCACTGATGAAAGTTCCGTTTAACGTTGCAGTCATTATATTATGCTTGAGATTGGCTCATTTAGTTATAAACCAATCCCAAACATGACACAAATGTCAGACGTACCTCACAATCTTAACGCTTTCTAGCGATATTTCACCTTGCAGAAAACTCTCATTAACTGTTAACACATTAAAACTTTATGGAATAAACTTATTTAAATAGGCATTGCTTTAACCGAATACCTAAAATAGCGTTGTATCAATCTTATTCACCTCATACATCGGTCCCTCTCGTTCCTTCAGAATGCCCCACAGCTGGCTCTGCGCGAAGATATTGTCAGTGCCCCTCAATGCAGCGACGACGTCCGCTGTAGACCGGTTATTGTATGAATCGAAGTAGAGATTCTCCTCGCGGTACGTGAGTGTCCGAGGCACGTCTGTCAGAGACTGGTAGCCGATGTACTCGTGCTCTAGTTGCTTGAACTGTGTGAACATTTCTGAGGGAAACTCGCCTTGGCTCATGAAGTCCAAATGCTCTGAGGAAGAAAGCCCAAAATTAGTGTTTTTAGGGTTCCATAGTCCACCAGGAAAGGAACTCTTAGTTTCGCCATCGGTCCGTCTGTCTCCCTGTCCGCGGGCAAGCTCCGAGACATTTAGTACTAGAAAGCTGTAATTTGGCATGAATATAATATCAGTCAAGGCGACAAAGTGGTTACAATAAAAAAAGTAAAAAAAGGCTACAGTCGAGGAATTTAATGGGGCACCATGAAACCTTTTCAAAAGAAAAGTCATTACGACTTTCCTTGTAAATTAATTTCAAAATACTAGTTAACTACACCCAACACTGCCGCTCGGCCAAATTTTTAAAGGAACCTGTTACTGTCCAGGAAGTAAATATCAAACTTACTCCCTGGACAGTTCGAGATTACCTCCTGGACACAAGCCCAGTCTCTAGGATGCGTTACTTTCTACAATGTTTTTAATGTTGCACTGGCAACATATCATACCATTTCTGAGACGCCTAAATTCATATCTGCCCCTGTTCGAAAATTTGGTAGATCGGGCACTGTGCAGCAGTCGCCACAGGCGATTGGTGTGTTTTCTTCTCGTACAAATTATAGCTAATGTAACTTTCAGTGTTTTATGGCTTAATTGCATGATGTCGTATTCTCACCCATGCAGGAGCTAGAGATGAGGTTCTGCAATCGGCCGAGGCGCACCTTAACGCCGTCGCAGTGGCCCTTCTTCAGCATGGCGAACAGGTCCAGCATCTGCTTGAAGTGTGGGTCCCGCATGTGCTCCTCGCGTACCAAGAGACACACCGTGGGCCGCCCCGACAACCGCCAGTACCTGACACACACACATACTGATATCCTACCGCTTATCGTGATACTCGCTGACCTTTATTTATATGTGTAGTCGACCGCCGACCTTCGACCGATTTGCGTATTCATTTTTTTTATCAAATTTGAGAACAAGAGGTTCGTGCCAAACAGCTAGACTCCATTTATTTTAACATTTGAAACTTAATGGTAAAACCTGCACACGTTTTTAAATAAAACAAGCAAACTATTTTAAATTGTGTTAACTTCTATAATAAAAACATAATAAATACCGCTAGTAAATATACATGGAGCTATTTTTAGTCACTTTGTGTTCGAAATACCGAGAAACGTGTGTTACAATTTGACCGTTAATTCAAACCTTAAATTAAACGGGATTATATGTCTATGGTCACAGATATGTTTTCATGCAGAAGCACTCTCCACTTCCACATAAATCAACAAATATGTCACACCATACCCAAAACAATAATCAACACCGCAATATGCTTATGCGTTACATGCGTTGCGTTAGGTTAGGCGATCCGGTTGCTCGTTTGCCCCCTATTCCAAAAAAAACATACTCTATACGACTTTATCCTTAAAGCTATACGCTGAGGGAACACCCGTTCCCAATCAAAACGAATTGCGTACTAATTCTTACTTTCCAACAAATTGTAGTTCAGTCTTTATGTCATCAATGAGTAGTGCCATGTCCCGATACAAATAAAACTCCGACACTTCGAATATAAGCGGGTAACACAGCACTGTCATTCCGCACACCCTGTAAATCTGAAAAATATCGAAAACCACTTTTAGACAAATGATTAAAATATATCAAGAATGTAGCAAACAATTATTAAATACTAAGAGTTAGGTGCGCTACAATTTCTTACCTTGCTAGTTCCCAATGACCCAACAGGTCGAATCGGACGTCCGGTCAACTTCAACTTTGGACATACTCCTAACTGTCTGTAGACGTGCACAAGTTGCGTCGAACTGCAAACCTACGGTGCCAAATAAAAACAAGCTCAAATCATATCCATTTTCTCTTATCCATGGACAAGTGATGATATATGTACAAAAAAATGTTATGTACCTAATCACCTATATTAAATTAAAGTTAAACCAGATAACTCACGTCTTAAATCTAGTTTAGCTCGAATGTTCTAATTACCTGTACTGGTTCGACTTCATGCGGCGTTTGGGTCTGAATGCCGTAGGTCCCCATCATGGCCTGAAGGCGCATTGACTCGGCTATCAACACCACTTGCACCACCAAATCTGTCGCTATGCCCTGTATTATTAGATTTATGTTATTAGTCTAAAAGTCACGGCACAGTGTATTTACCACAGGCTTTAATCTGATTCTGTAGTCTGTGATACATACAAACATATGCAAAAGGTAGTGCCATGCCAAGAATCATACATAACAAGTTTTTGTTTTCAGCATTTTCTGTCTTTTAGCTTGTAACAGTCTATTAATTAATTGAATACAGTCAACTATGTCGCCCAAATATTAAAATTACTTAATAATGTCGATACTTATTTCATCAATGTGCAACAATTTCTGACAAAACAAAAGCAACTATACAGTAATTCGCTAGGTAAATACAGAACAAGTGACAGAAGCTATACAAGAAGTGATTCACTCAATACAAAGATCAGTCCTAAGTATAGTGACCATGCAAAGAGTTATATTTTATTAATCAAACGTTTTAATCAAAAGAACTGATTAATAATTTTAAAGTCATGCCAATCGGTGCCAATGGTGCCTAATACTCACGAATGCTGGCTTGGCCTGCGTTTGAGCATGGAAGTAAAACAACGAAAACATTATAAATATATTCAGTAACATAACATTTTGTAGTCTGAACATGTTGGCCTGGAACTAAATGACAGGGGCTTTCCCAGGATTGAATTTAGTTAAATTTTTCAATTGTAATGATTTCAATTGTGATCAAGTCGTTTTTTGAGATGAGACACATTAATTTTGAACAAAGAAATTTTTGTCTTTCCATACTGTCTAGGGGTGACGATAATTCCTACTCTTTAAGCTCTCTCTTAATAATGCTTCTGATTAATTGCGCCAAAAATAGCAATAAAACTATCTTGTGCGTTGTGAATTTAGCTTTAAATTTAATTGCATATTGTCTTTATTAACACATGACCATGGCAAGCGCCACTTTTCGGAACACCCATTTTCTGAACTAATCAATAAATCAATCAGTTTATTTGTCAATGATCGGTATTTACGAGGACACGCATTATCACCATGAAATAAGCGTCAAACCACCTTTCGTGACCCAACAAATGCTAAATGATGTATTTATTTGTGTGTACATACTGATCCTGTCAAATCCATCCATCCATATCCATACTAATATTATTGTTTGCCCGAAAGTTATATGCTATGATTTCATTTTCCCGAAGTTCATATGCCCGAAACTTCATTTGACCGAATGTTTCGTTTACTAGAAAATTTATTATATTCTTATTTTCCCAAAAATTAGATGCTATAATGATACGAATGCAATACGTATTGTTTTCTATATTATTAAATGCAATAATATTATTTAATAGAATATTCAAACGCCATATCAAATAGTGTTTAATTTGATTATGATTGATTAAAATTGCTTTTTTCTATTACTAATCTATCTATTATCTTTATTATTCGGGCTGCTATAAACAAATATGTAACATCGCGTAGCTATCGCCTTAGCCTTCTGAACCTAACCTATCCGAGTCGCTTCTGCTCCGAACCGTCTTGCTCGCTCGCTTCGCTCGCTCGCATAAATCAATGTTGCAATTCTAACCTAACCTATGTGGAACTAAAAAAAATCCTTGCTCACCCGCGACCTTACAATAGCTAAGCTTATGCAAAATATGCGTGTTCATGCAGTTCCTCCACCTCCACACAGTAAGAACACACACAAATTACACAAACCCATCTATCACCACCACCACATCACACTGACGCGTTTCGCACTCAACCAGAGGTCATCTTCAGCGTAACACAGCCGTACACCATGCTATCAGTTGTTAGACAGTTGTCCACCAGTACCAGTTGTTAGTCTAATTAATTAATTGTAATTTGTGTGTGTTCTTACAGTGTGGAGGTGGAGGAACTGCATGAACACGCATATTTTGCATAAGCTTAGCTATCGTAAGGTAGCGGGTGAGCAAGGAAATTCTTTTAGTCCATTGGTATGGACCTGCGCAAAGTAACGCCTGATTCAATAAATTAACCTATGTGGGTAAAATTTACCTTATTCAAAGGCTTGGTTGACGTATGGGATTTATCAGTATATAGTGTCGATGCTCACATTTACATAAATGGCAAATGACATTATGGCATGTGATACTTATGACAGGGGTTGGACACTCCGCAGTTTAGGTACGTTCAGCCGGCGACCTCACCGTGGGGTTCGCGGCAAAGTCAAAGTCAAAGTCAAAGTCAAATCATTTATTCAGCAAATAGGCCGCAATGGGCACTTTTACACGTCATTTTTTTAATCTACCACCGGTTCGGAAAAAAACCTCTGTTGAGAAGAATCCGGCAAGAAACTCAACGAGGTATTTTTTTTTTTTTTAAAACAGATTCACAATATTTATAAATGACATCTATGTACTATACATTACAAGTATTTAACACAATTTTATTTTTAACACAGTAGGTTCACTATTTGAAGGGATCGCTAGTGCGGATCGGAATTATTTCCAAATATCCCTGGGTTGCCGCTTATTGTATTTTTCACCTATGATGAGTTCTGTGACATTTGAAAATTTTCCGAATTACGCATACTATGTTCGCAAAATGTTTTTTAAAAATAATTTCTGTTTTGAAACAAAATAATCAAAAAAATCTAAAACTGTTCTTTTTAAGCATATATAGCAATATCAGTGTCTGTTAAATAGCCTCCATCGAATACGATAGAAAAATATTTATTTTTTAAATAAGGCAATGTTATCGGATTTTTTATTTTCTTGGAATAAATAAATAAATAAATCGGCAATTGCAGCGGTTCATTATTCGATAACAATGAACTAAGATATTTTAAATTTTTAAACAAAACTTGCAAGATTTTCTAAATGCGGCTATTTGGGAAGCGGCCGCAACCATCTTGTGCCTCTTGTGGCCAGTACTTGTCAGTATCATTGTCAGTAGGTACGAGTGCGTCTGCCGTGTACACGAGTCGAGTTTCCGTTGCATTTTCTTTGCATTGTATTTGTCATTGTTCATTTCTATTATTATTGTTGTTGACTTTTTTGGCAAAATGCTGAAACGGTCCAAAACAGACTGTTTTGAACTCCTAGAGTCGGGAGTTTAAACTTAATTCGTTTGAGGGATTACTTCGAGCGAGAACGACAAAACGGTGGCCCGGTGAAGAATATATATATATAGAATATATATATATATATATATATATATTTTAATATAATGCAACTTTTCCAAAAACATAGAACCTCCTCCTTTTTTGAAGTCTGTTAAAAATGGTTGCTGTTGCTGATAAAATATTGTTGTTTTGTAGCTTTAGCTTTTAAAGTATATTTACTTATTTATTAAAGATAGCTTATTTAATTCATATTAATACCCACTGTTATCTTTATTCATCGGAGAGTGGGAACCCTGCGCTGTTGGCGCCAAACCTGTTTCGTGTCAACGGTGCCCAACGGAATATGAACGCTCGTGTAACATTATAAGTTACAATTTCGCGTGCATGTCGTAAGAGTAGACAACGATTTATACCTAAACTTGACTTTTGTTCGAAAGAGTCCCTTCTGTACGGTAGTACTATTGGTTATTCTGTGCTTATGGCTTACAATGATTATGAAAAATGAAATTATTGAAATTAATATTCATTTGATTACAATGGTAAACAATGAGTAGTGAAAATGAATTTATAATAAACAATATTATGGCGGTTGAATATTATAGCACATGAAATTCGGGCAAGTAAAAGTAAACATGAAATTTGGCGTGGTATAGATATAGTAAGACACCCTGCGAAGCTTTTATCCCAAAAAATTGCATAGTTATAGGTAAGTCGCAGGAAACAGCTAGTGTGAAATAAAGATTTGTTTATTATTATTTACCTGGAAGGCGGAGTACCGTCCGGCGCGGCGCGGCCGGTTGTAAGACGGCAGGTACCGCCGTATGGGGTCGAGCTCGTTGACGTGCAGCAGCCCGCCAGTCAGCAGCTGCGCCAGCACGAACATCGCCTGCGCCCACAGGAACAGCCCGCCCGTGTCTAACACACCAGATGTTACATTGGCGAGCGAATACGAGTATTGGCAATAGATAAAGCAAAAGAAATACATAGTTGATTTTAAAATTGTGATAGGCAAAACTTGGTGCGGTTGTTTATTACATTTACAGAGATACTTTCGGTGAACTGGTGGTCCTACGAACATTTACATACTACAAAAATTAGAAACATTAAAAAATCTAATTGAAAGAAATAATTCCACATCGACATTAGGCTTTTCAATTATGAAAAAAAAATGGGTTCGTCGGTGATTGTTTCGATTCATATCAAGTGAAAGAAGTCGAAGTAGCTGTTAAGTGTGGATTTCTAAACAAATGTTACAATGATAAATATTAAAAGGCAAAATTTTACAAATGTCAACATTGACAAAAAATTGTTTTGTCGACAATATTATTTTATTTAGTACAAAAATCAAACGAAATCGTAGTCAGCATCAAGTGGTTTTCTAGATATTTCATGATAGCAACAATATTAATTATTCCCAACTCCGCTGCCAAGCAAGGTTAAATTACATACAATACAGCGATTTTGTGGTATTTACGCGAGGCACTAAAAGCGAAAGTCCTTTATCTATTTGTTTAGAGCTAAACACGGAATGAAGAAATTGCTTGAAAGCTGGGCATTTCTAACTTAAGATTGTTAGACACTACTAGTGTTATCAAGTGATATGTGCGAGAAAAATATGCAAGATTATTAAAGAAGAAACAGACAAATCATTCTCAATGCTCTTACAGAATTACCTTTGTTTTCATCGCCTGGTTGGTCTGGAATTATATATTGGATGATCAAATCACGGTACTAATCGTGTTATTGAAAATTAGTTGAGATTGACGAATTTAAAATACTTTGCTTAATATTAATAATATCTTGGCTTATTATACGTTTTATTATTGCGTCAATAGATCTCTGGATCAAATCGATACAATATCGTGCGTAAGAGTAAATTTCTTGAAAGAAATAAAATCAATAATACTTACTTGCCGGCATTCTGCGTACAGAATAAGGTTCGTTACGCTCGTTCTCTATGCCCTCTCGGGGCACATAATAAAACCAAGGTATGACAGGATCTGAAATGCAACATGCATGATATTTTACGTATTTGACCTTTAGGTATGTATGAAAAATATTGAGCGCAATTTAGGAACTAAAAAAATTCCGAATGCTAAGATGTTTTTCAAAAAATACCTCCAAATTCGTCCATGTAAATTCTAGCTTTCAGTAACCTCTGGTACTCCTCGACCTGATCGGGCAGCGTCCGGAACACTCCGTCAATGATCATCATCACGTAGAACAGCGGCCATTCGGACTCAATGCCGTCAAATTCTTTTAACTCCCCTTCATTGTAGTACCGGCGGTTCGGATCCTCGAGCACACACTTATAGCCGTCGCGGCTAAACCTTTTGAATCCGTATTTGCCTTGCAATCGTCGCAGAATGTTTGATTTCGTCAATTGAAACAAGTGTTCCTCATGCGTAGCGAATGCTGGGAAGGATATCGTAGGCAAGAGTGCGACGTCGACGCCCTACAAAGTAAGTTCAAAAGAAAAGATTTTTTATCCACAAAACAAATTCATACTTATTAGGTATTATAAAGTATTACATACTTTGGAACTTGATTCCCGCGGCAGCATTGTCTCGAATATGCTTCTATTTCGATTGTGTGCATCAATGTCAACATAGATAACGCTCCAAGACGCCCCCTTATCGCCAAACAAATTGCACCCATTTATAGCTTCTAAAGCTGCTTTCGCCATGCCTGAAAAACAATTACCATAACTATAGATAGTGCAACTAAATCTTTAATTCGATCATATTATGCGTATTGTTATATTTACCTATGGAGGAGGCATGGATTTCTGGTTTACCATCATTGTATTTGGAGCCTCTTTCCCACATGCCGTAATCCGGCGTTCTGTAAGCGCGCTCTACGTAATATACCAAGTTCTGTATAAAAGCTACTTCATCCTGTAAAAAATGACTTTATTATACAATCTTTGTTGCATTGATAAATACTAGAATGGTTACGACGATATACACAAAAGTACCCATAGGCAGGGCCGGATTTACCATGTCAGAGCCCTTAGGTAATGCAGTTCTTGGGGCTTCTTTTCAGCCGTTAGAAGAGTACCAAGTTCAATCAAATCAACCACAAAT